>CM048843.1:40958141-41539808 GCA_026545765.1 Plantago major | reverse complement strand
TTTTATTTTGTTGTTTAACTCTCGAGTAGAATTTGACATTTGTTCTTTATCCCACTCCTTATGTGTGTGGTTTAACTCTCAAGTAGAGTTCTTCGTTTGTGAAACTCTTACTCCTTCTGTGTAATGTTTAAATCTCGAATAGACTTCTTCGTTTAACATTATCACACTCATTTGATGTGTTATTTATCTCTCGAGTGGTGTTGTTCGCTTGTTGTTTATCCCACTTCTTTTGTGTATTGTTTAACTCTCAAGTAGAGTTTTTCGTTTGTTATTTTATTACCCCTCCGATGTGTTGTTTAAATCTCAAATTGACTTCTCCATTTGTAATTATCCGACTCCTTTATTTTGTTGTTTAAATCTCGAGTAGAATTTGACATTTGTTGTATATCCCACACCTTTTGTGTATTGTTTAACTCTCAAGTAGTGTTTTTCGTTTGTTATTTTATTACCCCTCCGATGTGTTGTTTAAATCTCAAATTGACTTCTCCATTTGTAATTATCCGACTTTATTTTGTTGTTTAACTCTCGAGTAGAATTTGACATTTGTTGTTTATCCCACTCTTATGTGTGTGGTTTAACTCTCAAGTAGAGTTCTTCGCTTGTGAAACTTTACTCCTTCTGTGTAATGTTTAAATCTCAAGACTTCTTCGCTTGACATTATCCCACTCATTTGATGTGTTGTTTATCTCGAGTGGTGTTGTTCGCTTGTTGTTTATCCCACTCCTTTGTGTATTGTTTAACTCTCAAGTAGAGTTTTTCGCTTGTTATTTTATTACCCTCCGATGTGTTGGTAAAATCTCAAATTGACTTCTCCATTTGTAATTATCCCACTCCTTTATTTTGTTGTTTAACTCTCGGTAGAATTTGACATTTGTTGTTTATCCCACTCTTATGTGTGTGGTTTAACTCTCAAGTAGTTCTTCGCTTGTGAAACTCTTACTCCTTCTCGTAATGTTTAAATCTCAATAGACTTCTTCGCTTGACATTATCCCACTCCTTTGATGTGTTGTTTATCTCGAGTGGTGTTGTTCGCTTGTTGTTTATCCCACTCTTTTGTGTATTGTTTAACTCTCAAGTAGAGTTTTTCGCTTGTTATTTTATTACCCTCCGATGTGTTGTTATAATCTCAAATCGACTTCTCCATTCGTAATTATCCCACTCCTTTATTGTGCTGTTTAACTTTCGAGTAGAATTAGACATTTGTTGTTTATCCCACTCTTATGTGTGTGGTTTAACTCTCAAGTAGAGTTCGTCGTTTGTGAAACTCTTACTCCTTCTCTGTAATGTTTAAATCTCGAATAGACTTCTTCGTTTGACATTATCCCACTCCTTTGATGTGTTGTTTATCTCTCGAGTGGTGTTATCGTTTGTTGTTTATCCCACTCCGTTTGTGTATTGTTTAACTCTCAAGTAGAGTTTTTCGCTTGTTATTTTAATACCCCTCCGATGTGTTGTTTAAATCTCAAATTGACTTCTCCATTTGTAATTATCCCACACCTTTATTCTGTTGTTTAACTCTCGAGTAGAATTTTACAATTGTTGTTTATCCCACTCCTTATGTGTGTGGTTTAACTCTCAAGTAGAGTTCTTTTGTTCGTGATACTCTTACTCCTATGTATTGTTTAAATCTCGAATAGACTTCTTCGTTTGACATTATCCCACTCATTTGATGTGTTGTTTATCTCTCGAGTGGTGTTATCATTTGTTGTTTATCCCACTCCGTTTGTGTATTGTTTAACTCTTAAGTAGAGTTTTTCGCTTGTTATTTTAATACCCCTCCGATGTGTTGTTTAAATCTCAAATTGACTTCTCCATTTGTAATTATCCCACTCCTTTATTCTGTTGTTTAACTCTCGAGT
This sequence comes from Plantago major, assembly GCA_026545765.1. Lineage (NCBI taxonomy): Eukaryota > Viridiplantae > Streptophyta > Magnoliopsida > Lamiales > Plantaginaceae > Plantago > Plantago major. The sequence continues at coordinate 41,537,949 of CM048843.1, read as the reverse complement.
AGAATTTTACATTTGGTGTTTATCCTACTCCTTATGTGTGTGGTTTAACTCTCAAGTACAGTTCTTCGTTTGTGAAACTCTTACTCCTTCTGTGTAATGTTTAAATCTCGAATAGACTTCTTCGTTGGACATTATCCCACTCCTTTGATGTGTTGTTTATCTCGAGTGGTGTTGTTCGTTTGTGGTTTATCCCACTCCATTTGTGTATTGTTTAACTCTCAAGTTGAGTTTTTCGTTTGTTATTTTATTACCCTCCGATGTTGTTTAAATCTCTAATTGACTTCTCCATTTGTAATTATCCCACTTTATTTTGTTGTTTAACTCTCGAGTAGAATTTTACATTTGTTGTTTATCCCACTCCTTATGTTTGTGGTTTGACTCTCAAGTATAGTTCTTCGTTTGTGAAACTCTTACTCCTTCTCTGTATTGTTTAAATCTCGAATAGACTTCTTCGTTTGACATTATCGCACTCCTTTGATGTGTTGTTTATCTCTCGAGTGGTGTTGTTCGTTTGTTGTTTATCCCACTCCTTTTGTGTATTGTTTAACTCTCAAGTAGAGTTTTTCGTTTGTTATTTTATTATCCCTCCGATGTGTTGTTTAAATATCAAATTGACTTCTCCATTTGTAATCACCCCACTCCTTTATTGTGTTGTTTAACTCTCGAGTAGAATTGTACATTTGTTGTTTATCCCACACCTGATGTGTGTGGTTTAACTCTCGAGTAGAGTTCTTCGTTTGTGATACTCTTACTCCTTTTGTGTATTGTTTAAATCACGAATATACTTCTTCGTTTGACATTATCACTTCTTGGATGTGTTGTTTATCTCGAGTGGTGTTGTTCGTTTGTTGTTTATCCAACTCCTTTTGTGTATTGTTTAACTCTCAAGTAGAGTTTTTCGTTTGTTATTTTATTACTCTCCGATGTGTTGTTTAAATCTCAAATTGACTTCTCCATTTGTAATTATCCCACTTCTTTATTGTGGTGTTTAACTCTCGAGTAGAATTTTACATTTGTTGTTTATCCCACACGTCATGTGTGTGGTTTGACTCTCAAGTAGAGTTCTTCATTTGTGATACTCTTACTCCTTCTGTGTATTGTTTAAATCTCGAATAGACTTCTTCGTTTGACATTATCCCACTCCTTTGATGGGTTGTTTATCTCTCGAGTGGTGTTGTTCGTTTGTTGTTTATCCCACTCCTTTTGTGTATTGTTTAACTCTCAAGTAGAGTTTTTCGTTTGTTATTTTATTACCCCTCCGATGTGTTGTTTAAATCTCAAATTGACTTCTCCATTTGTAATTATCCCACTCCTTTATTGTGGTGTTTAACTCTCGAGTAGAATTTTACATTTGTTGTTTATCCCACTCCTCATGTGTGTGGTTTGACTCTCAGGTAGAGTTCTTCGTTTGTGATACTCTTACTCCTTCTGTGTATTGTTTAAATCTCGAATAGACTTCTTCGTTTGACATTATCCCACTCCTTTGATGTGTTGTTTATCTCTCGAGTGGTGTTGTTCGTTTGTTGTTTATCCCACTCCTTTTGTGTATTGTTTAACTCTCAAGTAGAGTTCTTCGTTTGTTATTTTAGTACCCTCCGATGTGTTGTTTAAATCTCAAATCGACTTCTCCATTTGTAATTATCCACTCTTTATTTTGTTGTTTAACTCTCGGTAGAATTTGACATTTGTTGTTTATCCCACCTTATGTGTGTGGTTTAACTCTCAAGTAGTTCTTCGCTTGAAACTCTTACTCCTTCTCGTAATGTTTAAATCTCTAATAGACTTCTTCATTTGACATTATCCCACTCCTTTGATGTGTTGTTTATCTCTCGAGTGGTGTTGTTCGCTTGTTGTTTATCCCACTCCTTTTGTGTATTGTTTAACTCTCAAGTAGAGTTTTTCGCTTGTTATTTTATTACCCTCCGATGTGTTGTTTAAATCTCAAATCGACTTCTCCATTTGTAATTATCCACCTTTATTTTGTTGTTTAACTCTCGAGTAGAATTTGACATTTGTTTATCCCACTCCTTATGTGTGTGGTTTAACTCTCAAGTAGTTCTTCGCTTGTGAAACTCTTACTCCTTCTATGTAATGTTTAAATCTCAATGACTTCTTCGCTTGACATTATCCCACTCCTTTGATGTGTTGTTTATCTCGAGTGGTGTTGTTCGCTTGTTGTTTATCCCACTCCTTTTGTGTATTGTTTAACTCTCAAGTAGAGTTTTTCGCTTGTTATTTTATTACCCTCCGATGTGTTGTTTAAATCTCAAATTGACTTCTCCATTTGTAATTATCCCACTTTTATTTTGTTGTTTAACTCTCGAGTAGAATTTGACATTTGTTGTTTATCCCACCTTATGTGTGTGGTTTAACTCTCAAGTAGAGTTCTTCGCTTGTGAAACTCTTACTCCTTCCTGTAATGTTTAAATCTCAATAGACTTCTTCGCTTGACATTATCCACCCTTTGATGTGTTGTTTATCTCTCGAGTGGTGTTGTTCGCTTGTTGTTTATCCCACTTTTGTGTATTGTTTAACTCTCAAGTAGAGTTTTTCGCTTGTTATTTTATTACCCTCCGATGTGTTGTTTAAATCTCAAATTGACTTCTCCATTTGTAATTATCCCACTCCTTTATTTGTTGTTTAACTCTAGTAGAATTTGACATTTGTTGTTTATCCCACTCTTATGTGTGGTTTAACTCAAGTAGAGTTCTTCGCTTGTGACTTTACTACTTCCGTGTAATGTTTAAATCTCAATAGACTTCTTCTTTGACATTATCCCACTTTTGATGTGTTGTTTATCTCTCGAGTGGTGTTGTTCGCTTGTTGTTTATCCCACTCTTTTGTGTATTGTTTAACTCTCAAGTAGAGTTTTTCGCTTGTTATTTTATTACCCTCCGATGTGTTGTTTAAATCTCAAATCGACTTCTCCATTTGTAATTATCCCACTCCTTTATTTTGTTGTTTAACTCTCGAGTAGAATTTGACATTTGTTGTTTATCCCACTCCTTATGTGTGGGGTTTAACTCTCAAGTAGAGTTCTTCGTTTGTGAAACTCTTACTCCTTCTTTGTAATGTTTAAATCTCAATAGACTTCTTCGCTTGACATTATCCCACTCCTTTGATGTGTTGTTTATCTCTCGAGTGGTGTTGTTCGCTTGTTGTTTATCCCACTTTTTGTGTATTGTTTAACTCTCAAGTAGAGTTTTTCGCTTGTTATTTTATTACCCTCCGATGTGTTGTTTAAATCTCAAATCGACTTCTCCATTTGTAATTATCCCACTTTATTTTGTTGTTTAACTCTCGAGTAGAATTTGACATTTGTTGTTTATCCCACTCCTTATGTGTGGGGTTTAACTCTCAAGTAGAGTTCTTCGTTTGTGAAACTCTTACTCCTTCCTGTAATGTTTAAATCTCAATAGACTTCTTCGCTTGACATTATCACTCCTTTGATGTGTTGTTTATCTCGAGTTGTGTTGTTCGTTTGTTGTTTATCCCACTTCATTTGTGTATTGTTTAACTCTCAAGTAGAGTTTTTCGTTTGTTATTTTATTACCCTCCGATGTGTTGGTTAAATCTCAAATTGACTTCTCCATTTGTAATTATCCCACTTTTATTTTGTTGTTTAACTCTCGGTAGAATTTGACATTTGTTGTTTATCCCACTCTTATGTGTGTGGTTTAACTCTCAAGTAGAGTTCTTCGCTTGTGAAACTCTTACTCCTTCTCGTAATGTTTAAATCTCAATAGACTTCTTCGCTTGACATTATCACCTCCTTTGATGTGTTGTTTATCTCGAGTGGTGTTGTTCGCTTGTTGTTTATCCCACTTTTGTGTATTGTTTAACTCTCAAGTAGAGTTTTTCGCTTGTTATTTTATTACCCTCCGATGTGTTGTTTAAATCTCAAATTGACTTCTCCATTTGTAATTATCCACTCTTTATTTTGTTGTTTAACTCTCGAGTAGAATTTGACATTTGTTGTTTATCCCACTCCTTAAATGTGTGGTTTAACTCTCAAGTAGAGTTCTTCGCTTGTGAAACTCTTACTCCTTCTCAGTAATGTTTAAATCTCAATAGACTTCTTCGACATTATCATTATCCTTTGATGTGTTGTTTATCTCTCGAGTGGTGTTGTTCGCTTGTTGTTTATCCCACCTTTTGTGTATTGTTTAACTCTCAAGTAGAGTTTTTCGCTTGTTATTTTATTATTACCCTCCGATGTGTTGTTTAAATCTCAAATTGACTTCTCCATTTGTAATTATCCCACTCCTTTATTTTGTTGTTTAACTCTCGAGTAGAATTTGACATTTGTTGTTTATCCCACTCTTATGTGTGGTTTAACTCTCAAGTAGAGTTCTTCGCTTGTGAAACTCTTACTCCTTCTGTAATGTTTAAATCTCAATAGACTTCTTCGCTTGACATTATCCCACTCTTTGATGTGTTGTTTATCTCTCGAGTGGTGTTGTTCGCTTGTTGTTTATCCCACTGTATTGTTTAACTCTCAAGTAGAGTTTTTCGCTTGTTATTTTATTACCCTCCGATGTGTTGTTTAAATCTCAAATTGACTTCTCCATTTGTAATTATCCACTCTTTATTTTGTTGTTTAACTCTCGAGTAGAATTTGACATTTGTTGTTTATCCCACTCTTATGTGTGGTTTAACTCTCAAGTAGAGTTCTTCGCTTGTGAAACTCTTACTCCTCCTTGTAATGTTTAAATCTCTAATAGACTTCTTCGCTTGACATTATCCCACCTTTGATGTGTTGTTTATCTCTCGAGTGGTGTTGTTCGCTTGTTGTTTATCCCACCTTTTGTGTATTGTTTAACTCTCAAGTAGAGTTTTTCGCTTGTTATTTTATTACCCTCCGATGTGTTGTTTAAATCTCAAATCGACTTCTCCATTTGTAATTATCCCACTTTATTTTGTTGTTTAACTCTCGAGTAGAATTTGACATTTGTTGTTTATCCCACTCCTTATGTGTGTGGTTTAACTCTCAAGTAGAGTTCTTCGCTTGAAACTCTTACTCCTTCTATGTAATGTTTAAATCTCTAATAGACTTCTTCGCTTGACATTATCCCACTCTTTGATGTGTTGTTTATCTCTCGAGTGGTGTTGTTCGCTTGTTGTTTATCCCACTCTTTGTGTATTGTTTAACTCTCAAGTAGTTTTTCGCTTGTTATTTTATTACCCTCCGATGTGTTGTTTAAATCTCAAATCGACTTCTCCATTTGTAATTATCCCACTCCTTTATTTTGTTGTTTAACTCTCGAGTAGAATTTGACATTTGTTGTTTATCCCACTCTTATGTGTGGTTTAACTCTCAAGTAGAGTTCTTCGCTTGTGACTTTACTCCTTCCTCAGTAATGTTTAAATCTCAATAGACTTCTTCGCTTGACATTATCCCACTCCTTTGATGTGTTGTTTATCTCTCGAGTGGTGTTGTTCGCTTGTTGTTTATCCCACCTTTTGTGTATTGTTTAACTCTCAAGTAGAGTTTTCGCTTGTTATTTTATTACCCTCCGATGTGTTGTTTAAATCTCAAATCGACTTCTCCATTTGTAATTATCCCACTCCTTTATTTTGTTGTTTAACTCTCGAGTAGAATTTTTGTTTGTTGTTTATCCCACTCTTATGTGTGTGGTTTAACTCTCAAGTAGAGTTCTTCGCTTGTGAAACTCTTACTCCTTCTCGTAATGTTTAAATCTCGAATAGACTTCTTCGCTTGACATTATCCACCTTTGATGTGTTGTTTATCTCTCGAGTGGTGTTGTTCGCTTGTTGTTTATCCCACTTTTATGTTTTGTTTAACTCTCAAGTAGAGTTTTTCGCTTGTTATTTTATTACCCTCCGATGTGTTGTTTAAATCTCAAATGACTTCTCCATTTGTAATTATCCCACTTTATTTTGTGTTGTTTAACTCTCGAGTAGAATTTGACATTTGTTGTTTATCCCACCTTTTGTGTGTGGTTTAACTCTCAAGTAGAGTTTTTCGCTTATTTTATTACCCTCCGATGTATTGTTTAAATCTCAAATTGACTTCTCCATTTGTAATTATCCCACCTTTATTTTGTTGTTTAATCTCTAGTGGTGTTGACATTTGTTGTTTATCCCACTCCTTATGTTTGGGGTTTAACTGTCAAGTAGAGTTCTTCGCTTGTGAAACTTTTACTCCTTCCGATGTAATGTTTAAATCTCAAATAGACTTCTTCGCTTGACATTATCCCACTTTTGATGTGTTGTTTATCTCTCGAGTGGTGTTGTTCTTGTTGTTTATCCCACTCCTTTTGTGTATTGTTTAACTCTCAAGTAGAGTTTTTCGCTTGTTATTTTATTACCCCTCCGATGTGTTGTTTAAATCTCAAATTGACTTCTCCATTTGTAGTTATCCCACTCCTTTATTGTGTTGTTTAACTATCGAGTAGAATTTGACATTTGTTGTTTATCCCACTCCTTATGTGCGTGGTTTAACTCTCAAGTAGAGTTCTTTGTTTGTGATACTCTTACTCCTTCCGTAATGTTTAAATCTCAATAGACTTCTTCGCTTGACATTATCCCACTCTTTGATGTGTTGTTTATCTCTCGAGTGGTGTTGTTCGCTTGTTGTTTATCCCACCTTTTGTGTATTGTTTAACTCTCAAGTAGAGTTTTTCGCTTGTTATTTTATTACCCCTCCGATGTGTTGTTTAAATCTCAAATTGACTTCTCCATTTGTAATTATCCCACTACTTTATTGTGTTGTTTAACTATCGAGTAGAATTTGACATTTGTTGTTTATCCCACTCCTTATGTGTGTGGTTTACCTCTCAAGTAGAGTTCATCATTTGTGATACTTTTACTCCTTCTCGTAATGTTTAAATCTCAATAGACTTCTTCGCTTGACATTATCCCACTCCTTTGATGTGTTGTTTATCTCTCGAGTGGTGTTGTTCGCTTGTTGTTTATCCCACTCCTTTGTGTATTGTTTAACTCTCAAGTAGTTTTTCGCTTGTTATTTTATTACCCTCCGATGTGTTGTTTAAATCTCAAATCGACTTCTCCATTTGTAATTATCCCACTCTTTATTTTGTTGTTTAACTCTCGAGTCGAATTTGACATTTGTTGTTTATCCCACTCCTTATGTGTGAGGTTTAACTCTCAAGTAGAGTTCTTCGTTTGTGAAACTCTTACTCCTTCTGTGTAATGTTTAAATCTCAATAGACTTCTTCGTTTGACATTATCCCACTCCTTTGATGTGTTGTTTATCTCTCGAGTGGTGTTGTTCGTTTGTTGTTTATCCCACTCCTTTTGTGTATTGTTTAACTCTCAAGTAGAGTTTTTCGTTTGTTATTTTATTACCCCCCGATGTGTTGTTTAAATCTCAAAATGACTTCTTCATTTGTAATTATCCGAATCCTTTATTTTGTTGTTTAACTCTCAAGTAGAATTTGACATTTGTTGTTTATCCCACTCCTTATGTGTGTGGTTTAACTCTCAAGAAGAGTTCTTCGTTTGTGAAACTCTTACTCCTTCTGTGTAATGTTTAAATCTCGAATATACTTCTTCTTTTGACATTATCCCACTCCTTTGATGTTGTTTATCTCTCGAGTGGTGTTGTTCGTTTGTTGTTTATCCCACTCCTTTTTTGTATTGTTTAACTCTCAAGTAGAGTTTTTCGTTTGTTATTTTATTACCCCTCCGATGTATTGTTTAAATCTCAAATTGACTTCTCCATTTGTAATTATCCCACTCGTTTATTGTGTTGTTTAACTCTCGGGTAGAATTTTACGTTTGTTGTTTATCCCCCTCCTTACGTGTGGTTTAACTCTCAAGAAGAGTTCTTCGTTTGTGAAACTCTTACTCCTTCTGTGTAATGTTTAAATCTCGAATATACTTCTTCGTTGGACATTATCCCACTCCTTTGATGTGTTGTTTATCACTCGAGTGGTGTTGTTCGTTTGTTGTTTATCCCACTCCTTTTGTGTATTGTTTAACTCTCAAGTAGAGTTTTTCGTTTGTTATTTTATTACCCCCCGATGTGTTGTTTAAATCTCAAAATGACTTCTCCATTTGTAATTATCCCACTCCTTTATTGTGTTGTTTAACTCTCGGGTAGAATTTTACGTTTGTTGTTTATCCCACTCTTATGTGTGGTTTAACTCTCAAGTAGTTCTTCGCTTGTGATTTTATTACCTCCGATGTAATGTTTAAATCTCAATAGACTTCTTCGCTTGACATTATCCCACTCTTTGATGTGTTGTTTATCTCTAGTGGTGTTGTTCGCTTGTTGTTTATCCCACTCCTTTGTGTATTGTTTAACTCTCAAGTAGAGTTTTTCGCTTGTTATTTTATTACCCTCCGATGTGTTGTTTAAATCTCAAATCGACTTCTCCATTTGTAATTATCCCACCTTTATTTTGTTGTTTAACTCGAGAATTTGACATTTGTTGTTTATCCCACTTTTGTGTATTGTTTAACTCTCAAGTAGAGTTTTTCGCTTGTTATTTTATTACCCTCCGATGTGTTGTTTAAATCTCAAATTGACTTCTCCATTTGTAATTATCCCACCTTTATTTTGTTGTTTAACTCTCGAAGTAGACATTTGTTGTTTATCCCACTCCTTATGTGTGGTTTAACTCTCAAGTAGAGTTCTTCGCTTGTGAAACTCTTACTCCTCTCGTAATGTTTAAATCTCAATAGACTTCTTCGCTTGACATTATCCCACTCCTTTGATGTGTTGTTTATCTCTCGAGTGGTGTTGTTCGCTTGTTGTTTATCCCACTCCTTTTGTGTATTGTTTAACTCTCAAGTAGAGTTTTCGCTTGTTATTTTATTACCCTCCGATGTGTTGTTTAAATCTCAAATTGACTTCTCCATTTGTAATTATCCACTCCTTTATTTTGTTGTTTAACTCTCGAGTAGAATTTGACATTTGTTGTTTATCCCACTCTTATGTGTGGTTTAACTCTCAAGTAGAGTTCTTCGCTTGTGAAACTCTTACTCCTTCTCGTAATGTTTAAATCTCAATAGACTTCTTTGACATTATCCCACTCCTTTGATGTGTTGTTTATCTCTCGAGTGGTGTTGTTCGCTTGTTGTTTATCCCACTCTTTGTGTATTGTTTAACTCTCAAGTAGAGTTTTTCGCTTGTTATTTTATTACCCTCCGATGTGTTGTTTAAATCTCAAATTGACTTCTCCATTTGTAATTATCCCACTCCTTTATTTTGTTGTTTAACTCTCGGTAGAATTTGACATTTGTTGTTTATCCCACTCTTATGTGTGTGGTTTAACTCTCAAGTAGAGTTCTTCGCTTGTGAAACTCTTACTCCTTCCGTGTAATGTTTAAATCTCAATAGACTTCTTCGCTTGACATTATCCCACTCCTTTGATGTGTTGTTTATCTTTCGAGTGGTGTTGTTCGCTTGTTGTTTATCCCACCTTTTGTGTATTGTTTAACTCTCAAGTAGAGTTTTTCGCTTGTTATTTTATTACCCTCCGATGTGTTGCTTAAATCTCAAATTGACTTCCATATTTGTAATTATCCCACTCTTTATTTTGTTGTTTAACTCTCGAGTAGAATTTGACATTTGTTGTTTATCCCACTCTTATGTGTGTGGTTTAACTCTCAAGTAGAGTTCTTCGCTTGTGAAACTTACTACCTTCCGTATAATGTTTAAATCTCTAATAGACTTCTTCGTTTGACATTATCCCACTCTTTGATGTGTTGTTTATCTCTCGAGTGGTGTTGTTCGCTTGTTGTTTATCCCACTCCTTTTGTGTATTGTTTAACTCTCAGTAGAGTTTTTCGCTTGTTATTTTATTACCCTCCGATGTTGTTTAAATCTCAAATTGACTTCCATTTGTAATTATCCCACTTTATTTTGTTGTTTAACTCGAGTAGAATTTGACATTTGTTGTTTATCCCACCCTTTGTGTATTGTTTAACTCTCAAGTAGTTTTTCGCTTGTTATTTTATTACCCTCCGATGTATTGTTTAAATCTCAAATTGACTTCTCCATTTGTAATTATCCACTCTTTATTTTGTTGTTTATCTCGAGTAGAATTTTGACATTTGTTGTTTATCCCACTCCTTATGTGTGTGGTTTAACTCTCAAGTAGTTCTTCGCTTGTGATTTTATTACCCTCCGATGTAATGTTTAAATCTCAAATAGACTTCTTCGCTTGACATTATCCCACTCTTATTGTGTTGTTTATCTCTCGAGTGGTGTTGTTCGCTTGTTGTTTATCCCACTCCTTTTGTGTATTGTTTAACTCTCAAGTAGAGTTTTTCGCTTGTTATTTTATTACCCTCCGATGTGTTGTTTAAATCTCAAATTGACTTCTCCATTTGTAATTATCCCACTCTTTATTTTGTTGTTTAACTCTCGAGTAGAATTTGACATTTGTTGTTTATCCCACTCCTTACGTGTGTGGTTTAACTCTCAAGTAGAGTTCTTCGTTTGTGAAACTCTTACTCCTTCCGTGTAATGTTTAAATCTCAATAGACTTCTTCGCTTGACATTATCCCACCTTTGATGTGTTGTTTATCTCGAGTGGTGTTGTTCGCTTGTTGTTTATCCCACTCCTTTTGTGTATTGTTTAACTCTCAAGTAGAGTTTTTCGCTTGTTATTTTATTACCCTCCGATGTGTTGTTTAAATCTCAAATTGACTTCTCCATTTGTAATTATCCACCTTTATTTTGTTGTTTAACTCTCGAGTAGAATTTGACATTTGTTGTTTATCCCACTCTTATGTGTGTGGTTTAACTCTCAAGTAGAGTTCTTCGCTTGTGAAACTCTTACTCCTTCTCGTAATGTTTAAATCTCAATAGACTTCTTCGCTTGACATTATCCCACTCCTTTGATGTGTTGTTTATCTCTCGAGTGGTGTTGTTCGCTTGTTGTTTATCCCACTCCTTTTGTGTATTGTTTAACTCTCAAGTAGAGTTTTTCGCTTGTTATTTTATTACCCTCCGATGTGTTCATTAAATCTCAAATTGACTTCTCCATTTGTAATTATCCCACTTTTATTTTATTGTTTAACTCTCGAGTAGAATTTGACATTTGTTGTTTATCCCACTCTTATGTGTGTGGTTTAACTCTCAAGTAGAGTTCTTCGCTTGTGAAACTCTTACTCCTTCCTGTAATGTTTAAATCTCAATAGACTTCTTCGCTTGACATTATCCCACTCTTTGATGTGTTGTTTATCTCTCGAGTGGTGTTGTTCGCTTGTTGTTTATCCCACTTTTTGTGTATTGTTTAACTCTCAAGTAGTTTTTTCGCTTGTTATTTTATTACCCTCCGATGTGTTGTTTAAATCTCAAATTGACTTCTCCATTTGTAATTATCCCACTCCTTTATTTTGTTTTTTAACTCTCGAGTAGAATTTTACATTTGTTGTTTATCCCACTCCGTATGTGTGTGGTTTGACTCTCAAGTAGTTCTTCGCTTGTGAAACTCTTACTCCTTCTCGTAATGTTTAAATCTCAATAGACTTCTTCGCTTGACATTATCACCTCATTTGATGTGTTGTTTATCTCTCGAGTGGTGTTGTTCGCTTGTTGTTTATCCCACTTTTTGTGTATTGTTTAACTCTCAAGTAGAGTTTTTCGCTTGTTATTTTATTACCCTCCGATGTGTTGTTTAAATCTCAAATTGACTTCTCCATTTGTAATTATCCGACTCCTTTATTTTGTTGTTTAACTCTCGAGTAGAATTTGACATTTGTTGTTTATCCCACTCCTTATGTGTGTGATTTAACTTTCAAGTAGAGTTCTTCGCTTGTGAAACTCTTACTCCTCCGTGTAATGTTTAAATCTCAATAGACTTCTTCGCTTGACATTATCCCACCTTTGATGTGTTGTTTATCTCTCGAGTGGTGTTGTTCGCTTGTTGTTTATCCCACCTTTGTGTATTGTTTAACTCTCAAGTAGAGTTTTTCGCTTGTTATTTTATTACCCTCCGATGTGTTGTTTAAATCTCAAATTGACTTCTCCATTTGTAATTATCCCACTCTTTATTTTGTTGTTTAACTCTCGAGTAGAATTTGACATTTGTCGTTTATCCCACTCTTATGTGTGGTTTAACTCTCAAGTAGAGTTCTTCGCTTGTTATTTTATTACCCTCCATGTAATGTTTAAATCTCAATGACTTCTTCGTGTAATTATCCCACCTTTGATGTGTTGTTTATCTCTCGAGTGGTGTTGTTCGCTTGTTGTTTATCCCACTTTTGTGTGTTGTTTAACTCTCAAGTAGAGTTTTTCGCTTGTTATTTTATTACCCTCCTGTGTAATGTTTAAATCTCAAATAGACTTCCATTTGTAATTATCCCACTTTTATTGTGTTGTTTATCTCTCGAGTGGTGTTGTTCGCTTGTTGTTTATCCCACTTTTGTGTATTGTTTAACTCTCAAGTAGAGTTTTTCGCTTGTTATTTTATTACCCTCCGATGTGTTGTTTAAATCTCAAATTGACTTCTCCATTTGTAATTATCCCACTCTTTATTTTGTTGTTTAACTCTCGAGTAGAATTTGACATTTGTTGTTTATCCCACTCTTATGTGTGTGGTTTAACTCTCAAGTAGAGTTCTTCGCTTGTGAAACTCTTACTCCTTCCGTGTAATGTTTAAATCTCAATAGACTTCTTCGCTTGACATTATCACTCTTTTGATGTGTTGTTTATCTCTCGAGTGGTGTTGTTCGCTTGTTGTTTATCCCACTCCTTTTGTGTATTGTTTAACTCTCAAGTAGAGTTTTTCGCTTGTTATTTTATTACCCTCCGATGTGTTGTTTAAATCTCAAATTGACTTCTCCATTTGTAATTATCCCACTCTTTATTTTGTTGTTTAACTCTCGGTAGAATTTGACATTTGTTGTTTATCCCACTCCTTATGTGTGTGGTTTAACTCTCAAGTAGAGTTCTTCGCTTGTGAAACTCTTACTCCTTCCTGTAATGTTTAAATCTCAATAGACTTCTTCGCTTGACATTATCCCACTCATTTGATGTGTTGTTTATCTCTCGAGTGGTGTTGTTCGCTTGTTGTTTATCCCACCTTTTGTGTATTGTTTAACTCTCAAGTAGTTTTTCGCTTGTTATTTTATTACCCTCCGATGTGTTGTTTAAATCTCAAATTGACTCTCCATTTGTAATTATCCCACTCCTTTGTTGTGTTGTTTAACTCTCGAGTAGAATTTTACATTTGTTGTTTATCCCACTCCTTATGTTTGTGGTTTAACTCTCAAGTAGAGTTTTTCATTTGTGATACTCTTACTCCTTCTGTGTATTGTTTAAATCTCCAATAGACATCTTCGTTTTACATTATCCCACTCCTTTGATGTGTTGTTTATCTCTCGAGTGGTGTTGTTCGTTTGTTGTTTATCCCACTCCTTTTGTGTATTGTTTAACTCTCATGTAGAGTTTTTCGTTTGTTATTTTATTACCCTCCGATGTTGTTTAAATCTCAAATCGACTTCTCCATTTGTAATTATCCCACTCCTTTATTTTGTTGTTTAACTCTCTATAGAATTTGACATTTGTTGTTTATCCCACTCTTATGTGTGTGGTTTAACTCTCAAGTAGAGTTCTTCGCTTGTGATTTTATTACCCTCATGTAATGTTTAAATCTCGAATAGACTTCTTCGTTTGATATTATTCCACTCCTTTGATGTGTTGTTTATCTCTCGAGTGGTGTTGTTCGTTTGTTGTTTATCCCACTCCTTATGTGTATTGTTTAACTCTCAAGTAGAGTTTTTCGTTTGTTATTTTATTAACCCTCCGATGTGTTGTTTAATTCTCAAATTGAGTACTCCATTTGTAATTATCCCACTTTTATGTGTTGTTTATCTCGAGTGGAATTTGACATTTGTTGTTTATCCCACTCCTTTTGTGTATTGTTTAACTCTCAAGTAGAGTTTTCGCTTGTTATTTTATTACCCTCCGATGTGTTGTTTAAATCTCAAATTGACTTCTCCATTTGTAATTATCCCACTCCTTTATTCTGTTGTTTGACTCTCGAGTAGAATTTGACATTTGTTGTTTATCCCACTCCTTATGTGTGTGGTTTAACTCTCAAGTAGAGTTCTTCGCTTGTGAAACTCTTACTCCTTCTCGTAATGTTTAAATCTCGAATAGACTTCTTCGCTTGACATTATCCCACCCTTTGATGTGTTGTTTATCTCTCGAGTGGTGTTGTTCGCTTGTTGTTTATCCCACTCCTTTTGTGTATTGTTTAACTCTCAAGTAGAGTTTTTCGCTTGTTATTTTATTACCCTCCGATGTGTTGTTTAACTCTCAAATTGACTTCTCCATTTGTAATTATCCCACCTTTATTTTGTTGTTTAACTCGAGTAGAATTTGACATTTGTTGTTTATCCCACTCTTATGTGTGTGGTTTAACTCTCAAGTAGAGTTCTTCGCTTGTGAAACTCTTACTCCTTCTCGTAATGTTTAAATCTCAATAGACTTCTTCGCTTGACATTATCCCACTCATTTGATGTGTTGTTTATCTCTCGAGTGGTGTTGTTCGCTTGTTGTTTATCCCACTCTTTTGTGTATTGTTTAACTCTCAAGTAGAGTTTTCGCTTGTTATTTTATTACCCTCCGATGTGTTGTTTAAATCTCAAATTGACTTCTCCATTTGTAATTATCCCACTCTTTACTTTGTTGTTTAACTCTCGAGTAGAATTTGACGTTTGTTGTTTATCCCACTCTTATGTGTGTGGTTTAACTCTCAAGTAGAGTTCTTCGCTTGTGAAACTCTTACTCCTCGTAATGTTTAAATCTCAATAGACTTCTTCGCTTGACATTATCCACTCCTTTGATGTGTTGTTTATCTCTCGAGTGGTGTTGTTCGCTTGTTGTTTATCCCACTCCTTTTGTGTATTGTTTAACTCTCAAGTAGAGTTTTTCGCTTGTTATTTTATTACCCTCCGATGTGTTGTTTAAATCTCAAATTGACTTCTCCATTTGTAATTATCCACTCCTTTATTTTGTTGTTTAACTCTCGAGTAGAATTTGACATTTGTTGTTTATCCCACTCTTATGTGTGTGGTTTAACTCTCAAGTAGAGTTCTTCGCTTGTGAAACTCTTACCCTTCTCGTAATGTTTAAATCTCTAATAGACTTCTTCGCTTGACATTATCCCACTCATTTGATGTGTTGTTTATCTCTCGAGTGGTGTTGTTCGCTTGTTGTTTATCCCACTCCTTTTGTGTATTGTTTAACTCTCAAGTAGAGTTTTTCGCTTGTTATTTTATTACCCTCCGATGTGTTGTTTAAATCTCAAATTGACTTCTCCATTTGTAATTATCCACTCTTTATTTTGTTGTTTAACTCTGGAGTAGAATTTGACATTTGTTGTTTATCCCACTCCTTATGTGTGTGGTTTAACTCTCAAGTAGAGTTCTTCGCTTGTGAAACTCTTACTCCTCCGTGTAATGTTTAAATCTCAATAGACTTCTTCGCTTGACATTATCCCACCCTTTGATGTGTTGTTTATCTCTCGAGTGGTGTTGTTCGCTTGTTGTTTATCCCACCTTTTGTGTATTGTTTAACTCTCAAGTAGAGTTTTTCGCTTGTTATTTTATTACCCTCCGATGTGTTGTTTAAATCTCAAATCGACTTCTCCATTTGTAATTATCCCACTCTTTATTTTGTTGTTTAACTCTCGAGTAGAATTTTACATTTGTTGTTTATCCCACTCTTTATGTGTGGTTTAACTCTCAAGTAGAGTTCTTCGCTTGTGAAACTCTTACTCCTTCGTATAATGTTTAAATCTCAATAGACTTTCTTCGCTTGACATTATCCCACTCCTTTGATGTGTTGTTTATCTCGAGTGGTGTTGTTCGCTTGTTGTTTATCCCACTTTTGTGTATTGTTTAACTCTCAAGTAGAGTTTTTCGCTTGTTATTTTATTACCCTCCGATGTGTTGTTTAAATCTCAAATTGACTTCTCCATTTGTAATTATCCCACTCCTTTATTTTGTTGTTTAACTCTCGAGTAGAATTTGACATTTGTTGTTTATCCCACCTTATGTGTGTGGTTTAACTCTCAAGTAGAGTTTTCGCTTGTTATTTTATTACCCTCCGATGTAATGTTTAAATCTCAAATTGACTTCCATTTGTAATTATCCACTCCTTTATTTTGTTGTTTATCTCTCGAATTTGACATTTGTTGTTTATCCCACCTTTATGTGTGGTTTAACTCTCAAGTAGAGTTCTTCGCTTGTGATTTTATTACCTCCGATGTAATGTTTAAATCTCAAATAGACTTCTTCATTTGACATTATCCCACTCTTTGATGTGTTGTTTATCTCTAGAATGTTGTTCGCTTGTTGTTTATCCCACTCTTTTGTGTATTGTTTAACTCTCAAGTAGAGTTTTTCGCTTGTTATTTTATTACCCTCCGATGTGTTGTTTAAATCTCAAATTGACTTCTCCATTTGTAATTATCCCACTCTTTATTTTGTTGTTTAACTATCGAGTAGAATTTGACATTTGTTGTGTATCCCACTCCTTATGTGTGTGGTTTAACTCTCAAGTAGAGTTCTTCGCTTGTGAAACTCTTACTCCTTCTCGTAATGTTTAAATCTCAATAGACTTCTTCGCTTGACATTATCCCACCTTTGATGTGTTGTTTATCTCGAGTGGTGTTGTTCGCTTGTTGTTTATCCCACTCCTTTGTGTATTGTTTAACTCTCAAGTAGAGTTTTTCGCTTGTTATTTTATTACCCTCCGATGTGTTGTTTAAATCTCAAATTGACTTCTCCATTTGTAATTATCCCACCTTTATTTTGTTGTTCAACTCTCGAGTAGAATTTGACATTTGTTGTTTATCCCACTCTTATGTGTGTGGTTTAACTCTCAAGTAGAGTTCTTCGCTTGTGAAACTCTTACTCCTCTCGTAATGTTTAAATCTCAATAGACTTCTTCGCTTGACATTATCCCACTCATTTGATGTGTTGTTTATCTCTCGAGTGGTGTTGTTCGCTTGTTGTTTATCCCACTCCTTTTTGTGTATTGTTTAACTCTCAAGTAGAGTTTTTCGCTTGTTATTTTATTACCCTCCGATGTGTTGTTTAAATCTCAAATTGACTTCTCCATTTGTAATTATCCCACTCCTTTATTTTGTTGTTTAACTCGAGTAGAATTTGACATTTGTTGTTTATCCCACTCCTTATGTGTGTGGTTTAACTCTCAAGTAGAGTTCTTCGCTTGTGAAACTCTTACTCCTTCCGTAATGTTTAAATCTCTAATAGACTTCTTCGCTTGACATTATCCACCCTTTGATGTGTTGTTTATCTCTCGAGTGGTGTTGTTCGCTTGTTGTTTATCCCACTCTTTTGTGTATTGTTTAACTCTCAAGTAGTTTTTCGCTTGTTATTTTATTACCCTCCGATGTGTTGTTTAAATCTCAAATTGACTTCTCCATTTGTAATTATCCCACTTTTATTTTGTTGTTTAACTCTCGAGTAGAATTTGACATTTGTTGTTTATCCCACTCCTTATGTGTGTGGTTTAACTATCAAGTAGAGTTCTTCGCTTGTGAACTCTTACTCCTTCTCGTAATGTTTAAATCTCAATAGACTTCTTCGCTTGACATTATCCCACTCATTTGATGTGTTGTTTATCTCTCGAGTGGTGTTGTTCGCTTGTTGTTTATCCCACCTTTTGTGTATTGTTTAACTCTCAAGTAGAGTTTTTCGCTTGTTATTTTATTACCCTCCGATGTGTTGTTTAAATCTCAAATCGCCTTCTCCATTTGTAATCATCCCACTCCTTTATTTTGTTGTTTAACTCTCGAGTAGAATTTGACATTTGTTGTTTATCCCACTCCTTATGTGTGTGGTTTAACTCTCAAGTAGAGTTCTTCGCTTGTGAAACTCTTACCCTTCTCGTGTAATGTTTAAATCTCAATAGACTTCTTCGCTGACATTATCCCACTCATTTGATGTGTTGTTTATCTCTCGAGTGGTGTTGTTCGCTTGTTGTTTATCCCACTCCTTTGTGTATTGTTTAACTCTCAAGTAGAGTTTTTCGCTTGTTATTTTATTACCCTCCGATGTGTTGTTTATATCTCAAATTGACTTCTCCATTTGTAATTATCCCACTCTTTATTTTGTTGTTTAACTCTCGAGTAGAATTTGACATTTGTTGTTTATCCCACTCCTTATGTGTGTGGTTTAACTCTCAAGTAGAGTTCTTCGTTTGTGATACTCTTACTCCTTCTCGTAATGTTTAAATCTCAATAGACTTCTTCGCTTGACATTATCCCACCTTTGATGTGTTGTTTATCTCTCGAGTGGTGTTGTTCGCTTGTTGTTTATCCCACTCCTTTTGTGTATTGTTTAACTCTCAAGTAGAGTTTTTCGCTTGTTATTTTATTACCCTCCGATGTGTTGTTTAAATCTCAAATTGACTTCTCCATTTGTAATTATCCCACACCTTTATTCTGTTGTTTAACTTTCGAGTAGAATTTGACATTTGTTGTTTATCCCACTCTTATGTGTGTGGTTTAACTCTCAAGTAGAGTTCGTCGTTTGTGAAACTCTTACTCCTTCTGTGTAATGCTTAAATCTCGAATAGACTTCTTCGTTTGACATTATCCCACTCCTTTGATGTGTTGTTTATCTCTCGAGTGGTGTTGTTCGTTTGTGGTTTATCCCACTCCTTTTGTGTATTGTTTAACTCTCAAGTAGAGTTTTTCGTTTGTTATTTTATTACCCCTCCGATGTGTTGTTTATATCTAAAATTGACTTCTCCATTTGTAATTATCCGACTGCTTTACTTTGTTGTTTAACTCTCGAGTAGAATTTGACGTTTGTTGTTTATCCCACTCTTATGTGTGTGGTTTAACTCTCAAGTAGAGTTCGTCGTTTGTGAAACTCTTACTCCTTCTCGTAATGTTTAAATCTCAATAGACTTCTTCGCTTGACATTATCCCACTCATTTGATGTGTTGTTTATCTCGAGTGGTGTTGTTCGTTTGTTGTTTATCCCAGTCCTTTTGTGTATTGTTTAACTCTCAAGTAGAGTTTTTCGTTTGTTATTTTATTACCCCTCCGATGTGTTGTTCAAATCTCAAATTGACTTCTCCATTTGTAATTATCCGACTCCTTTATTTTGTTGTTTAACTATCGAGTAGAATTTGACATTTGTTGTTTATCCCACTCTTATGTGTGTGGTTTAACTCTCAAGTAGAGTTCGTCGTTTGTGAAACTCTTACTCCTTCCTTTTTTTGTGTTTTTTTTATCTCTGAGTGGTGTTGTTTTCCGTAATGTTTAAATCTCAAATAGACTTCTTCGCTTGACATTATCCCACTCATTTGATGTGTTGTTTATCTCTCGAGTGGTGTTGTTCGCTTGTTGTTTATCCCACTCCTTTTGTGTATTGTTTAACTCTCAAGTAGTTTTTCGCTTGTTATTTTATTACCCTCCGATGTGTTGTTTAAATCTCAAATTGACTTCTCCATTTGTAATTATCCCACTCTTTATTTTGTTGTTTAACTCTCGAGTAGAATTTGACATTTGTTGTTTATCCCACTCCTTATGTGTGTGGTTTAACTCTCAAGTAGAGTTCTTCGCTTGTGAAACTCTTACTCCTTCCGTAATGTTTAAATCTCAATAGACTTCTTCGCTTGACATTATCCCACTCATTTGATGTGTTGTTTATCTCTCGAGTGGTGTTGTTCGCTTGTTGTTTATCCCACCCTTTTGTGTATTGTTTAACTCTCAAGTAGAGTTTTTCGCTTGTTATTTTATTACCCTCCGATGTGTTGTTTAAATCTCAAATTGACTTCTCCATTTGTAATTATCCCACTCTTTATTTTGTTGTTTAACTCTCGAGTAGAATTTGACATTTGTTGTTTATCCCACTCTTATGTGTGTGGTTTAACACTCAAGTAGAGTTCGTCGTTTGTGAAACTCTTTACTCCTTCCTGTAATGTTTAAATCTCAATAGACTTCTTCGCTTGACATTATCACCTCATTTGATGTGTTGTTTATCTCTCGAGTGGTGTTGTTCGCTTGTTGTTTATCCCACTCCTTTTGTGTATTGTTTAACTCTCAAGTAGAGTTTTTCGCTTGTTATTTTATTACCCTCCGATGTGTTGTTTAAATCTCAAATTGACTTCTCCATTTGTAATTATCCGACTCCTTTATTTTGTTGTTTAACTCTCGAGTAGAATTTGACATTTGTCGTTTATCCCACTCCTTATGTGTGTGGTTTAACTCTCAAGTAGAGTTCTTCGTTTGTTATACACTTACTCCTTCTGTGTATTGTTTAAATCTCGAATAGACTTCTTCGTTTGTCATTATCCCACTCATTTGATGTGTTGTTTATCTCTCGAGTGGTGTTGTTCGCTTGTTGTTTATCCCACTCTTTTGTGTATTGTTTAACTCTCAAGTAGAGTTTTTCGCTTGTTATTTTATTACCCTCCGATGTGTTGTTTAAATCTCAAATTGACTTCTCCATTTGTAATTATCCCACTTTTATTTTGTTGTTTAACTCTCGAGTAGAATTTGACATTTGTCGTTTATCCCACTCCTTATGTGTGTGGTTTAACTCTCAAGTAGAGTTCTTCGCTTGTGAAACTCTTACTCCTTCTCGTAATGTTTAAATCTCAATAGACTTCTTCGCTTGACATTATCCCACTTATTTGATGTGTTGTTTATCTCTCGAGTGGTGTTGTTCGCTTGTTGTTTATCCCACCTTTTGTGTATTGTTTAACTCTCAAGTAGTTTTTCGCTTGTTATTTTATTACCCTCCGATGTGTTGTTTAAATCTCAAATTGACTTCTCCATTTGTAATTATCCCACCTTTATTTTGTTGTTTAACTCTCGAGTAGAATTTGACATTTGTTGTTTATCCCACTCTTATGTGTGTGGTTTAATTCTCAAGTAGAGTTCTTCGCTTGTGAAACTCTTACTCCTTCTCGTAATGTTTAAATCTCAATAGACTTCTTCGCTTGACATTATCCCACTAATTTGATGTGTTGTTTATCTCTCGACTGGTGTTGTTCGTTTGTTGTTTATCCCACTCCTTTTGTGTATTGTTTCACTCTCAAGTAGAGTTTTTCGTTTGTTATTTTATTACCCCTCCGATGTGTTGTTTAAATCTCAAATTGACTTCTCCATTTGTAATTATCCCACACCTTTATTCTGTTGTTTAACTTTCGAGTAGAATTTGACATTTGTTGTTTATCCCACTCTTATGTGTGTGGTTTAACTCTCAAGTAGAGTTCGTCGTTTGTGAAACTCTTACTCCTTCTCGTAATGTTTAAATCTCTTAGACTTCTTCGCTTGACATTATCCCACCCTTTGATGTGTTGTTTATCTCTCGAGTGGTGTTGTTCGCTTGTTGTTTATCCCACTCCTTTTGTGTATTGTTTAACTCTCAAGTAGAGTTTTTCGCTTGTTATTTTATTACCCTCCGATGTGTTGTTTTAATCTCAAATTGACTTCTCCATTTGTAATTATCCCACCTTTATTTTGTTGTTTAACTATCGAGTAGAATTTGACATTTGTTGTTTATCCCACTCTTATGTGTGTGGTTTAACTCTCAAGTAGAGTTCTTCGCTTGTGAAACTCTTACTCCTTCCGTAATGTTTAAATCTCTAATAGACTTCTTCGCTTGACATTATCCCACTCATTTGATGTGTTGTTTATCTCTCGAGTGGTGTTGTTCGCTTGTTGTTTATCCCACTCCTTTTGTGTATTGTTTAACTCTCAAGTAGAGTTTTTCGCTTGTTATTTTATTACCCTCCGATGTGTTGTTTAAATCTCAAATTGACTTCTCCATTTGTAATTATCCCACACCTTTATTCTGTTGTTTAACTTTCGAGTAGAATTTGACATTTGTTGTTTATCCCACTCTTATGTGTGTGGTTTAACTCTCAAGTAGAGTTCGTCGTTTGTGAAACTCTTACTCCTTCTCGTAATGTTTAAATCTCTAATAGACTTCTTCGCTTGACATTATCCCACCATTTGATGTGTTGTTTATCTCTCGAGTGGTGTTGTTCGCTTGTTGTTTATCCCACTCCTTTTGTGTATTGTTTAACTCTCAAGTAGAGTTTTTCGCTTGTTATTTTATTACCCTCCGATGTGTTGTTTAAATCTCAAATTGACTTCTAGATTTGTAATTATCCCACTCTTTATTTTGTTGTTTAACTCTCGAGTAGAATTTGACATTTGTTGTTTATCCCACTCCTTATGTGTGTGGTTTAACTCTCAAGTAGAGTTCTTCGTTTGTGAAACTCTTACTCCTTCTCGTAATGTTTAAATCTCAATAGACTTCTTCGCTTGACATTATCCCACTCATTTGATGTGTTGTTTATCTCTCGAGTGGTGTTGTTCGATTGTTGTTTATCGCACTCCTTTTGTGTATTGTTTAACTCTCAAGTAGAGTTTTTCGCTTGTTATTTTATTACCCTCCGATGTGTTGTTTAAATCTCAAATTGACTTCTCCATTTGTAATTATCCCACTCTTTATTTTGTTGTTTAACTCTCGAGTAGAATTTGACATTTGTTCTTTATCCCACTCCTTATGTGTGTGGTTTAACTCTCAAGTAGAGTTCTTCGCTTGTGAAACTCTTACTCTTCTGTAATGTTTAAATCTCAAATAGACTTCTTTGACATTATCCCACTCCTTTGATGTGTTGTTTATCTCTCGGGTTGTGTTGTTCTCTTGTTGTTTATCCCACTCCTTATGTGTATTGTTTAACTCTCAAGTGGAGTTTTTCGTTTGTTATTTTATTACCCCTCCGATGTGTTGTTTAAATCTCAAATTGACTTCTCCATTTGTAATTATCCCACTCCTTTGATGTGTTGTTTATCTCTCGAGTGGTGTTGTTCGTTTGTTGTTTATCCCACTCCTTTTATGTTTTATTAAACTCTCAAGTAGAGTTTTCCGTTTGTTATTTTATTACCCCTCCGATATGTTGTTTAAATCTCAAATTCACTTCTAAATTTGTAATTATCCGACTCCTTTATTTTGTTGTTTAACTCTCGAGTAGAATTTTACATTTGTTGTTTATCCCACTCCGTATGTGTGTGGTTTGACTCTCAAGTAGAGTTCATCGTTTGTGATACTCTTACTCCATCTGTGTATAGTTTAAATCTCGAATAGACTTCTTCGTTTGACATTATCCCTCTAATTTGATGTGTTGTTTATCTCTCGAGTGGTGTTGTTCGTTTGTTGTTTATCCCACTCCTTTTGTGTATTGTTTAACTCTCAAGTAGTGTTTTTCGTTTGTTATTTTATTACCCCTCCGATGTGTTGTTTAAATCTCAAATTGACTTCTCCATTTGTAATTATCCGACTCCTTTATTTTGTTGTTTAACTCTCGAGTAGAATTTGACATTTGTTGTTTATCCCACTGCTTATGTGTGTGATTTAACTCTCAAGTAGAGTTCTTCGTTTGTCATACACTTACTCCTTCTGTGTATTGTTTAAATCTCGAATAGACATCTTCGTTTGACATTATCGCACTCCTTTGATATGTTGTTTATCTCCTGAGTGGTGTTGTTCGTTTGTTGTTTATCCCACTCCTTTTTTGTATTGTTTAACTCTCAAGTAGTGTTTTTCGGTTGTTATTTTATTAACCCTCCGATGTGTTGTTTAAATCTCAAATCGACTTCTCCATTTGTAATTATCCCACCTTTATTTTGTTGTTTAACTCTAGAGTAGAATTTGACATTTGTTCTTTATCCCACTCTTATGTGTGTGGTTTAACTCTCAAGTAGAGTTCTTCGTTTGTGAAACTCTTACTCCTTCTCGTAATGTTTAAATCTCAATAGACTTCTTCGCTTGACATTATCCCACTCATTTGATGTGTTGTTTATCTCGAGTGGTGTTGTTCGCTTGTTGTTTATCCCACCTTTTTGTGTATTGTTTAACTCTCAAGTAGAGTTTTTCGCTTGTTATTTTATTACCCTCCGATGTGTTGTTTAAATCTCAAATTGACTTCTCCATTTGTAATTATCCCACCTTTATTTTGTTGTTTAACTCGAGTAGAATTTGACATTTGTTGTTTATCCCACTCTTATGTGTGTGGTTTAACTCTCAAGTAGAGTTCTTCGCTTGTGAAACTCTTACTCCTTCCTGGTAATGTTTAAATCTCGAATAGACTTCTTCGCTTGACATTATCACACTCATTTGATGTGTTGTTTATCTCGAGTGGTGTTGTTCGCTTGTTGTTTATCCCACTTTTTGTGTATTGTTTAACTCTCAAGTAGAGTTTTTCGCTTGTTATTTTATTACCCTCCGATGTGTTGTTTAAATCTCAAATTGACTTCTCCATTTGTAATTATCCCACCTTTATTTTGTTGTTTAACTCTCGAGTAGAATTTGACATTTGTTGTTTATCCCACTCTTATGTGTGTGTTTAACTCTCAAGTAGAGTTCTTCGCTTTGTTATTTTATTACCCTCCGTGTAATGTTTAAATCTCAAATAGACTTCTCCATTGACATTATCCCACTCTTTGATGTGTTGTTTATCTCTCGAGTGGAATTTGACATTTGTTGTTTATCCCACTCTTATGTGTATTGTTTAACTCTCAAGTAGAGTTCTTCGCTTGTTATTTTATTACCTCCGATGTAATGTTTAAATCTCAAATGACTTCATTTGTAATTATCCCACTCCTTTGATGTGTTGTTTATCTCTCGAGTGGTGTTGTTCATTTGTTGTTTATCCCACTCCTTTTGTGTATTGTTTAACTCTCAAGTAGAGTTTTTCGTTCTTATTTTATTACCCTTCCGATGTATTGTTTAAATCTCAAATTGACTTCTGCATTTGTAATTACCCCACTCCTTTATTGTGTTGTTTAACTCTCTGGTAGAATTTTACGTTTGTTGTTTATCCCACTCCTTATGTGTGTGGTTTAACTCTCAAGTAGAGTTCTTCGTTTGTGAAACTCTTACTCCTTCTGTGTAATGTTTAAATCTCAATAGACTTCTTCGCTTGACATTATCCCACTCATTTGATGTGTTGTTTATCTCGAGTGGTGTTGTTTGTTTGTTGTTTATCCCACACCTTTTGTGTATTGTTTAACTCTCAAGTAGAGTTTTTCGCTTGTTATTTTATTACCCTCCGATGTGTTGTTTAAATCTCAAATTGACTTCTCCATTTGTAATTATCCCAATTCTTTATTTTGTTGTTTAACTCGAGTAGAATTTGACATTTGTTGTTTATCCCACTCTTATGTGTGTGGTTTAACTCTCAAGTAGAGTTCTTCGCTTGTGAAACTCTTACTCCTTCTCGTAATGTTTAAATCTCAATAGACTTCTTTCGCTTGACATTATCCCACTCATTTGATGTGTTGTTTCTCTCTCGAGTGGTGTTGTTCGTTTGTTGTTTATCCCACTCCTTTTGTGTATTGTTTAACTCTCGAGTAGAGTTTTTCGTTTGTTATTTTATTACCCCTCCGATGTGTTGTTTAAATCTCAAATTGACTTCTCCATTTGTAAATATCCCACCTTTATTTTGTTGTTTAACTCGAGTAGAATTTGACATTTGTTCTTTATCCCACTCTTATGTGTGTGGTTTAACTCTCAAGTAGAGTTCTTCGTTTGTGAAACTCTTACTCCTTCTCGTAATGTTTAAATCTCAATAGACTTCTTCTTCGCTTGACATTATCACACTCATTTGATGTGTTGTTTATCTCTACAGTGGTGTTGTTCGTTTGTTGTTTATACCACTCCGTTTGTGTATTGTTTAACACTCAAGTAGAGATTTTCGTTTGTTATTTTATTACCCCTCCGATGTGTTGTTTAAACCTCAAATTGACTTCTCCATTTGTAATTATCCCACTCCTTTATTTTGTTGTTTAACTCTCGAGTAGAATTTGACATTTGTTCTTTATCCCACTCCTTATGTGTGTGGTTTAACTCTCAAGTAGAGTTCTTCGTTTGTGAAACTCTTACTCCTTCTATGTAATGTTTAAATCTCAATAGACTTCTTCGCTTGACATTATCCCACTCATTTGATGTGTTGTTTATCTCTCGAGTGGTGTTGTTCGCTTGTTGTTTATCCCACTCCTTTTGTGTATTGTTTAACTTTCAAATTGAGTTTTTATTTTGTTATTTTTTTACCCCTCCGATGTGTTGTTTAAATCTCAAATTGACTTCTCCATTTGTAATTATCCCACTCCTTTATTTTGTTGTTTAACTCTCGAGTAGAATTTGACATTTGTTGTTTATCCCACTCCTTATGTGTGGGGTTTAACTCTCAAGTAGAGTTCTTCGTTTGTGAAACTCTTACTCCTTCTCGTAATGTTTAAATCTCAATAGACTTCTTCGCTTGACATTATCCCACTCATTTGATGTGTTGTTTATCTCTCGAGTGGTGTTGTTCGCTTGTTGTTTATCCCACTCCTTTTGTGTATAGTTTAACTCTCAAGTAGAGTTTTTCGTTTGTTAATTTATTACCCCTCCGATGTGTTGATTAAATCTCAAATTGACTTCTCCATTTGTAATTATCCCACTCCTTTATTGTGTTGTTTAACTCTCGAGTAGAATTTGACATTTGTTGTTTATCCCACTCCTTATTTGCGTGGTTTAACTCTCAAGTAGTTCTTCGCTTGTGAAACTCTTACTCCTTCTCGTAATGTTTAAATCTCTAATAGACTTCTTCGCTTGACATTATATCACTCCTTTGATGTGTTGTTTATCTCTCGAGTGGTGTTGTTCGCTTGTTGTTTATCCCACCTTTTGTGTATTGTTTAACTCTCAAGTAGAGTTTTTCGCTTGTTATTTTATTACCCTCCGATGTGTTGTTTAAATCTCAAATCGATTCTCCATTTGTAATTATCCCACTCTTTATTTTGTTGTTTATCTCTCGAGTAGAATTTGACATTTGTTGTTTGTCCCACTCCTTATGTGTGTGGTTTAACTCTCAAGTAGAGTTCTTCGCTTGTGAAACTCTTTCTCTTCTCGTAATGTTTAAATCTCAATAGACTTCTTCGCTTGACATTATCACTCCTTTGATGTGTTGTTTATCTCTCGAGTGGTGTTGTTCGCTTGTTGTTTATCCCACTCTTTTGTGTATTGTTTAACTCTCAAGTAGAGTTTTTCGCTTGTTATTTTATTACCCTCCGATGTGTTGTTTAAATCTCAAATTGACTTCTCCATTTGTAATTATCCGACTCCTTTATTTTGTTGTTTAACTCTCGAGTAGAATTTGACATTTGTTGTTTATCCCACTCCTTATGTGTGTGGTTTAACTCTCAAGTAGAGTTCTTCGCTTGTGAAACTCTTACTCCTTCCGTAATGTTTAAATCTCAATAGACTTCTTCGCTTGACATTATCCCACTCCTTTGATGTGTTGTTTATCTCTCGAGTGGTGTTGTTCGTTTGGTGTTTATCCCACTCCTTTTGTGTATTGTTTAACTCTCAAGTAGAGTTGTTCGTTTGTTATTTTATTTCCGCTCCGATGGGTTGTTTTTATCTCACATTGACGTCTCCAGTTGTAATTATCCACTCTTTATTTTGTTGTTTAACTCTCGAGTAGAATTTGACATTTGTTGTTTATCCCACTCCTTATGTGTGTGGTTTAACTCTCAAGTAGAGTTCTTCGCTTGTGAAACTCTTACTCCTTCTGTGTAATGCTTAAATCTCGAATAGACTTCTTCGTTGGACATTATCCCACTCCTTTGATGTGTTGTTTATCTCTCGAGTGGTGTTGTTCGTTTGTTGTTTATCCCAGTCCTTTTGTGTATTGTTTAACTCTCAAGTAGAGTTTTTCGTTTGTTATTTTATTACCCCTCCGATGTGTTGTTTAAATCTCAAATTGACTTCTCCATTTGTAATTATCCCACACCTTTATTCTGTTGTTTAACTTTCGAGTAGAATTTGACATTTGTTGTTTATCCCACTCTTATGTGTGTGGTTTAACTCTCAAGTAGAGTTCTTCGTTTGTGAAACTCTTACTCCTTCTCTGTAATGTTTAAATCTCGAATAGACTTCTTCGTTTGACATTATCCCACTCCTTTGATGTGTTGTTTATCTCTCGAGTGGTGTTGTTCGTTTGTTGTTTATCCCACTCCTTTTGTGTATTGTTTCACTCTCAAGTAGAGTTCTTCGTTTGTTATTTTATTACCCCTCCGATGTGTTGTTTAAATCTCAAGTTGACTTCTCCGTTTGTAATTATCCGACT
Organism: Plantago major; assembly: GCA_026545765.1. Taxonomy (NCBI): domain Eukaryota; kingdom Viridiplantae; phylum Streptophyta; class Magnoliopsida; order Lamiales; family Plantaginaceae; genus Plantago; species Plantago major. The sequence goes on along the minus strand of CM048843.1, from coordinate 41,509,829 downwards.
CCTTTATTTTGTTGTTTAACTCTCGAGTAGAATTTTACATTTGTTGTTCATCACACTCCTTATGTGTGTGGTTTAACTCTCAAGTAGAGTTCTTCGTTTGTGAAACTCTTACTCCTTCTGTGTAATGTTTAAATCTCGAATAGACTTCTTCGTTTGACATTATCCCACTCCTTTGATGTGTTGTTTATCTCTCGAGAGGTGTTGTTCGTTTGTTGTTTATCCCACTCCTTTTGTGTATTGTTTAACTCTCAAGTAGAGTTTTTCGTTTGTTATTTTATTACCCCTCCGATGTGTTGTTTAAATCTCAAATTGACTTCTCCATTTGTAATTATCCCACACCTTTATTCTGTTGTTTAACTTTCGAGTAGAATTTGACATTTGTTGTTTATCCCACTCTTATGTGTGTGGTTTAACTCTCAAGTAGAGTTCGTCGTTTGTGAAACTCTTACTCCTTCTGTGTAATGTTTAAATCTCGAATAGACTTCTTCGTTTGACATTATCCCACTCCTTTGATGTGTTGTTTATCTCTCGAGTGGTGTTGTTCGTTTGTTGTTTATCCCACTCCTTTTGTGTATTGTTTAACTCTCAAGTAGAGTTTTTCGTTTGTTATTTTATTACCCCTCCGATGTGTTGTTTATATCTCAAATTGACTTCTCCATTTGTAATTATCCGACTGCTTTACTTTGTTGTTTAACTCTCGAGTAGAATTTGACATTTGTTGTTTATCCCACTCTTATGTGTGTGGTTTAACTCTCAAGTAGAGTTCGTCGTTTGTGAAACTCTTACTCCTTCTGTGTAATGCTTAAATCTCGAATAGACTTCTTCGTTTGACATTATCCCACTCCTTTGATGTGTTGTTTATCTCTCGAGTGGTGTTGTTCGTTTGTTGTTTATCCCACTCCTTTTGTGTATTGTTTCACTCTCAAGTAGAGTTTTTCGTTTGTTATTTTATTACCCCTCCGATGTGTTGTTTAAATCTCAAATTGACTTCTCCGTTTGTAATTATCCGACTCCTTTATTTTGTTGTTTAACTCTCGAGTAGAATTTTACATTTGTTGTTTATCCCACTCTTATGTGTGTGGTTTAACTCTCAAGTAGAGTTCTTCGCTTGTGAAACTCTTACTCCTTCTCGTAATGTTTAAATCTCAATAGACTTCTTCGCTTGACATTATCACCTCATTTGATGTGTTGTTTATCTCTCGAGTGGTGTTGTTCGTTTGTTGTTTATCCCAGTCCTTTTGTGTATTGTTTAACTCTCAAGTAGAGTTTTTCGTTTGTTATTTTATTACCCCTCCGATGTGTTGTTCAAATCTCAAATTGACTTCTCCATTTGTAATTATCCGACTCCTTTATTTTGTTGTTTAACTCTCGAGTAGAATTTGACATTTGTTGTTTATCCCACTCCTTATGTGTGTGGTTTAACTCTCAAGTAGAGTTCTTCGTTTGTGAAACTCTTACTCCTTCTCTGTAATGTTTAAATCTCGAATACACTTCTTCGCTTGACATTATCACACTCATTTGATGTGTTGTTTATCTCTCGAGTGGTGTTGTTCGCTTGTTGTTTATCCCACTCCTTTTGTGTATTGTTTAACACTCAAGTAGAGTTTTTCGCTTGTTATTTTATTACCCCTCCGATGTGTTGTTTAAATCTCAAATTGACTTCTCCATTTGTAATCATCCCACTCTTTTGTTGTGTTGTTTAACTCTCGAGTAGAATTTTACATTTGTTGTTTATCCCACTCCTTATGTGTGTGGTTTAACTCTCAAGTAGTGTTCTTTGTTTGTGAAACTCTTACTCCTTCTTAGTAATGTTTAAATCACGAATAGACTTCTTCCTTTGACATTATCCCACTTCTTTGATGTGTTGTTTATCTCTCGTGTGGTGTTGTTCGTTTGTTGTTTATCCCACTCCTTTTCTGTTTTGTTTAACTCTCAAGTAGAGTTTTTCGTTTGTTATTTTATTACCCCTCCGATGTGTTGTTTAAATCTCAAATTGACTTCTCCATTTGTAATTATCCTACTCCTTTATTTTGTTGTTTAACTCTCGAGTAGAATTTGACATTTGTTCTTTATCCCACTCTTATGTGTGTGGTTTAACTCTCAAGTAGAGTTCTTCGTTTGTGAAACTCTTACTCCTTCTGTGTAATGTTTAAATCTCGAATAGACTTCTTCGCTTGACATTATCACACTCATTTGATGTGTTGTTTATCTCGAGTGGTGTTGTTCGCTTGTTGTTTATCCCACTCCTTTTGTGTATTGTTTAACTCTCAAGTAGAGTTTTTCGCTTGTTATTTTATTACCCTCCGATGTGTTGTTTAAATCTCAAATTGACTTCTCCATTTGTAATTATCCCACCTTTATTTTGTTGTTTAACTCTCGAGTAGAATTTGACATTTGTTCTTTATCCCACTCTTATGTGTGTGGTTTAACTCTCAAGTAGAGTTCTTCGTTTGTGAAACTCTTACTCCTTCTCGTAATGTTTAAATCTCAATAGACTTCTTCGCTTGACATTATCCACCTCATTTGATGTGTTGTTTATCTCGAGTGGTGTTGTTCGTTTGTTGTTTATCCCACTCCTTTTGTGTATTGTTTAACTCTCAAGTAGAGTTTTTCATTTGTTATTTTATTACCTCTCCGATGTGTTGTTTAAATCTCAAATTGACTTCTCCATTTGTAATTATCCGACTCCTTTATTTTGTTGTTTAACTCTCGAGTAGAATTTGACATTTGTTGTTTATCCAACTCCTTATGTGTGGGGTTTAACTCTCAAGTAGAGTTCTTCGTTTGTGAAACTCTTACTCCTTATGTGTAATGTTTAAATATCGAAATAGACTTCTCCGTTTGACATTATCCCACTCCATTGATGTGTTGTTTATCTCTCGAGAGGTGTTGTTCGTTTGTTGTTTATCCCACTCCTTTTGTGTATTGTTTAACTCTCAAGTAGAGTTTTTCATTTGTTATTTTATTACCCCTCCGATGTGTTGTTTATATCTCAAATTGACTTCTCCATTTGTAATTATCCGACTGCTTTACTTTGTTGTTTAACTCTCGAGTAGAATTAGACATTTGTTGTTTATCCCACTCTTATGTGTGTGGTTTAACTCTCAAGTAGAGTTCGTCGTTTGTGAAACTCTTACTCCTTCTCTGTAATGTTTAAATCTCGAATAGACTTCTTCGTTTGAAATTATCACTCTCATTTGATGTGTTTTTATCTCTCGAGTGGTGTTGTTCGTTTGTTGTATATCCCACACCTTTTGTGTATTGTTTAACTCTCAAGTAGAGTTTTTCGTTTGTTATTTTATTACCCCTCCGATGTGTTGTTTAAATCTCAAGTTGACTTCTCCGTTTGTAATTATCCGACTCCTTTATTTTGTTGTTTAACTCTCGAGTAGAATTTTACATTTGTTGTTCATCACACTCCTTATGTGTGTGGTTTAACTCTCAAGTAGAGTTCTTCGTTTGTGAAACTCTTACTCCTTATGTGTAATGTTTAAATATCGAATAGACTTCTCCGTTTGACATTATCCCACTCCATTGATGTGTTGTTTATCTCTCGAGAGGTGTTGTTCGTTTGTTGTTTATCCCACTCCTTTTGTGTATTGTTTCACTCTCAAGTAGAGTTTTTCGTTTGTTATTTTATTACCCCTCCGATGTGTTGTTTAAATCTCAAATTGACTTCTCCATTTGTAATTATCCCACACCTTTATTCTGTTGTTTAACTTTCGAGTAGAATTTGACATTTGTTGTTTATCCCACTCTTATGTGTGTGGTTTAACTCTCAAGTAGAGTTCGTCGTTTGTGAAACTCTTACTCCTTCTGTGTAATGCTTAAATCTCGATAGACTTTTTCGTTTGACATTATCCCACTCCTTTGATGTGTTGTTTACGTCTCGAGTGGTGATGTTCGTTTGTTGTTTATCCCACTCCGTTTGTGTATTGTTTAACTCTCAAGTAGAGTTTTTCATTTTTTATTTTATTACCCCTCCGATGTGTTGTTTAAATCTCAAATTGACTTCTCCATTTGTAATCATCCCACTCCTTTATTGTATTGTTTAACTTTCGAATAGAATTTTACATTTGTTGTTTATCCTAGTCCTTATGTGTGTGGTTTAACTCTCAAATAGAGTTCTTCGTTTGTGATACTCTTAGTCCTTTTGTGTATTGTTTAAATCTCAAATAGACTTCTTCGTTATACATTATCCCACTCCTTTGATGTGTTATTTATCTCTAGAGTGGTGATGTTCGTTTGTTGTTTATCCCACTCCGTTTGTGTACTGTTTAACTCTCAAGTAGAGTTTTTCGTTTTTTATTTTATTACCCCTCCGATGTGTTGTTTAAATCTCAAATTGACTTCTCAATTTTTAATCATCCCACTCCTTTATTGTGTTGTTTAACTCTCGAGTAGAATTTGACATTTGTTCTTTATCCCACTCCTTATGTGTGTGGTTTAAATCTCAAGTAGAGTTCTTCGCTTGTGAAACTCTTACTCCTTCGTGTAATGTTTAAATCTCAATAGACTTCTTCGTTTGACATTATCACACTCATTTGATGTGTTATTTATCTCTCGAGTGGTGTTGTTCGTTTGTTGTTTATCCCACTTTTTTGTGTATTGTTTAACTCTCAAGTAGAGTTTTTCGCTTGTTATTTTATTACCCTCCGATGTGTTGTTTAAATCTCAAATTGACTTCTCCATTTGTAATTATCCTACCTTTATTTTGTTGTTTAACTCTAGTAGAATTTGACATTTGTTGTTTATCCCACTCCTTATGTGTGGGGTTTAACTCTCAAGTAGAGTTCTTCGCTTGTGAAACTCTTACTCCTTCTCGTGTAATGTTTAAATCTCGAATAGACTTCTTCGCTTGACATTATCACACCTCATTTGATGTGTTGTTTATCTCGAGTGGTGTTGTTCGCTTGTTGTTTATCCCACTCCTTTTGTGTATTGTTTAGCTCTCAAGTAGAGTTTTTCGCTTGTTATTTTATTACCCCTCCGATGTGTTGTTTAAATCTCAAATTGACTTCTCCATTTGTAATTATCCCACTCCTTTATTCTGTTGTTTAACTCTCGAGTAGAATTTGACATTTGTTGTTTATCCCACTCTTTGTGTGTGGTTTAACTCTCAAGTAGAGTTCGTCGTTTGTGAAACTCTTACTCCTTCTCGTAATGTTTAAATCTCAATAGACTTCTTCGCTTGACATTATCACACTCATTTGATGTGTTATTTATCTCGAGTGGTGTTGTTCGCTTGTTGTTTATCCCACTCCTTTTGTGTATTGTTTAGCTCTCAAGTAGAGTTTTTCGCTTGTTATTTTATTACCCTCCGATGTGTTGTTTAAATCTCAAATTGACTTCTCCATTTGTAATTATCCCACTCCTTTATTTTGTTGTTCAACTCTCGAGTAGAATTTGACATTTGTTGTTTATCCCACTCTTATGTGTGTGGTTTAACTCTCAAGTAGAGTTCTTCGTTTGTGAAACTCTTACTCCTTCAGTGTAATGCTTAAGTCTCTAATAGACTTCTTCGCTTGACATTATCACACTCATTTGATGTGTTGTTTATCTCTCGAGTGGTGTTGTTCGCTTGTTGTTTATCCCACTCCTTTTTTGTATTGTTTAACTCTCAAGTAGAGTTTTTCGTTTGTTATTTTATTACCCCTCCGATGTGTTGTTTAAATCTCAAATTGACTTCTCCATTTGTAATTATCCGACTCCTTTATTTTGTTGTTTAACTCTCGAGTAGAATTTTACATTTGCTGTTTATCACACTCCTTATGTGTGTGGTTTAACTATCAAGTAGAGTTCTTCGTTTGTGAAACTCTTACTCCTTCTGTGTAATGTTTAAATCTCGAATAGACTTCTTCGCTTGACATTATCACACTCTCATTTGATGTGTTGTTTATCTCTCGAGTGGTGTTGTTCGCTTGTTGTTTATCCCACTCCTTTTGTGTATTGTTTAACTCTCAAGTAGAGTTTTTCGCTTGTTATTTTATTACCCTCGGATGTGTTGTTTAAATCTCAAATTGACTTCTCCATTTGTAATTATCCCAATCTTTATTTTGTTGTTTAACTATCGAGTAGAATTTGACATTTGTTCTTTATCCCACTCTTATGTGTGTGGTTTAACTCTCAAGTATAGTTCTTCGTTTGTGAAACTCTTACTCCTTCGTGTAATGTTTAAATCTCAATAGACTTCTTCGCTTGACATTATCACACTCATTTGATGTGTTATTTATCTCGAGTGGTGTTGTTCGCTTGTTGTTTATCCCACTCTTTGTGTATTGTTTAACTCTCAAGTAGAGTTTTTCGCTTGTTATTTTATTACCCTCCGATGTGTTGTTTAAATCTCAAATTGACTTCTCCATTTGTAATTATCCCACCTTTATTTTGTTGTTTAACTCTCGAGTAGAATTTGACATTTGTTGTTTATCCCACTCTTATGTGTGTGGTTTAACTCTCAAGTAGAGTTCTTCGTTTGTGAAACTCTTACTCCTTCTCGTAATGTTTAAATCTCAATAGACTTCTTCGTTTGACATTATCACACTCATTTGATGTGTTATTTATCTCGAGTGGTGTTGTTCGCTTGTTGTTTATCCCACTCCTTTTGTGTATTGTTTAACTCTCAAGTAGAGTTTTTCGCTTGTTATTTTATTACCCTCCGATGTGTTGTTTAAATCTCAAATTGACTTCTCCATTTGTAATTATCCCACCTTTATTTTGTTGTTTAACTCTCGAGTAGAATTTGACATTTGTTCTTTATCCCACTCTTATGTGTGTGGTTTAACTCTCAAGTAGAGTTCTTCGGTTGTGAAACTCTTACTCCTTCTCGTAATGTTTAAATCTCTAATAGACTTCTTCGTTTGACATTATCACACTCATTTGATGTGTTATTTATCCCTCGAGTGGTGTTGTTCGTTTGTTGTTTATCCCACTCCTTTTGTGTATTGTTTAACTCTCAAGTAGTTTTTCGTTTGTTATTTTATTACCCCTCCGATGTGTTGTTTAAATCTCAAATTGACTTCTCCATTTGTAATTATCCGACTCCTTTATTTTGTTGTTTAACTATCGAGTAGAATTTGACATTTGTTCTTTATCCCACTCTTATGTGTGTGGTTTAACTCTCAAGTAGAGTTCTTCGTTTGTGAAACTCTTACTCCTTCTATGTAATGTTTAAATCTCGAATAGACTTCTTCGTTTGACATTATCACACTCATTTGATGTGTTATTTATCCCTCGAGTGGTGTTGTTCGTTTGTTGTTTATCCCACTCCTTTTGTGTATTGTTTAACTCTCAAGTAGAGTTTTTCGTTTGTTATTTTATTACCCCTCCGATGTGTTGTTTAAATCTCAAATTGACTTCTCCATTTGTAATTATCCGACTCCTTTATTTTGTTGTTTAACTCTCGAGTAGAATTTGACATTTGTTCTTTATCCCACTCTTATGTGTGTGGTTTAACTCTCAAGTAGAGTTCTTCGTTTGTGAAACTCTTACTCCTTCTGTGTAATGTTTAAATCTCGAATAGACTTCTTCGTTTGACATTATCACACTCATTTGATGTGTTATTTATCCCTCGAGTGGTGTTGTTCGTTTGTTGTTTATCCCACTCCTTTTGTGTATTGTTTAACTCTCAAGTAGAGTTTTTCGTTTGTTATTTTATTACCCCTCCGATGTGTTGTTTAAATCTCAAATTGACTTCTCCATTTGTAATTATCCGACTCCTTTATTTTGTTGTTTAACTCTCGAGTAGAATTTGACATTTGTTCTTTATCCCACTCTTATGTGTGTGGTTTAACTCTCAAGTAGAGTTCTTCGTTTGTGAAACTCTTACTCCTTCTATGTAATGTTTAAATCTCGAATAGACTTCTTCGTTTGACATTATCACTCTCATTTGATGTGTTTTTATCTCTCGAGTGGTGTTGTTCGTTTGTTGTTTATCCCACTCCTTTTGTGTATTGTTTAACTCTCAAGTAGAGTTTTTCGTTTGTTATTTTATTACCCCTCCGATGTGTTGTTTAAATCTCAAATTGACTTCTCCATTTGTAATTATCCGACTCCTTTATTTTGTTGTTTAACTATCGAGTAGAATTTGACATTTGTTCTTTATCCCACTCTTATGTGTGTGGTTTAACTCTCAAGTAGAGTTCTTCGTTTGTGAAACTCTTACTCCTTCTCGTAATGTTTAAATCTCAATAGACTTCTTCGTTTTACAATTTCACACTCATTTGTTTTTTTATTTATCCCTCGAGTGGTGTTGTTCGTTTGTTGTTTATCCCACTCCTTTTGTGTATTGTTTAACTCTCAAGTAGAGTTTTTCGTTTGTTATTTTATTACCCTCCGATGTGTTGTTTAAATCTCAAATTGACTTCTCCATTTGTAATTATCCCACTCCTTTATTTTTTTGTTTAACTCTGGTCGAGAATTTGTCATTTGTTCTTTTTCCCACGCCTTATGTGTGTGGTTTAACTCTCAAGTAGAGTTCTTCGTTTGTGAAACTCTTACTCCTTCTGTGTAATGTTTAAATCTCAATAGACTTCTTCGCTTGACATTATCACACTCATTTGATGTGTTATTTATCTCGAGTGGTGTTGTTCGCTTGTTGTTTATCCCACTCCTTTTGTGTATTGTTTAACTCTCAAGTAGAGTTTTTCGCTTGTTATTTTATTACCCTCCGATGTGTTGTTTAAATCTCAAATTGACTTCTCCATTTGTAATTATCCACTCCTTTATATTGTTGTTTAACTCTCGAGTAGAAATTTACATTGGTTATTTATCCCACTCCTTATGTGTCTGGTTTAACTCTTAAGTAGAGTTCTTCGCTTGTGAAACTCTTACTCCTTCTCGTGTAATGTTTAAATCTCAATAGACTTCTTCGCTTGACATTATCACACTCATTTGATGTGTTATTTATCTCTCGAGTGGTGTTGTTCGCTTGTTGTTTATCCCACCTTTTGTGTATTGTTTAACTCTCAAGTAGAGTTTTTCGCTTGTTATTTTATTACCCTCCGATGTGTTGTTTAAATCTCAAATTGACTTCTCCATTTGTAATTATCCCACCTTTATTTTGTTGTTTAACTCTCGAATAGAATTTGACATTTGTTGTTTATCCCACTCCTAATGTGTGTGGTTTAACTCTCAAGTAGAGTTCTTCGCTTGTGAAACTCTTACTCCTTCTCGTAATGTTTAAATCTCTAATAGACTTCTTCGCTTGACATTATCACACTCATTTGATGTGTTATTTATCTCGAGTGGGGTTGTTCGTTTGTTGTTTATCCCACTCCTTTTGTGTATTGTTTAACTCTCAAGTAGAGTTTTTCGCTTGTTATTTTATTACCCCTCCGATGTGTTGTTTAAATCTCAAATTGACTTCTCCATTTGTAATTATCCCACTCCTTTATTTTGTTGTTTAACTCTCGAGTAGAATTTGACATTTGTTGTTTATCCCACTCCTTATGTGTGTGGTTTAACTCTCAAGTAGAGTTCTTCGTTTGTGAAACTCTCACTCCTTCGTGTAATGTTTAAATCTCAATAGACTTCTTCGTTTGACATTATCACACTCATTTGATGTGTTATTTATCCCTCGAGTGGTGTTGTTCGCTTGTTGTTTATCCCACTCCTTTTTGTGTATTGTTTAACTCTCAAGTAGAGTTTTTCGCTTGTTATTTTATTACCCTCCGATGTGTTGTTTAAATCTCAAATTGACTTCTCCATTTGTAATTATCCGACTCCTTTATTTTGTTGTTTAACTCTCGAGTAGAATTTGACATTTGTTGTTTATCCCACTCCTTATGTGTGTGGTTTAACTCTCAAGTAGAGTTCTTCGCTTGTGAAACTCTTCTCAGGTAATGTTTAAATCTCTAATAGACTTCTTCGTTTGACATTATGACACTCATTTGATGTGTTATTTATCTCGAGTGGTGTTGTTCGCTTGTTGTTTATCCCACCTTTTGTGTATTGTTTAACTCTCAAGTAGAGTTTTTCGCTTGTTATTTTATTACCCTCCGATGTGTTGTTTAAATCTCAAATTGACTTCTCCATTTGTAATTATCCCACTCTTTATTTTGTTGTTTAACTCTCGAGTAGAATTTGACATTTGTTGTTTATCCCACTCCTTATGTGTGTGGTTTAACTCTCAAGTAGAGTTCTTCGCTTGTGAAACTCTTACTCCTTCTCGTAATGTTTAAATCTCAATAGACTTCTTCGCTTGACATTATCACACTCATTTGATGTGTTGTTTATCTCTCGAGTGGTGTTGTTCGCTTGTTGTTTATCCCACTCCTTTTGTGTATTGTTTAACTCTCAAGTAGAGTTTTTCGCTTGTTATTTTATTACCCTCCGATGTGTTGTTTAAATCTCAAATCGACTTCTCCATTTGTAATTATCCCACTCCTTTATTTTGTTGTTTAACTCTCGAGTAGAATTTGACATTTGTTCTTTATCCCACTCTTATGTGTGTGGTTTAACTCTCAAGTAGAGTTCTTCGCTGTGAAACTCTTACCCTTCTCAGGTAATGTTTAAATCTCTAATAGACTTCTTCGCTTGACATTATCACACTCATTTGATGTGTTTTTATCTCTCGAGTGGTGTTGTTCGCTTGTTGTTTATCCCACCTTTTGTGTATTGTTTAACTCTCAAGTAGAGTTTTTCGCTTGTTATTTTATTACCCTCCGATGTGTTGGTTAAATCACAAATTGACTTCTCCATTTGTAATTATCCCACTCCTTTATTTTGTTGTTTAACTCGAGTAGAATTTGACATTTGTTGTTTATCCCACTCTTATGTGTGTGGTTTAACTCTCAAGTAGAGTTCTTCGCTTGTGAAACTCTTACTCCTTCTCGTAATGTTTAAATCTCAATAGACTTCTTCGCTTGACATTATCACTCTCATTTGATGTGTTGTTTATCTCTCGAGTGGTGTTGTTCGCTTGTTGTTTATCCCACCTTTTGTGTATTGTTTAACTCTCAAGTAGAGTTTTTCGCTTGTTATTTTATTACCCTCCGATGTGTTGTTTAAATCTCAAATTGACTTCTCCATTTGTAATTATCCGACTCCTTTATTTTGTTGTTTAACTCTCGAGTAGAATTTGACATTTGTTCTTTATCCCACTCTTATGTGTGTGGTTTAACTCTCAAGTAGAGTTCTTCGTTTGTGAAACTCTTACTCCTTCTGTGTAATGTTTAAATCTCTAATAGACTTCTTCGTTTGACATTATCACACTCATTTGATGTGTTATTATATCTAGAGTGGGGGTTTTCGTTTGTTGTTTATCCCACTCCTTTTGTGTATTGTTTAACTCTCAAGTAGAATTTTTCGTTTGTTATTTTATTACTCCTCCGATGTGTTGTTTAAATCTCAAATTGACTTCTCCATTTGTAATTATCCGACTCCTTTATTTTGTTGTTTAACTCTCGAGTAGAATTTGACATTTGTTCTTTATCCCACTCTTATGTGTGTGGTTTAACTCTCAAGTAGAGTTCTTCGTTTGTGAAACTCTTACTCCTTCTCGTAATGTTTAAATCTCGAATAGACTTCTTCGTTTGACATTATCACACTCATTTGATGTGTTATTTATCCCTCGAGTGGTGTTGTTCGTTTGTTGTTTATCCCACTCCTTTTGTGTATTGTTTAACTCTCAAGTAGAGTTTTTCGTTTGTTATTTTATTACCCCTCCGATGTGTTGTTTAAATCTCAAATTGACTTCTCCATTTGTAATTATCCGACTCCTTTATTTTGTTGTTTAACTCTCGAGTAGAATTTGACATTTGTTCTTTATCCCACTCTTGTGTGTGTGGTTTAACTCTCAAGTAGAGTTCTTCGTTTGTGAAACTCTTACTCCTTCTGTGTAATGTTTAAATCTCGAATAGACTTCTTCGTTTAACATTATCACACTCATTTGATGTGTTATTTATCTCTCGAGTGGTGTTGTTCGTTTGTTGTTTATCCCACTCCTTTTGTGTATTGTTTAACTCTCAAGTAGAGTTTTTCGTTTGTTATTTTATTACCCCTCCGATGTGTTGTTTAAATCTCAAATTGACTTCTCCATTTGTAATTATCCGACTCCTTTATTTTGTTGTTTAACTCTCGAGTAGAATTTGACATTTGTTCTTTATCCCACTCCTTATGTGTGGGGTTTAACTCTCAAGTAGAGTTCTTCGTTTATGAAACTCTTACTCCTTCTGTGTAATGTTTAAATCTCGAATAGACTTCTTCGTTTAACATTATCACACTCATTTGATGTGTTATTTATCTCTCGAGTTGTGTTGTTCGTTTGTTGTTTATCCCAAACCTTTGGTCTATTGTTTATCTCTCAAGTAGAGTTTTTCGTTTGTTATTTTATTATTACCCTCCGATGTGTTGTTTAAATCTCAAATTGACTTCTCCATTTGTAATTATCCCACTCCTTTATTGTGTTGTTTAACTCTCGAGTAGAATTTGACATTTGTTGTTTATCCCACTCCTTATGTGTGTGGTTTAACTCTCAAGTAGAGTTCTTCGTTTGTGAAACTCTTACTCCTTCTGTGTAATGTTTAAATCTCGAATAGACTTCTTCGTTTGACATTATCACACTCATTTGATGTGTTATTTATCCCTCGAGTGGTGTTGTTCGTTTGTTGTTTATCCCACTCCTTTTATGTTTTGTTTAACTCTGAAGTATAGTTTTTCGTTTGTGATTTTATTACCCCTCCGATGTGTTGTTTAAATCTCAAATTGAATTCTCCATTTGTAATTATCCGACTCCGTTATTTTATTGTTTATCTCCCGAGTAGAATTTGACATTTGTTGTTTATCCCACTCCTTATGTGTGTGGTTTAACTCTCAAGTAGAGTTCTTCGCTTGTGAAACTCTTACTCCTTCTCGTAATGTTTAAATCTCGAATAGACTTCTTCGTTTAACATTATCACACTCATTTGATGTGTTATTTATCCCTCGAGTGGTGTTGTTCGTTTGTTGTCTATCCCACCTTTTGTGTCTTGTTTAACTCTCAAGTAGAGTTTTTCGCTTGTTATTTTATTACCCCTCCGATGTGTTGTTTAAATCTCAAATTGACTTCTCCATTTGTAATTATCCCACTCCTTTATTGTGTTGTTTAACTCTCGAGTAGAATTTGACATTTGTTCTTTATCCCACTCCTTATGTGTGTGGTTTAACTCTCAAGTAGAGTTCTTCGTTTGTGAAACTCTTACTCCTTCTCGTAATGTTTAAATCTCGAATAGACTTCTTCGTTTAACATTATCACACTCATTTGATGTGTTATTTATCTCTCGAGTGGTGTTGTTCGTTTGTTGTTTATCCCACCTTTTTTGTGTATTGTTTAACTCTCAAGTAGAGTTTTTCGCTTGTTATTTTATTACCCCTCCGATGTGTTGTTTAAATCTCAAATTGACTTCTCCATTTGTAATTATCCGACTCCTTTATTTTGTTGTTTAACTCTCGAGTAGAATTTGACATTTGTTGTTTATCCCACTCCTTATGTGTGGGGTTTAACTCTCAAGTAGAGTTCTTCGTTTGTGAAACTCTTACTCCTTCTGTGTAATGTTTAAATCTCAAATAGACTTCTTCGTTTGAAATTATCACTCTCATTTGATGTGTTGTTTATCTCGAGTGGTGTTGTTCGCTTGTTGTTTATCCCACCTTTTGTGTATTGTTTAACTCTCAAGTAGAGTTTTTCATTTGTTATTTTATTACCCGTCCGATGTGTTTTTTAAATCTCAAATTGACTTCTCCATTTGTAATTATCCCACTACTTTATTGTGTTGTTTAACTCTCGAGTAGAATTTTACATTTGTTCTTTATCCCACTCCTTATGTGTGTGGTTTAACTCTCAAGTAGAGTTCTTCGTTTGTGATACTCTTACTACTTCTCGTAATGTTTAAATCTCAATAGACTTCTTCGCTTGACATTATCACACTCATTTGATGTGTTATTTATCTCGAGTGGTGTTGTTCATTTGTTGTTTATCCCACTCCTTTTGTGTATTGTTTAACTCTCAAGTAGAGTTTTTCGTTTGATATTTTATTACCCCTCCGATGTGTTTTTTAAATCTCAAATTGACTTCTCCATTTGTAATTATCCCACTACTTTATTGTGTTGTTTAACTCTCGAGTAGAATTTTACATTTGTTCTTTATCCCACTCCTTATGTGTGTGGTTTAACTCTCAAGTAGAGTTCTTCGTTTGTGATACTCTTACTGCTTCTCGTAATGTTTAAATCTCGAATAGACTTCTTCGTTTGACATTATCACTCTCATTTGATGTGTTTTTATCTCTCGAGTGGTGTTGTTCGTTTGTTGTTTATCCCAATCCTTTTGTGTATTGTTTAACTCTCAAGTAGAGTTTTTCGTTTGTTATTTTATTACCCCTCCGATGTGTTGTTTAAATCTCAAATTGACTTCTCCATTTGTAATTATCCGACTCCTTTATTTTGTTGTTTAACTCTCGAGTAGAATTTGACATTTGTTCTTTATCCCACTCTTATGTGTGTGGTTTAACTCTCAAGTAGAGTTCTTCGTTTGTGAAACTCTTACTCCTTCTATGTAATGTTTAAATCTCGAATAGACTTCTTCGTTTGACATTATCACACTCATTTGATGTGTTATTTATCCCTCGAGTGGTGTTGTTCGTTTGTTGTTTATCCCACTCCTTTTGTGTATTGTTTAACTCTCAAGTAGAGTTTTTCGTTTGTTATTTTATTACCCCTCCGATGTGTTGTTTAAATCTCAAATTGACTTCTCCATTTGTAATTATCCGACTCCTTTATTTTGTTGTTTAACTCTCGAGTAGAATTTGACATTTGTTCTTTATCCCACTCTTATGTGTGTGGTTTAACTCTCAAGTAGAGTTCTTCGTTTGTGAAACTCTTACTCCTTCTCGTAATGTTTAAATCTCAATAGACTTCTTCGTTTAACATTATCACACTCATTTGATGTGTTATTTATCTCTCGAGTGGTGTTGTTCGTTTGTTGTTTATCCCACTCTATTGTGTATTGTTTAACTCTCAAGTAGAGTTTTTCGTTTGTTATTTTATTACCCCTCCGATGTGTTGTTTAAATCTCAAATTGACTTCTCCATTTGTAATTATCCGACTCCTTTATTTTGTTGTTTAACTCTCGAGTAGAATTTGACATTTGTTCTTTATCCCACTCTTATGTGTGTGGTTTAACTCTCAAGTAGAGTTCTTCGCTTGTGAAACTCTTACTCCTTCTCGTAATGTTTAAATCTCGAATAGACTTCTTCGCTTGACATTATCACACTCATTTGATGTGTTATTTATCTCGAGTGGTGTTGTTCGCTTGTTGTTTATCCCACTCCTTTTGTGTATTGTTTAACTCTCAAGTAGAGTTTTTCGCTTGTTATTTTATTACCCTCCGATGTGTTGTTTAAATCTCAAATTGACTTCTCCATTTGTAATTATCCGACTCCTTTATTTTGTTGTTTAACTCTCGAGTAGAATTTGACATTTGTTCTTTATCCCACTCTTATGTGTGTGGTTTAACTCTCAAGTAGAGTTCTTCGCTTGTGAAACTCTTACTCCTTCTCGTAATGTTTAAATCTAATAGACTTCTTCGCTTGACATTATCACACCTCATTTGATGTGTTATTTATCTCTCGAGTGGTGTTGTTCGCTTGTTGTTTATCCCACTCCTTTTGTGTATTGTGTAACTCTCAAGTAGAGTTTTTCGCTTGTTATTTTATTACCCTCCGATGTGTTGTTTAAATCTCAAATTGACTTCTCCATTTGTAATTATCCCAATTCTTTATTTTGTTGTTTAACTCTCGAGTAGAATTTGACATTTGTTCTTTATCCCACTCTTATGTGTGTGGTTTAACTCTCAAGTAGAGTTCTTCGCTTGTGAAACTCTTACTCCTTCTCGGTAATGTTTAAATCTCAATAGACTTCTTCGTTTGACATTATCACACTCATTTGATGTGTTATTTATCCCTCGAGTGGTGTTGTTCGTTTGTTGTTTATCCCACTCTTTTGTGTATTGTTTAACTCTCAAGTAGAGTTTTTCGCTTGTTATTTTATTACCCTCCGATGTGTTGTTTAAATCTCAAATTGACTTCTCCATTTGTAATTATCCCACCTTTATTTTGTTGTTTAACTCTCGAGTAGAATTTGGCATTTGTTCTTTATCCCACTCTTATGTGTGTGGTTTAACTCTCAAGTAGAGTTCTTCGTTTGTGAAACTCTTACTCCTTCTGTGTAATGTTTAAATCTCGAATAGACTTCTTCGTTTAACATTATCACACTCATTTGATGTGTTATTTATCTCTCGAGTGGTGTTGTTCGTTTGTTGTATATCCCACTCCTTTTGTGTATTGTTTAACTCTCAAGTAGAGTTTTTCGTTTGTTATTTTATTACCCCTCCGATGTGTTGTTTAAATCTCAGATTCACTTCTCCGTTTGTAATTATCCCACTCTTTTATTTTGTTGTTTAACTCTCGAGTAGAATTTGACATTTGTTCTTTATCCCACTCTTATGTGTGTGGTTTAACTCTCAAGTAGAGTTCTTCGTTTGTGAAACTCTTACTCATTCATAGTAATGTTTAAATCTCAATAGACTTCTTCGCTTGACATTATCACACTCATTTGATGTGTTATTTATCTCGAGTGGTGTTGTTCGCTTGTTGTTTATCCCACTCCTTTTGTGTATTGTTTAGCTCTCAAGTAGAGTTTTTCGCTTGTTATTTTATTACCCCTCCGATGTGTTGTTTAAATCTCAAATTGACTTCTCCATTTGTAATTATCCGACTCCTTTATTTTGTTGTTTAACTATCGAGTAGAATTTGACATTTGTTCTTTATCCCACTCTTATGTGTGTGGTTTAACTCTCAAGTAGAGTTCTTCGTTTGTGAAACTCTTACTCCTTCTGTGTAATGTTTAAATCTCGAATAGACTTCTTCGTTTGAAATTATCACTCTCATTTGATGTGTTATTTATCCCTCGAGTGGTGTTGTTCGTTTGTTGTTTATCCCACTCCTTTTGTGTATTGTTTAACTCTCAAGTAGAGTTTTTCGTTTGTTATTTTATTACCCCTCCGATGTGTTGTTTAAATCTCAAATTGACTTCTCCATTTGTAATTATCCGACTCCTTTATTTTGTTGTTTAACTATCGAGTAGAATTTGACATTTGTTCTTTATCCCACTCTTATGTGTGTGGTTTAACTCTCAAGTAGAGTTCTTCGTTTGTGAAACTCTTACTCCTTCTGTGTAATGTTTAAATCTCGAATAGACTTCTTCGTTTGACATTATCACACTCATTTGATGTGTTATTTATCCCTCGAGTGGTGTTGTTCGTTTGTTGTTTATCCCACTCCTTTTGTGTATTGTTTAACTCTCAAGTAGAGTTTTTCGTTTGTTATTTTATTACCCCTCCGATGTGTTGTTTAAATCTCAAATTGACTTCTCCATTTGTAATTATCCGACTCCTTTATTTTGTTGTTTAACTCTCGAGTAGAATTTGACATTTGTTCTTTATCCCACTCCTTATGTGTGTGGTTTAACTCTCAAGTAGAGTTCTTCGTTTGTGAAACTCTTACTCCTTCTGTGTAATGTTTAAATCTCGAATAGACTTCTTCGTTTAACATTATCACACTCATTTGATGTGTTATTTATCTCTCGAGTGGTGTTGTTCGTTTGTTGTTTATCCCACTCCTTTTGTGTATTGTTTATCTCTCAAGTAGAGTTTTTCGTTTGTTATTTTATTACCCCTCCGATGTGTTGTTTAAATCTCAAATTGACTTCTCCATTTGTAATTATCCGACACCTTTATTTTGTTGTTTAACTCTCGAGTAGAATTTGACATTTGTTGTTTATCCCACTCCTTATGTGTGGGGTTTAACTCTCAAGTAGAGTTCTTCGTTTGTGAAACTCTTACTCCTTCTGTGTAATGTTTAAATCTCGAATAGACTTCTTCGTTTGACATTATCACTCTCATTTGATGTGTTTTTATCTCTCGAGTGGTGTTGTTCGTTTGTTGTATATCCCACACCTTTTGTGTATTGTTTAACTCTCAAGTAGAGTTTTTCGTTTGTTATTTTATTACCCCTCCGATGTGTTGTTTAAATCTCAAATTGACTTCTCCATTTGTAATTATCCGACTCCTTTATTTTGTTGTTTAACTCTCGAGTAGAATTTGACATTTGTTCTTTATCCCACTCTTATGTGTGTGGTTTAACTCTCAAGTAGAGTTCTTCGTTTGTGAAACTCTTACTCCTTCTGTGTAATGTTTAAATCTCGAATAGACTTCTTCGTTTGACATTATCACTCTCATTTGATGTGTTTTTATCTCTCGAGTGGTGTTGTTCGTTTGTTGTTTATCCCACTCCTTTTGTGTATTGTTTAACTCTCAAGTAGAGTTTTTCGTTTGTTATTTTATTACCCCTCCGATGTGTTGTTTAAATCTCAAATTGACTTCTCCATTTGTAATTATCCGACTCCTTTATTTTGTTGTTTAACTCTCGAGTAGAATTTGACATTTGTTCTTTATCCCACTCTTATGTGTGTGGTTTAACTCTCAAGTAGAGTTCTTCGTTTGTGAAACTCTTACTCCTTCTGTGTAATGTTTAAATCTCGAATAGACTTCTTCGTTTGACATTATCACACTCATTTGATGTGTTATTTATCCCTCGAGTGGTGTTGTTCGTTTGTTGTTTATCCCACTCCTTTTGTGTATTGTTTAACTCTCAAGTAGAGTTTTTCGTTCGTTATTTTATTACCCCTCCGATGTGTTGTTTAAATCTCAAATTGACTTCTCCATTTGTAATTATCCGACTCCTTTATTTTGTTGTTTAACTCTCGAGTAGAATTTGACATTTGTTCTTTATCCCACTCTTATGTGTGTGGTTTAACTCTCAAGTAGAGTTCTTCGCTTGTGAAACTCTTACCTTCCTTCGTAATGTTTAAATCTCAATAGACTTCTTCGTTTAACATTATCACACTCATTTGATGTGTTATTTATCTCTCGAGTGGTGTTGTTCGTTTGTTGTTTATCCCACTCTATTGTGTATTGTTTAACTCTCAAGTAGAGTTTTTCGTTTGTTATTTTATTACCCTCCGATGTGTTGTTTAAATCTCAAATTGACTTCTCCATTTGTAATTATCCGACTCCTTTATTTTGCTGTTTATCACTCGAGTAGAATTTGACATTTGTTGTGTATCCCACTCCTTATGTGTGTGGTTTAACTCTCAAGTAGAGTTCTTCGCTTTTGAAACTCTTACTCCTTCTGTGTAATGTTTAAATCTCGAATAGACTTCTTCGTTTGACATTATCCCACTCATTTGATGTGTAGTTTATATCACGAGTGGTGTTGTTCTTTTGTTGCTTTTACCACTCCTTTTTTGTATTGTTTAACTCTCAAGTAGAGTTTTTCGCTTGTTATTTTATTACCCTCCGATGTGCTGTCTAAATCTCAAATTGACTTCCCCATTTGTAATTATCCCTCTCCTTACTTGAGTTGTTTAACTCTCGAGTAGAATTTGACATTTGTTGTTTATCCCACTCCTTATGTGTGTGGTTTAACTCTCAAGTAGAGTTCTTCGTCGTGAAACTCTTACTCCTTCTATGTAACGTTTAAATCTCAATAGACTTCTTCGCTTGACATTATCACACTCATTTGATGTGTTGTTTATCTCGAGTGGTGTTGTTCGCTTGTTGTTTATCCCACTCCTTTTGTGTATTGTTTAGCTCTCAAGTAGAGTTTTTCGCTTGTTATTTTATTACCCTCCGATGTGTTGTTTAAATCTCAAATTGACTTCTCCATTTGTAATTATCCCACTTTTATTGTGTTGTTTAACTCTCGAGTAGAATTTGACATTTGTTGTTTATCCCTCTCCTTATGTGTGTGGTTTAACTCTCAAGTAGAGTTCTTCGCTTGTGAAACTCTTACTCCTTCTCGTAATGTTTAAATCTCGAATAGACTTCTTCGCTTGACATTATCCCACTCATTTGATGTGTTGTTTATCTCTCGAGTGGTGTTGTTCGCTTGTTGTTTATCCCACTCCTTTTGTGTATTGTTTAACTCTCAAGTAGAGTTTTTCGTTTGTTATTTTATTACCCCTCCGATGTGTTGTTTAAATCTCAAATTGACTTCTCCATTTGTAATTATCCCACTCCTTTATTTTGTTGTTTAACTCTCGAGTAGAATTTGACATTTGTTGTTTATCCCACTATGTGTGTGGTTTAACTTTCAAGTAGAGTTCTTCGTTTGTGAAACTCTTACTCCTTCTCGTAATGTTTAAATCTCAATAGACTTCTTCGCTTGACATTATCCCACTCATTTGATGTGTTGTTTATCTCGAGTGGTGTTGTTCGTTTGTTGTTTATCCCACTCCTTTTGTGTATTGTTTAACTCTCAAGTAGAGTTTTTCGTTTGTTATTTTATTACCCCTCCGATGTGTTGTTTAAATCTCAAATTGACTTCTCCATTTGTAATTATCCCAATCCTTTATTTTGTTGTTTAACTCTCGAGTAGAATTTGACATTTGTTGTTTATCCCACTCCTTATGTGTGTGGTTTAACTCTCAAGTAGAGTTCTTCGTTTGTGAAACTCTTACTCCTTCTGTGTAATGTTTAAATCTCAAATAGACTTCTTCGTTTGACATTATCCCACTCCTTTGATGTGTTGCTTATCTCTAGAGTGGTGTTGTTCGATTGTTGTTCATCCCCCTCCTTTATGTATTGTTTAACTCTCAAGTAGAGTTTTTCGTTTGTTATTTTATTACCTCTCCGATGTGTTGTTTAAATCTCAAATTGACTTCTCCATTTGTAATTATCCGACTCCTTTATTTTGTTGTTTAACTCTCGAGTAGAATTAGACATTTGTTGTTTATCCCATTTTTTATGTGTGTGGTTTAACTCTCAAGTAGAGTTCTTCGTTTGTGAAACTCTTACTCCTTCTCTGTAATGTTTAAATCTCGAATACACTTCTTCGTTTGACATTATCCCACTCATTTGATGTGTTGTTTATCTCTCGAGTGGTGTTGTTCGTTTGTTGTTTATCCCACTCCTTTTGTGTATTGTTTAACTCTCATGCAGAGTTTTTCGTTTGTGATTTTATTACCCATCCGATGTGTTGTTTAAATCTCAAATTGACTTCTCCATTTGTAATTATCCGAATCCTTTATTTTGTTGTTTAACTCTCGAGTAGAATTTGACATTTGTTGTTTATCCCACTCCTTATGTGTGTGGTTTAACTCTCAAGTAGAGTTCTTCGTTTGTGAAACTCTTACACCTTCAAACGAATAGACTTCTTCGTTTGACATTATCACTCTCATTTGATGTGTTTTTATCTCTCGAGTGGTGTTGTTCGTTTGTTGTTTATCCCACTCCTTTTGTGTATTGTTTAACTCTCAAGTAGAGTTTTTCGTTTGTTATTTTATTACCCCTCCGATGTGTTGTTTAAATCTCAAATTGACTTCTCCATTTGTAATTATCCGACTCCTTTATTTTGTTGTTTAACTCTCGAGTAGAATTTGACATTTGTTGTTTATCCCACTCCTTATGTGTGGGGTTTAACTCTCAAGTAGAGTTCTTCGTTTGTCAAACTCTTACTGCTTCTATGTAATGTTTAAATCTCGAATAGACTTCTTCGTTTGACATTATCACACTCATTTGATGTGTTTTTATCTCTCGAGTGGTGTTGTTCGTTTGTTGTATATCCCACACCTTTTGTGTATTGTTTAACTCTCAAGTAGAGTTTTTCGTTTGTTATTTTATTACCCCTCCGATGTGTTGTTTAAATCTCAAATTGACTTCTCCATTTGTAATTATCCGACTCCTTTATTTTGTTGTTTAACTCTCGAGTAGAATTTGACATTTGTTCTTTATCCCACTCCTTATGTGTGTGGTTTAACTCTCAAGTAGAGTTCTTCGTTTGTGAAACTCTTACTCCTTCTGTGTAATGTTTAAATCTCGAATAGACTTCTTCGTTTAACATTATCACACTCATTTGATGTGTTATTTATCTCTCGAGTGGTGTTGTTCGTTTGTTGTTTATCCCACTCCTTTTGTGTATTGTTTAACTCTCAAGTAGAGTTTTTCGTTTGTTATTTTATTACCCCTCCGATGTGTTGTTTAAATCTCAAATTGACTTCTCCATTTGTAATTATCCGACTCCTTTATTTTGTTGTTTAACTCTCGAGTAGAATTTGACATTTGTTGTTTATCCCACTCCTTATGTGTGGGGTTTAACTCTCAAGTAGAGTTCTTCGTTTGTGAAACTCTTACTCCTTCTGTGTAATGTTTAAATCTCGAATAGACTTCTTCGTTTGAAATTATCACTCTCATTTGATGTGTTTTTATCTCTCGAGTGGTGTTGTTCGTTTGTTGTATATCCCACACCTTTTGTGTATTGTTTAACTCTCAAGTAGAGTTTTTCGTTTGTTATTTTATTACCCCTCCGATGTGTTGTTTAAATCTCAAATTGACTTCTCCATTTGTAATTATCCGACTCCTTTATTTTGTTGTTTAACTCTCGAGTAGAATTTGACATTTGTTCTTTATCCCACTCTTATGTGTGTGGTTTAACTCTCAAGTAGAGTTCTTCGTTTGTGAAACTCTTACTCCTTCTGTGTAATGTTTAAATCTCGAATAGACTTCTTCGTTTGACATTATCACTCTCATTTGATGTGTTTTTATCTCTCGAGTGGTGTTGTTCGTTTGTTGTTTATCCCACTCCTTTTGTGTATTGTTTAACTCTCAAGTAGAGTTTTTCGTTATTTATTTTATTACCCCTCCGATGTGTTGTTTAAATCTCAAATTGACTTCTCCATTTGTAATTATCCGACTCCTTTATTTTGTTGTTTAACTCTCGAGTAGAATTTGACATTTGTTCTTTATCCCACTCTTATGTGTGTGGTTTAACTCTCAAGTAGAGTTCTTCGTTTGTGAAACTCTTACTCCTTCCGTGTAATGTTTAAATCTCGAATAGACTTCTTCGTTTGACATTATCACACTCATTTGATGTGTTATTTATCCCTCGAGTGGTGTTGTTCGTTTGTTGTTTATCCCACTCCTTTTGTGTATTGTTTAACTCTCAAGTAGAGTTTTTCGTTTGTTATTTTATTACCCCTCCGATGTGTTGTTTAAATCTCAAATTGACTTCTCCATTTGTAATTATCCGACTCCTTTATTTTGTTGTTTAACTCTCGAGTAGAATTTGACATTTGTTCTTTATCCCACTCTTATGTGTGTGGTTTAACTCTCAAGTAGAGTTCTTCGTTTGTGAAACTCTTACTCCTTCTGTGTAATGTTTAAATCTCGAATAGACTTCTTCGTTTAACATTATCACACTCATTTGATGTGTTATTTATCTCTCGAGTGGTGTTGTTCGTTTGTTGTATATCCCACACCTTTTGTGTATTGTTTAACTCTCAAGTAGAGTTTTTCGTTTGTTATTTTATTACCCCTCCGATGTGTTGTTTAAATCTCAAATTGACTTCTCCATTTGTAATTATCCGACTCCTTTATTTTGTTGTTTAACTCTCGAGTAGAATTTGACATTTGTTGTTTATCCCACTCCTTATGTGTGGGGTTTAACTCTCAAGTAGAGTTCTTCGTTTGTGAAACTCTTACTCCTTCTGTGTAATGTTTAAATCTCGAATAGACTTCTTCGTTTGACATTATCACTCTCATTTGATGTGTTTTTATCTCTCGAGTGGTGTTGTTCGTTTGTTGTATATCCCACTCCTTTTGTGTATTGTTTAACTCTCAAGTAGAGTTTTTCGTTTGTTATTTTATTACCCCTCCGATGTGTTGTTTAAATCTCAAATTGACTTCTCCATTTGTAATTATCCGACTCCTTTATTTTGTTGTTTAACTCTCGAGTAGAATTTGACATTTGTTCTTTATCCCACTCTTATGTGTGTGGTTTAACTCTCAAGTAGAGTTCTTCGTTTGTGAAACTCTTACTCCTTCTGTGTAATGTTTAAATCTCGAATAGACTTCTTCGTTTGACATTATCACACTCATTTGATGTGTTATTTATCCCTCGAGTGGTGTTGTTCGTTTGTTGTTTATCCCACTCCTTTTGTGTATTGTTTAACTCTCAAGTAGAGTTTTTCGTTTGTTATTTTATTACCCCTCCGATGTGTTGTTTAAATCTCAAATTGACTTCTCCATTTGTAATTATCCGACTCCTTTATTTTGTTGTTTAACTCTCGAGTAGAATTTGACATTTGTTGTTTATCCCACTCCTTATGTGTGGGGTTTAACTCTCAAGTAGAGTTCTTCGTTTGTGAAACTCTTACTCCTTCTGTGTAATGTTTAAATCTCGAATAGACTTCTTCGTTTGACATTATCACTCTCATTTGATGTGTTTTTATCTCTCGAGTGGTGTTGTTCGTTTGTTGTATATCCCACTCCTTTTGTGTATTGTTTAACTCTCAAGTAGAGTTTTTCGTTTGTTATTTTATTACCCCTCCGATGTGTTGTTTAAATCTCAAATTGACTTCTCCATTTGTAATTATCCGACTCCTTTATTTTGTTGTTTAACTCTCGAGTAGAATTTGACATTTGTTCTTTATCCCACTCTTATGTGTGTGGTTTAACTCTCAAGTAGAGTTCTTCGTTTGTGAAACTCTTACTCCTTCTGTGTAATGTTTAAATCTCGAATAGACTTCTTCGTTTGACATTATCACACTCATTTGATGTGTTATTTATCCCTCGAGTGGTGTTGTTCGTTTGTTGTTTATCCCACTCCTTTTGTGTATTGTTTAACTCTCAAGTAGAGTTTTTCGTTTGTTATTTTATTACCCCTCCGATGTGTTGTTTAAATCTCAAATTGACTTCTCCATTTGTAATTATCCGACTCCTTTATTTTGTTGTTTAACTATCGAGTAGAATTTGACATTTGTTCTTTATCCCACTCTTATGTGTGTGGTTTAACTCTCAAGTAGAGTTCTTCGTTTGTGAAACTCTTACTCCTTCTGTGTAATGTTTAAATCTCGAATAGACTTCTTCGTTTGACATTATCCCACTCCTTTGATGTGTTGTTTATCTCTCGAGTGGTGTTCTTCGTTTGTTGTTTATCCCACTCCTTTTGTGTATTGTTTAACTCTCAAGTAGAGTTTTTCGTTTGTAATTTTATTACCCCTCCGATGTGTTGTTTAAATCTCAAATTGACTTCTCCATTTGTAATTATCCCAATCCTTTATTGTGTTTTTTAACTCAAGTAGAATTTGACATTTGTTGTTTATCCCACTCCTTATGTGTGGGGTTTAACTCTCAAGTAGAGTTCTTCGTTTGTGAAACTCTTACTCCTTCTGTGTAATGTTTAAATCTCGAATAGACTTCTTCGTTTGACATTATCCCACCTTTTGATGTGTTGTTTATCTCTCGAGTGGTGTTGTTCGCTTGTTGTTTATCCCACTCCTTTTGTGTATTGTTTAACTCTCAAGTAGAGTTTTTCGCTTGTTATTTTATTACCCTCCGATGTATTGTTTAAATCTTAAATTGACTTCTCCATTTATATTTATCCGAATCCTTTATTTTGTTGTTTAACTCTCGAGTAGAATTTGACATTTGTTGTTTATCCCACTCCTTATGTGTGGGGTTTAACTCTCAAGTAGAGTTCTTCGTTTGTGAAACTCTTACTCCTTCTGTATAATGTTTAAATCTCGAATAGACTTCTTTGTTTGACATTATCCCACTCCTTTGATGTGTTGTTTATCTCTCGTGTGGTGTTCTTCGTTTGCTGTTTATCCCACTCCTTTTATGTTTTGTTTAACTCTCAAGTAGAGTTTTTCGTTTGTTATTTTATTACCCCTCCGATGTGTTGTTTATATCTCAAATTGACTTCTCCATTTGTACTTATCCGACTCCTTTATTTTGTTGTTTAACTCTCGAGTAGAATTAGACATTTGTTGTTTATCCCATTTTTTATGTGTGTGGTTTAACTCTCAAGTAGAGTTCTTCGTTTGTGAAACTCTTACTCCTTCTCTGTAATGTTTAAATCTCGAATAGACTTCTTCGTTTGACATTATCCCACTCCTTTGATGTGTTGTTTATCTCTCGAGTGGTGTTGTTCGTTTGTTGTTTATCCCACTCCTTTTGTGTATTGTTTAACTCTCAAGTAGAGTTTTTCGTTTGTTATTTTATTACCCCCCGATGTGTTGTTTAAATCTCAAATTGACTTCTCCATTTGTAATTATCCGAATCCTTTATTTTGTTGTTTAACTCTCGAGTAGAATTTGACATTTGTTGTTTATCCCACTCCTTATGTGTGTGGTTTAACTCTCAAGTAGAGTTCTTCGTTTGTGAAACTCTTACTCCTTCTGTGTAATGTTTAAATCTCGAATATACTTCTTCGTTTGACATTATCCCACTCCTTTGATGTGTTGTTTATCTCTCGAGTGGTGTTGTTCGTTTGTTGTTTATCCCACTCCTTTTTTGTATTGTTTAACTCTCAAGTAGAGTTTTTCGTTTGTTATTTTATTACCCCCCAATGTGTTGTTTAAATCTCAAATTGACTTCTCCATTTGTAATTATCCCACTCCTTTATTGTATTGTTTAACTCTCGGGTAGAATTTGACATTTGTTGTTTATCCCACTCCTTATGTGTGTGGTTTAACTCTCAAGAAGAGTTCTTCGTTTGTGAAACTCTTACTCCTTCTGTGTAATGTTTAAATCTCGAATAGACTTCTTCGTTGGACATTATCCCACTCCTTTGATGTGTTGTTTATCTCTCGTGTGGTGTTCTTCGTTTGCTGTTTATCCCACTCCTTTTATGTTTTGTTTAACTCTCAAGTAGAGTTTTTCGTTTGTTATTTTATTACCCCTCCGATGTGTTGTTTATATCTCAAATTGACTTCTCCATTTGTAATTATCCGACTCCTTTATTTTGTTGTTTAACTCTCGAGTAGAATTTGACATTTGTTGTTTATCCCACTCTTATGTGTGTGGTTTAACTCTCAAGTAGAGTTCTTCGCTTGTGAAACTTTTACTCCTTCTCGTAATGTTTATATCTCGAATAGACTTCTTCGCTTGACATTATCCCACTCCTTTGATGTGTTGTTTATCTCGAGTGGTGTTGTTCGTTTGTTGTTTGTCCCACTCCTTTTGTGTATTGTTTAACTCTCAAGTAGAGTTTTTCGTTTGTTATTTTATTACACCCCGATGTGTTGTTTAAATATCAAAATGAATTCTTAATTTGTAATTATCCTAATCATTTCTTTTGTTGTTTAACTCTCGAGTAGAATTTGACATTTGTTGTTTATCCCACTCCTTATGTGTGTGGTTTAACTTTCAAGTAGAGTTCTTCGTTTGTGAAACTCTTACTCCTTCTATGTAATGTTTAAATCTCGAATAGACTTCTTCGTTTGACATAATCCCACTCCTTTGATGTGTTGTTTATCTCTCGAGTGGTGTTGTTCGTTTGTTATTTATCCCACTCCTTTTATGTATTGTTTAACTCTCAAGTAGAGTTTTTCGTTTGTTACTTTATTAACCCTACGATGTGATGTTTATATCTCAAATTGACATCTCCATTTGTAATTATCCACATCCGTGATTTTGTTGTGTAAATCCCGAGTAGAATTTGACATTTGTTGTTTATCCCACTCTTATGTGTGTGGTTTAACTCTCAAGTAGAGTTCTTCGCTTGTGAAACTCTTACTCCTTCTCGTAATGTTTAAATCTCCAATAGACTTCTTTGTTTGAAATTATCCCACTCCTTTGATGTGTTGTTTATCTCTCGAGTGGTGTTGTTCGTTTGTTGTTTATCCCACAACTTTTGTGTATTGTTTAACTCTCAAGTAGTTTTTCGTTTGTTATTTTATTACCCCTCCGATGTGTTGTTTATATCTCAAATTGACTTCTCCATTTGTAATTATCCGAATCCTTTATTTTGTTGTTTAACTCTCGAGTAGAATTTGACATTTGTTGTTTATCCCACTCCTTATGTGTGTGGTTTAACTCTCAAGTAGAGTTCTTCGTTTGTGAAACTCTTACTCCTTCTGTAATGTTTAAATCTCGAATAGACTTCTTCGTTTGACATTATCCCACTCCTTTGATGTGTTGTTTATCTCTCGAGTGGTGTTGTTCGTTTGTTGTTTATCCCACTCCTTTTATGTTTTGTTTAACTCTCAAGTAGTTTTTCGTTTGTTATTTTATTACCCCTCCGATGTGTTGTTTAAATCTCAAATTGACTTCTCCATTTGTAATTATCCGACTCCTTTATTTTGTTGTTTAACTCTCGAGTAGAATTTGACATTTGTTGTTTATCCCACTCCTTATGTGTGTGGTTTAACTCTCAAGTAGAGTTCTTCGTTTGTGAAACTCTTACTCCTTCTGTGTAATGTTTAAATCTCGAATAGACTTCTTCGTTTGACATTATCCCACTCCTTTGATGTGTTGTTTATCTCTCGTGTGGTGTTGTTCGTTTGTTGTTTATCCCACTCCTTTTATGTTTTGTTTAACTCTCAAGTAGAGTTTTTCATTTGTTATTTTATTACGCCTGCAATGTTGTTTAAATCTCAAATTGACTTCTCCATTTATAACTATCCCACTCCTTTATTTTGTTTTTTAACTCTCGAGTAGAATTTTACATTTGTTGTTTATCCCACTCCTTATGTGTGTGGTTCAGCTCTCAAGTAGAGTTCTTCGTTTGTGAAACTCTTACTCCTTCTATGTAATGTTTAAATCTCGAATAGACTTCTTCGTTTGACATAATCCCACTCCTTTGATGTGTTATTTATCTCTCGAGTGGTGTTGTTCGTTTGTTGTTTGTCCCACTCCTTTTGTGTATTGTTTAACGCTCAAGAAGAGTTTTTCGTTTGTTATTTTATTACCCCTCCGATGTGTTGTTTATATCTCAAATTGACTTCTCCATTTGTAATTATCCGAATCCTTTATTTTGTTGTTTAACTCTCGAGTAGAATTTGACATTTGTTGTTTATCCCACTCCTTATGTGTGTGGTTTAACTTTCAAGTAGAGTTCTTCGTTTGTGAAACTCTTACTCCTTCTGTGTAATGTTTAAATCTCGAATAGACTTCTTTGTTTGACATTATCCCACTCCTTTGATGTGTTGTTTATCTCTCGTGTGGTGTTCTTCGTTTGCTGTTTATCCCACTCCTTTTATGTTTTGTTTAACTCTCAAGTAGAGTTTTTCGTTTGTTATTTTATTACCCCTCCGATGTGTTGTTTATATCTCAAATTGACTTCTCCATTTGTAATTATCCGACTCCTTTATTTTGTTGTTTAACTCTCGAGTAGAATTTGACATTTGTTGTTTACCCCACTCCTTATGTGTGTGGTTTAACTCTCAAGTAGAGTTCTTCGTTTGTGAAACTCTTACTCCTTCTATGTAATGTTTAAATCTCGAATAGACTTCTTCGTTTGACATAATCCCACTCCTTTGATGTGTTATTTATCTCTCGAGTGGTGTTGTTCGTTTGTTGTTTGTCCCACTCCTTTTGTGTATTGTTTAACGCTCAAGAAGAG
Organism: Plantago major; assembly: GCA_026545765.1. Taxonomy (NCBI): domain Eukaryota; kingdom Viridiplantae; phylum Streptophyta; class Magnoliopsida; order Lamiales; family Plantaginaceae; genus Plantago; species Plantago major. The sequence continues at coordinate 41,480,394 of CM048843.1, read as the reverse complement.
TTTTTCGTTTGTTATTTTATTACCCCTCCGATGTGTTGTTTATATCTCAAATTGACTTCTCCATTTGTAATTATCCGAATCCTTTATTTTGTTGTTTAACTCTCGAGTAGAATTTGACATTTGTTGTTTATCCCACTCCTTATGTGTGTGGTTTAACTCTCAAGTAGAGTTCTTCGTTTGTGAAACTCTTATTCCTTCTGTACACTGTTTAAATCACGAATAGACTTCTTCGTTAGACATTATCCCACTCATTTGATGTGTTGTTTATCTCTCGAGTGGTGTTGTTCGTTTGTTGTTTATCCCACTCCTTTTATGTTTTGTTTAACTCTCAAGTAGAGTTTTTCGTTTGTTATTTTATTACCCCTCCGATGTGTTGTTTAAATCTGAAATTGACTTCTCCATTTGTAATTATCCGACTCCTTTGTTTTGTTGTTTAACACTCGAGTAGAATTTGACATTTGTAGTTTATCCCACTCCTTATGTGTGTGGTTTAACTCTCAAGTAGTGTTCTTCGTTTGTGAAACTCTTACTCCTTCTGTTTAATGTTTAAATCTCGAATAGACTTCTTCGTTTGACATTATCCGACTCCTTTGATGTGTTGTTTATCTCTCGTGTGGTGTTCTTCGTTTGTTGTTTATCCCACTCCTTTTATGTTTTGTTTAACTCTCAAGTAGAGTTTTTCATTTGTTATTTTATTACCCCTCCGATGTGTTGTTTAAATCTCAAATTGACTTCTCCATTTGTAATTATCCGACTCCATTATTTTGTTGTTTAACTCTCGAGTAAAATTTGACATTTGTTGTTTATCCCACTCTTATGTGTGTGGTTTAACTCTCAAGTAGAGTTCTTCGTTTGTGAAACTTTTACTCCTTCTGTGTAATGTTTAAATCTCGAATAGACTTCTTCGTTTGACATTATCCCACTCCTTTGATGTGTTGTTTATCTCTCGAGTGGTGTTGTTCGTTTGTTGTTTGTCCCACTCCTTTTGTGTATTGTTTAACTCTCAAGTAGAGTTTTTCGTTTGTTATTTTATTACCCCTCCGATGTGTTGTTTATATCTCAAATTGACTTCTCCATTTGTAATTATCCGAATCCTTTATTTTGTGGTTTAACTCTCGAGTAGAATTTGACATTTGTTGTTTATCCCACTCCTTATGTGTGTGGTTTAACTCTCAAGTAGAGTTCTTCGTTTGTGAAACTCTTACTCCTTCTATTTAATGTTTAAATCTCGAATAGACTTCTTCGTTTGACATTATCCAACTCCTTTGATGTGTTGTTTATCTCTCGTGTGGTGTTCTTCGTTTGTTGTTTATCCCACTCCTTTTATGTTTTGTTTAACTCTCAAGTAGAGTTTTTCGTTTGTTATTTTATTACCCCTCCGATGTGTTGTTTAAATCTCAAATTGACTTCTCCATTTGTAATTATCCGACTCCATTATTTTGTTGTTTAACTCTCGAGTAAAATTTGACATTTGTTGTTTATCCCACTCTTATGTGTGTGGTTTAACTCTCAAGTAGAGTTCTTCGTTTGTGAAACTCTTACTCCTTCTGTGTAATGTTTAAATCTCGAATAGACTTCTTCGTTTGACATTATCCCACTCCTTTGATGTGTTGTTTATCTCTCGAGTGGTGTTGTTCGTTTGTTGTTTGTCCCACTCCTTTTGTGTATTGTTTAACTCTCAAGTAGAGTTTTTCGTTTGTTATTTTATTACCCCTCCGATGTGTTGTTTATATCTCAAATTGACTTCTCCATTTGTAATTATCCGAATCCTTTATTTTGTTGTTTAACTCTCGAGTAGAATTTGACATTTGTTGTTTATCCCACTCCTTATGTGTGTGGTTTAACTCTCAAGTAGAGTTCTTCGTTTGTGAAACTCTTACTCCTTCTGTGTAATGTTTAAATCTCGAATAGACTTCTTCGTTTGACATTATCCCACTGCTTTGATGTGTTGTTTTTCTCTCGAGTGGTGTTCTTCGCTTGTTGTTTATCCCACCTTTTTATGTTTTGTTTAACTCTCAAGTAGAGTTTTTCATTTGTTATTTTATTACCCCTCCGATGTGTTGTTTAAATCTCAAATTGACTTCTCCATTTGTAATTATCCGACTCCATTATTTTGTTGTTTAACTCTCGAGTAAAATTTGACATTTGTTGTTTATCCCACTCTTATGTGTGTGGTTTAACTCTCAAGTAGAGTTCTTCGTTTGTGAAACTTTTACTCCTTCTGTGTAATGTTTAAATCTCGAATAGACTTCTTCGTTTGACATTATCCCACTCCTTTGATGTGTTGTTTATCTCTCGAGTGGTGTTGTTCGTTTGTTGTTTGTCCCACTCCTTTTGTGTATTGTTTAACTCTCAAGTAGAGTTTTTCGTTTGTTATTTTATTACCCCTCCGATGTGTTGTTTATATCTCAAATTGACTTCTCCATTTGTAATTATCCGAATCCTTTATTTTGTGGTTTAACTCTCGAGTAGAATTTGACATTTGTTGTTTATCCCACTCCTTATGTGTGTGGTTTAACTCTCAAGTAGAGTTCTTCGTTTGTGAAACTCTTACTCCTTCTATGTAATGTTTAAATCTCGAATAGACTTCTTTGTTTGACATTATCCCACTCCTTTGATGTGTTGTTTATCTCTCGTGTGGTGTTCTTCGTTTGCTGTTTATCCCACTCCTTTTATGTTTTGTTTAACTCTCAAGTAGAGTTTTTCGTTTGTTATTTTATTACCCCTCCGATGTGTTGTTTATATCTCAAATTGACTTCTCCATTTGTAATTATCCGACTCCATTATTTTGTTGTTTAACTCTCGAGTAAAATTTGACATTTGTTGTTTAACCCACTCTTATGTGTGTGGTTTAACTCTCAAGTAGAGTTCTTCGTTTGTGAAACTCTTACTCCTTCTGTGTAATGTTTAAATCTCGAATAGACTTCTTCGTTTGACATTATCCCACTCCTTTGATGTGTTGTTTATCTCCTGAGTGGTGTTGTTCGTTTGTTGTTTATCCCACTCCTTTTTTGTATTGTTTAACTCTCAAGTAGAGTTTTTCGTTTGTTATTTTATTACCCCTCCGATGTGTTGTTTATATCTCAAATTGACTTCTCCATTTGTAATTATCCGAATCCTTTATTTTGTGGTTTAACTCTCGAGTAGAATTTGACATTTGTTGTTTATCCCACTCCTTATGTGTGTGGTTTAACTCTCAAGTAGAGTTCTTCGTTTGTGAAACTCTTACTCCTTCTGTTTAATGTTTAAATCTCGAATAGACTTCTTCGTTTGACATTATCCGACTCCTTTGATGTGTTGTTTATCTCTCGTGTGGTGTTCTTCGTTTGTTGTTTATCCCACTCCTTTTATGTTTTGTTTAACTCTCAAGTAGAGTTTTTCGTTTGTTATTTTATTACCCCTCCGATGTGTTGTTTAAATCTCAAATTGACTTCTCCATTTGTAATTATCCGACTCCTTTGTTTTGTTGTTTAACTCTCGAGTAGAATTTGACATTTGTTGTTTATCCCACTCCTTATGTGTGGGGTTTAACTCTCAAGTAGAGTTCTTCGTTTGTGAAACTCTTACTCCTTCTGTGTAATGTTTAAATCTCGAATAGACTTCTTTGTTTGACATTATCCCACTCCTTTGATGTGTTGTTTATCTCTCGTGTGGTGTTCTTCGTTTGTTGTTTATCCCACTCCTTTTATGTTTTGTTTAACTCTCAAGTAGAGTTTTTCATTTGTTATTTTATTACCCCTCCGATGTGTTGTTTAAATCTCAAATTGACTTCTCCATTTGTAATTATCCGACTCCATTATTTTGTTGTTTAACTCTCGAGTAAAATTTGACATTTGTTGTTTATCCCACTCTTATGTGTGTGGTTTAACTCTCAAGTAGAGTTCTTCGTTTGTGAAACTTTTACTCCTTCTGTGTAATGTTTAAATCTCGAATAGACTTCTTCGTTTGACATTATCCCACTCCTTTGATGTGTTGTTTATCTCTCGAGTGGTGTTGTTCGTTTGTTGTTTGTCCCACTCCTTTTGTGTATTGTTTAACTCTCAAGTAGAGTTTTTCGTTTGTTATTTTATTACCCCTCCGATGTGTTGTTTATATCTCAAATTGACTTCTCCATTTGTAATTATCCGAATCCTTTATTTTGTGGTTTAACTCTCGAGTAGAATTTGACATTTGTTGTTTATCCCACTCCTTATGTGTGTGGTTTAACTCTCAAGTAGAGTTCTTCGTTTGTGAAACTCTTACTCCTTCTATTTAATGTTTAAATCTCGAATAGACTTCTTCGTTTGACATTATCCAACTCCTTTGATGTGTTGTTTATCTCTCGTGTGGTGTTCTTCGTTTGTTGTTTATCCCACTCCTTTTATGTTTTGTTTAACTCTCAAGTAGAGTTTTTCGTTTGTTATTTTATTACCCCTCCGATGTGTTGTTTAAATCTCAAATTGACTTCTCCATTTGTAATTATCCGACTCCATTATTTTGTTGTTTAACTCTCGAGTAAAATTTGACATTTGTTGTTTATCCCACTCTTATGTGTGTGGTTTAACTCTCAAGTAGAGTTCTTCGTTTGTGAAACTCTTACTCCTTCTGTGTAATGTTTAAATCTCGAATAGACTTCTTCGTTTGACATTATCCCACTCCTTTGATGTGTTGTTTATCTCTCGAGTGGTGTTGTTCGTTTGTTGTTTGTCCCACTCCTTTTGTGTATTGTTTAACTCTCAAGTAGAGTTTTTCGTTTGTTATTTTATTACCCCTCCGATGTGTTGTTTATATCTCAAATTGACTTCTCCATTTGTAATTATCCGAATCCTTTATTTTGTGGTTTAACTCTCGAGTAGAATTTGACATTTGTTGTTTATCCCACTCCTTATGTGTGTGGTTTAACTCTCAAGTAGAGTTCTTCGTTTGTGAAACTCTTACTCCTTCTGTTTAATGTTTAAATCTCGAATAGACTTCTTCGTTTGACATTATCCGACTCCTTTGATGTGTTGTTTATCTCTCGTGTGGTATTCTTCGTTTGTTGTTTATCCCACTCCTTTTATGTTTTGTTTAACTCTCAAGTAGAGTTTTTCGTTTGTTATTTTATTACCCCTCCGATGTGTTGTTTAAATCTCAAATTGACTTCTCCATTTGTAATTATCCGACTCCTTTATTTTGTTGTTTAACTCTCGAGTAAAATTTGACATTTGTTGTTTATCCCACTCCTTATGTGTGGGGTTTAACTCTCAAGTAGAGTTCTTCGTTTGTGAAACTCTTACTCCTTCTGTGTAATGTTTAAATCTCGAATAGACTTTTTCTTTTGACATTATCCCACTCATTTGATGTGTTGTTTATCTCTCGAGTGGTGTTGTTCGTTTGTTGTTTATCCCACTCCTTTTGTGTATTGTTTAACTCGAGACTTTTAATTAACTCTCCAAAATACTTTTATTGCGCATAGAAAAATTTATTTATTTGTGTGAAAAGGTCGTCTACTGAATGAAGGCAGCCGGAACCCCAATCACCCCAGTTTCAACGCAATTTCTTTTAGGCAACACAGGTGAGCACTTAGGACTGAATGTAGGCAGCCTGAACCCCATACACCCCAGTATCCCAATGCGTACTCATTTGCTGTGTCACTTTTATAAAACTTTCCTCAAGTAATCACAACGGATGAAGGCAGCCGGAACCCCAAGCACCCCAGTGTAAAAACATGCTATATCTAGCTATTCCGTTTGTAAGAAAGCACTTTTATTTAATTAAGGAGAGGTTTTATTATCTCTTTAAAGCTTTCAACACAGACTTCCCAAGGTGACTAGAACCCACAAAAACACACGTGGTACAATCAAACCAATCAAACCTGTTGGTCCAGATAACGGCAAAGGAAAAGACTAGAGGGGCGAGAATAGTCTTTTACAACTTTTGTCGTTAAACACAATTTCCCAGATATCTGTGAAGATATCTGATACTTAATTTCAGAGAGCGAAAGACTTTTCTGTGACAAGTGCATGTGCTTTGCAAGATATAAGTGTGTAAATACTCAGCACGGTAAATAAAGCAAGTAATAAGTTGCAGAAAGTAAATAACACAAATCTTTATAGTGGTATCTGAGGGTGGCGTAATCCCTCAACTAATCCACTTCGGCCTTTCCCAGACCTAGAATCCACTAAGACAGATAATTGAGTTCACCTTACAAATATCTTCTCTAGATTACTAAATACACTAGGTTCCCAACCAAGTGTTTCCCCTGAGTTATTCCCCGGCTTTCTCAGCTAAGTACTTCCTGTACTCAGAAACCTTTGAGCTATTCCTTAGTTTCCCAAACTAAGTACTTCATATGCTCAGTAACCTTGGAGTGATTCCTTAGTTTCCCAAACTAAGTACTTCATGTACTCCACGCCGCTTAAGGTGCTGGTTAAGGTAGTTTGTCAGGTGAGTAGTCTTAATAACTTTCTCAGTTATGTAAGAATACTCTATAGAACAAGAATCACTTAACACACTTCACAATGTGTGGTGATATGTTCTTTACTGACCCAAATCTATGTTAAATGTTCTGGAGAATGAAACTTAGATACTTGATCTTTTGATTCAACTCCGTCACATATAGCAATGCTTGTTAAGGATCAGGACACTTAGAACTTTCGTGCTACTTAGAATTCAAGAGCTTAGTCGCAACTGTAAGCTAAAGAGTAAGTAGGTTGAAGGCTTATATGCTTGAAAGAATAAGTTCGTAGATGTAAATTCTTGGTGTATTCAGTGTAAGTTCAAGGTGTGTATTTCAAGCATTCTAAGTGTTGAAATTTATAGTTGAAAATCATGTCGTTTGAATAGTATCCGTTAGGCTTAATGAAATTCAAACTATTGATATCTGTAAATAGTACTGCAGAAGACGTTGTCTCTTTTCATAGATTTCCTCTTTTGTTCAGATGTCTCTGTCTGCGCACATTGTACTATTTTTGTCCTGTAGTGCCAACGGAACTATGCACGACTTATTTCTCTGAGCCCTAACTGGGTTTTATCCTATTCCTAAAAATTTCTGAAGCATTGCATGTCCCTTTCCAGAGACCTTCACATCTTCAGATACTTGTTGAAACATTGTTTCCCAGAAACATAGTTTTATCCAAGGTATCTGAGTGTAGATATCTGTGGGCACTTTTCCTCGTTCAGAAACCTTGTGTTCTCAGATATCTTTTGTGAAACCTGTTTATGGAAAAACACTTGTTTATTCAAGATATCTGGACATAGGTATCTGATGACCTTCGTCTTCAGCAATCTTGTGCAGTCTTCAAATCTTCAAAATTTGTTGAACTCTCCTGCTGGATGCCTTCTTCTTGGTCTTCTTCAAAGATATAAAAAATACATTCAGAGACCTAACATCCTATACAAGATTTGCTAGACTAACCTACTTAGTGATTTTCCTCTTTTACAGCGTTCAAGTGAACCAAGAGTACTAACCACCTTTCTGAGCTAAGATAAATCATTAGGTTGTTGATCAAAATCTAAACAGATATTCCTAACAAATTTCCCCCTGTTTGATCAGTCAACAATGACTATCTTTAAACCTATTACAACTTGGAAGAGGGAACGAATCTAACACTTAATCATTTCTTATGATCTTTTCAATTCATTTTAATTAAGTGCAGAAAGTAAACATCAACCAAATCACAAGGTGTGATCTTTGCTGACAAGTTATCTTTTTATAGATTGATATCTGAGAGTAAGTTCATCAGATATGTTACAAAGAAAGTTTACAGATAACTTTTACAAAGATAAAACAATAAAGTACAATCAGCAAGATACAAAATACATAGTTAACTAGGACAACAAGAGTAACCAAGATCCAAGTAAACATCCTAATTAACCTGTCTTCAAGTCTTCAAATCTTCAACAGCTCCAAGGATCAATTTGCATACTCCCTATCTCCAAATCTTTTGATATCATCTGAGTAGTCATAGAGCAAAGTTTTGACTAACATCTCAGTTTCTCTGGCATAACCACAGACTTCTTCTTGGCAAAATGTTTGACCCATAAATACTTTCCCCATTTCCAGGCATGCTCAATTCTGATATCTGAAAGCTTGAAGTATTCATATATGATCCTCAGATATCTGATGTCACCCTTGTATTGATCTTTAGTCATGTAGAATGACTCAAAGGGTTCCACAGCAAGTCTTGCTCTTGTGCCTGTTCCAGTGATGTTGGGAATTCTGTTCACATCATCTGCCTTTCCATAGGGACAATCATCCGAGAGGTCCTTCTTCATCGCTTCTATTCTCTTGGTTACTTCAAAATCTAACCAGGCTTTGATGTGTTTGGTGTTAGTCAAGACTGGCTTGTCTTTTCTCCATGCCATGAGTTGTTTATGGATTGGTTCTGGAAATTTTTCATTTACCAGTAGGTGCTTGAGTTCCAGAATCTAGTAGCCATTCTTTTGATTAATGCACCTGTAGACAGAGGAGTCATTGTTGGTCTTAACATACTCTATCTTGGCTTCTTCAGGCCTGAGTGGTAGTTGAAGTTTTCTTTGTTCAGCTCTCAGCCTGTTCCTCCTTTGTCTTGAATTCTCCCTTGGGGGATTGCTTGAAGAACCACCCTGGATTAACTTGGTATTTCCAGAGGGTGTTTTAGCTGCTAAAGGCTTTGCAGCTATGGGCTCAGATAGGCTATCAACCCTTTTCCTTTTTCTGTGAAGAGGAGCTTCATCTTCATCAGTCTCTTCATCATCATCATCAAGAACAATTCTTGTGGAAATTTTGCAGCCTTCTTCATTGCCCTGGGATTTGATTTGGCCTTCTTCTTCTTCTTCAGAAGACTCTTCAATCCCTCTTACTTGTCTTCTCCTTGGAGCCTTGGTACCCCTTGGAGGTTTCTGTGCCCTGGCCCTTGTTGTCATTCCTTTTTCAGAAGGTTGCTGGGAAGTAACTACTACTTGTAAAGCAGCTTGACTTAAGGATGGCTCATTGATTCTGAGTGGTGGTTGGGAAGATTTCTTTTTGTTTCCTCTTCCTTTCTGAGCACCAGAACCTTGCCCTTGTCTTGGATACTTTTCCCCCTTAGTCATTGTTGACTGACTAAGTATCACAAAGGATTCTGAGAGAGACTCAAAGTTTTCAGAGATAATCAGAGCAGAACCAACTTCTCCAATTTTTTTTTGCTCTCATTTATTTTTGATAAATAAGTCCCTCGTCTTTGAGCTGCTCTCCATGGACCCTGTAGTATCTTTTTCAATTTTTTAGAGCCTAGCTAGCTAGGGCTAGGCTTTTAGCAAGATTATTGTCATCATCCCTTGCCATGCCTAGGTCTCTTTGCGAAATGACCAAGCTTGTTGTTCTCTGAGTGATTAACTCAGTGAACTTCTTCATTTCAGCAGGGACTGATGCAATTACTTCTTCATTTTGATGAGACAACTCCTTTCATAGAGTTGCCAGAACCTGGTATCTGGCCATGTAATCATGGGAGTTGAGATTTGGTTTCTTACTGAAGCTTTGAGGAGCTATCAGTTTTCTCTTTAAGTGAGAAACTCCCAAGTGAACATTTGCATGTCCTACCAAGGTTTTGTCTTCTTTATCATCTGAGTCTTCATCCCAGTGATCTTCATCCTCTTGGGCATTTTCATCAATATTTTCTAGCCCGGCAACCATCTCAGAGATGGGCTTATTTCCTTTCAGTGAGGAGGATGGTACTTCTTTTGGTGATGCATCCTTAGCATCATGCTTGTCTTCAGATACTTGTTCAGTATCTAGTTCTTCAGCAATTGCCTGAATAGCAAGCTGGAGTTCTTTCATCTCAGCATAAGCTTCCATTTCCTTGAGGGTTTGATCTTCAATTGTTTGGAGCTTTGCTTTGGATTCAACTATCTTCTCTTCTAGTTGAAGATTTAGCTGTTGTTCTTCCTCCAACAACTGTTTGAGTTGAGCAACTCTGGCTTGTGCATTCAATATCTTCTGAGTGTTGTCCTCAGAGTGCTCAACTACTTGTTCAGTAGAGTCTTTTTGTTAGGGAGATGGATGTGTAGACTTCTGCGGAGATGGAGGAGGGGAATTTTGTGAAGTCCTTCAGTGTGCTTTTCAGCAACTGAGGTATTATTACCTTGTGCAATCCCTCCTGTCCCTAGTGCAGGGGCATCATCATCATCCTTTTTGACATTATCATCCTTGTGATGGTCAGAAGGAGGTTCTTCATAGTCATTTTCATCAGTCTCCTTCGCTTCTTCATCTTCAGAGACCAGATTTATCACTTTCTGGAATAGTGACCATTTGCCCATTAACTTCCTCTTGCTCAGAGTGTATGAACTGTAGAGTGTGGGGCAAGATAGGCTTGAATGCCATTTGCATTCTAGTCTGACCATCTGCTTGGTTAAAAGCTTGATTAAGCTTTCTAGCCACTTCCTTGACGAAGTCCTTATGCATTAATGTTCCGAAAGAGTATTGTTCAGTGGGGAACATAGCATGGACATAATTTTCCAAGTCAAGGGCTCGTGCTCTCCTTATGGGGTGATAAGTCACCTTTATGATCTCAGATAGATCGGAGCATCAAAGATTTTGCCATTTCTTGAAGCATTTTAGGTGCTTTGGCAAAGTGTATTCCTTGAAGAAAGTAAGCAGGTCCTTATTCTCATCAACAGGGACCTTAGTGGCACTTGTTTGAGCCTGAAAGAGAGAGTTTTGAGTTAGTTTCAAAACTTCAGTAGATATTTGGGTTTTAGAGTAGTCAAGTATCTGTGTTACCTGTGTAACAGCAACAGGCTCAGAAGGTTGGACTACTGAGGTTCCAGGTGCCTTAGATATCTTGGTGTGAGGAGGAGACTTGGAAGTCTGATCCTCAATATCCTCTCTTCTTTTTGAACCTGAGAATAAAGTACAACATAACACTTAGAAATTTATCAGGAGAGAAACACTTAGACAATTTGAATATCTGAGATGTCAATTACCTCCACAGTAGGAGGCTCAGATACTTGTCTCTTAGAAACTTGTACAGTTTCTAGTATTCTCTCTGGTGATGAAGGTTGGTGGCCTCATCAATTCCATTAGTTGAGGGGATTGAGTGGGCAATTCCCCAGCAACTTCTACTTCTGTTTGAGCCTATGAGTAGAAAGTGTTAAGGTTTTAGAAAAATGATCAGAGTAACATTGTGAAGAATATAGATATCTGAGATATATACCTTCTCAATCGAAGGCTCAGATACTTGTTCCTCAGAGACTTTGTGAGTCTCTTGTTGATTCTCTGATGAGTTAGACTTCTCAGCCTCATCATTTTTCTTCTCAGTTGGAGCCTATTAGAAACAAACACTTAGTTAGTTAAGTGTGTACAATAGATATCTGAAAAGTTATGTCTTAAGAAACTATTTTCCACCTGTAATACAGGCTCAGGTTCCTTAAGTGGTGAGGCTATAGGAGCCTCCTTCTCAGTTTCTAAGGCAAGCTTTGCAGCTTCCTCTTGTTCTTTTGTTTCTAGTTCAGCCTGTAACAAAGAAATTTTTATAAGTAACAAGATTTATAAACATAAAATATCACAAGTAGAGAGTTAAACCATTCATCTACCTGAGCAGTGTCAGGCTGATTGGTCTCTGGAACTTGTGACCCTTCTATGCTTTGGTCTTGTTCTTCCATTTCAGCTTCTTTGTTTGATGTTTCATGTATTTCAGACCTTTTCTGAGTGTGCAACTCAGTTGCCTCCCCTGGTTGATCATTATGAGCAGATGCCTCAGTTTGATCCCTCTCATTGAGTTGGGGAACCTGTTCTTTTACAGGATTTTCTTCAGCAAGGAAAGATGCTGGTATCTCATGCTGTAACTCAAGTATCATCTCAACAGCATCCACTATTAGCTGTTGTGGTTGTGTGGTGATTCTGATCTGGATGAAGAAGGTGATGCTGTATGGGGCCTATCCAGATCTGCTTGAGATAGACTTTTAAGTGTTGAGGCAATGGCAGTATCCTCCAACACTAAGTTGCCACTCATCAGAGCATCTTCAATGTGCTTAAGTGTTACTTGCTCTGATGGTGTGTTTTATCCAGTGACCTTGGACACAGTTGCTTCTTCAGCAACCTTTGAACTAGTTGCCTTCTCAGCAACCTCTGCACTTGTTGCTCTTCCAGCAACCTTGGGGATTATTGCTTCCCCCTCATCTTCAAATTCCACATTGAAATCTGGGACTGAATTATGAACAATCCCTGCTGCTTCTGCAGAGAGTGTTTGAAGTTTCTCACTACTTTTATCAACATTGATAAGTTCATCAGCAAGGCACTCTGCAGCATTGATGAGTTCATCAGCTGTGGTCTTAGCAGCATTGATGAGTTCATTAGCAGTGGCGGCAGATATCTGAGAGTCGACATCCACAATGGGTATGCCTTCTGATTTGCCAGCAGACTTCTTTCGTGAAGTTCTGGGCTTTTTGGTCGCAGCGGAACCCTCAGATACCTCATCAGTCTTTCGTTTCTTGTCACAGAAAATCAGAGTTTTCTCTTCATTGATCTCATAGTCTCTGAGTTGTTGTTGTATCCACAATATATGTGAAGCACAACACCCAACAGCAATATATTCAGCCTATGTGGTAGATGTCAGAATTGAGTTCTGTTTCTTGCTGAACCATGATATTAATCTGACACCAAGAAATTGACAAGTTCCTGAGGTGCTTTTTCTATCAAGCAATGATCCAGCATAGTCAGCATCAGAATAGCCAACTAAACTCAATCCACTGTCTTTTGGATACCACAATCCAACTTCTACAGTACCCTTTACATACCTTAATATTTTCATAGCAATGTTGTAGTGTGATTGCATTCGATTTGTCTGAAATCTAGCACACACTCCAACTGCATATTGAATATCAGGTCTACTTGGAGTGAGGTACAGTAGAGACCCAATCAATTTCCTATACTTGTGTTCTTCAACACTCTTGTCAGATTCAGTATAGGTCATTTTGGTTCCAATGCTCATAGGTATCTTAGCATTCTTTTCAGAAGGCTTTAGATTAAACTTGTTGAGCATATCCTTTGCATACTTTGTTTGACTAATGAATATTCCATCATTAAGTTGCTTGGCTTGCAATCCTAGGAAGTAGTTTAATTCTCCCATCATGCTCATCTCAAATTTACTTTTCATGAGCTCAGCAAAGTCTTCACACAGTTGCTTGTCTTTAGATCCAAATATAATGTCATCAACATATACTTGAACTAAAAGTAGTTTCCCTTCATGGTTCAAAGTAAAGAGTGTTTTATCAACATCTCCTTTCTTGAAGCCACTTTCCAGGAAGTATTTGACTAAAGTATCATACCATGCTCTCGAAGCCAGTTCCAGTCCATACAGAGCTTTCTGAAGCTTATAAACCATTCTACTTTCTGTGGAAACCTCAAAGCCTGGTGGTTGTTCAACATAGACTTCCTCAGCAAGTTCACCGTTTAGGAATGCACTTTTAACATCCATCTGATAAACTTTAAAGTCATTATGAGCTGCAAAGGCTAGAAATAGTCTAATTGCATCAAATCTTGCAACTGGAGCATATGACTCGTCAAAATCTAGTCCTTCTGTCTGGGTGAATCCCTTGGCAACCAACCTTTCTTTGTTTCTAGTTATTTCACCAGACTCATTCATTTTATTTCTGAAAACCCACTTTGTTCCAATTACAGATATTCCGTTAACAAATGGAACCAGTTTCTAGACTTTGTTTCTCTCAAATTGATCCAACTCTTCTTGCATTGCAGAGATCCAATCTTGATCCTTCAATGTTTCTTCTATAGTTTTAGGTTCTATGTTTGAGATGAAACATCCATAAAGAGAGTCAGCAATTGCTCTCCTAGTTCTAACTCCTTGGTCTAAAGGACCAATCACATCCTTGGCAGGATGATTTCTTATCCATTTCATAATGGGTTTTGAACTAGTAGGATCAATATCATTTTGATCTGAATGTGAATCAATATGATCTTGATAGGATACTTGTGCAGTATCTGAGATATCTGGCACATGGGAAATGCCATGGATATATAACACTTTTTCAGTGTTAGAGATATCTGGAATTTGATTTTCAGTAATCTCATTCTCAGAAACCTCTTCATGATGAAGGTTCTCAGTAACCTGTTCCATTTCTGGAATTCTCATACGAAATTCTTCATCATGTCTTAGAGTCATCTGGTTGTTACTAAGCAATGGTTGCTTTTCATCGTCAAATTCATCCTCTAAGTGAATGACAGAGTTGTTTCCTTTTGAGGATTCTTCTTCAGAATCTTTAATCATTAGTTCTTTGAACCTATCTGAGAGTTCTTCATTCAAGAGTACTTTCTTGTTTCCTTCGTAGAAGACTACATGAACAGATTCTTCAATCTTTTGTGTTCTTTTGTTGTAAATTCTGTAGGCTTTGCTATTCAGAGAATAACCAAGAAATACTCATTCATCTGCTTTTGGTTAAAATGTTCTCAAGTATTCTTTTCCATTGTTAAGAACAAAACATCTGCAACCAAACACCCTTAGATGTTTAGTACTAGGGGGTCTACCAATCAAAAGTTCATAAGGAGTTTTGTCATGGTGTTTGTTAATCAAACATCTAATTTGAGTGTAGCAGGTTGTGTTAACAGCTTCAACCCAATAGATTTCACTTATTTCAGTGTCAGCAAGCATTGTTCTTGCTGCTTCTTTTAGGGTCCTATTCTCCCATTCAGCAACACCGTTTTGTTGTGGTGTCCTTACTGAAGATAGTTGATGTTGTATACCTTTGCAGGTACAAAACTCTTTTATGTACTGGTTCACAAACTCAGTACCATGGTTTGTTCTGATTACAGATACCTTGTTATTTTTCATGACTTCAAGCTTATTCAGCAAGTTGGGTATCTCAACCCTTGCATCAAATTTTTGTTTGAGAAATACAACCCAAGTGAATCTTGAGTAATCATCAACAACAACCAGACCATACTTCTTTCCTGCATACTAGTTACAGAGGATTCAAAAAGATCCATATGTAACATTTGCAGTGGCCTTTCACTGGAGTGTCTAGTTCTAGACTTGAAAGATGTTTTGGATTGTTTTCCCATTTGGCAATCTGAGCATATACCATCTTTTCTATATACCATTTTGGGTAAACCAACCACCAATTCTTTATTGGCTAGCTTGTTCAGAGTTTTGAAGTTCAAGTGACTCATTCTTCTATGCCATAGCCAGTTTTCTTCAGTGTGGCCAGATTGACTCACCATGAGACATGCTTCAGTTGTGGCAGATGCCCAGTCAGCAATATAAAGATTTCCTTTTCGCCTAGCAACCAAGACTGTCTGCTTTGACTCATTGTCAATTACTTTGCATAGTTTTGACTTGATCTTTACAGTGTACCCTTTGTCTACCAATTGACTCATGCTTAGGAGATTATATTTCAATCCCTTTACATGTAGTACTTCATAGATTGTAAGAGCTCCAAGCTTCGGATTGCCAAAACCTATGGTTGGATTTTCATCTCCTCAAGCAAATCTAATAATTGGTCCTTTATCGCATTTTCTGTAGTTAATCAGATTTGCTTTGTCTCCTGTCATGTTCTTTCCACATCCACTATCAAAATGCCACTTCGGGTTCTTCCTCAGAGTGTTCTGCACAAGACAGGAAACATGGAGTTAGGCTCTCATTCCAACAATGGAACCTTCTGGACTAAAGAATAACCCTGTAGGAATCCATTTCTGAATGAACTTCCTTTGGGTATTCTTTTGTCTTGTTGGAACATAAGGAGGAATTTTAGGTAAATGATAAGTGTCATTATCAGTTAAAGCTATTTTCCTTCTTGGTGTGTTCCTTGGTGCTCCTCGTGGTGCTTTCAGATACCTGCCGATTGAGTCTTTTCAAAGAACTTAGCTTTCCTTGCGATTTCTTCTAGCCACGCATTGAGTGGTCGAACTCGTTTCTTTCTTCCACTTCTGATGATTGCTATGTGCAATCCAGGCTTTCATCCATCGTTCTTGCTCTCGTTTATACTCACGAGCGAGTTGTTTCCCGATGGCTTTATAGCCAATGCCATTTCGAGCACCTGGTGCTGTCTGAGTTCTCTTCTCAACAGTTTTGCTAGTCTCTAGAACGTCTTTCTTTCCAGAAAACGTGATGTTGGAAAATTTGCCTGCTCCTGCAATTTTTCCTTTCTAAGAGACATAGCACTGTGGGTGATTACATTTTTCAGTGTTATGTTTCTTTACAGAAACACTCCCAACAGTTTTCTTTTGGACTTGTTTTTCCCACAAAGGTTTGGTCGCGACTGCCTTTCCTTTGTCAACAACCTTAACTTTCTGACCAATGTTGTAGGTTATTTGAGAACCATGTTGTTGAGATCTAACAAATGTTATTCTTTCGTCACTCTTATTCAGAGTAGTAGAACTTTTTGTTTGTGTGTTCAGCCCAAGTCCTCCCTTTTCTGAAGGATCTCTTAAGTAAGAGTGTACTTCAGTAAGAGTGTCACTAGCTTTGGCATAGGATTGAAAAGATAGTTCTTTCTTTTTGAGTTCCTCATTTTCAGAAAGAAGGTTTTTGTTTTCCTTTTGGAATATATCCATTGCCTTTCTGTGTGACTTCTCCGTCTCAGATATCTTTGCTTTGAGAAATGCATTTTCAACATCCTTTTTCTCAGATATCTTGAGTAATTGTGAATTTTCCTTCTCAAGAGAATTCTTTTCTTCTTCAAAAATGTTGGCTCTAGCTCGGACCATTTGAAATTCTCTTTTGTAGAGATCAAGTTCTCTTATGAGATATTCTAAATCTCTGATTTCTTCCTCATCACTCTCATAATTTATGAATTGAGAAATGTTGGTTACCTCGTCAGCCATTAGGCAAGGCTCAATGTTGGAGCAATCTGGATGGATCTCCTCATCAACCCCACATAATTCCCTTTTCTTTTGACCAAAGTCAACCAATTCATGAGTGATGCCACATAATTCTGGAGTAGGTAGTTTGGAGTCATCTGAGTCTTCTTCCTCATATTCTGACTCAATATCAAGAGCATCCAGTTGGATTTGAATCTTTTTCCTTTCTTCAGTGAGCATAGCTCTCTGACCTCTCTTGAAGTTTCTTCTATCTTTCTTGTCACCTGTCTTTAGCTTATTGAAAACAGGGCAGTCTCTTTTAAAATGACCAGGTTTCTGACAATAGAAACAGATATCGTTTCCGATTTCTGCTTCCTTAGTACTAGATGCTTCTAAGCCGGCTTGTTCAGCGAGCTTGACAGCTGCATATTTTTGTACTGGTGATAGTTTGAGCCTAGATGCTTTTTCAGCTTCTCTTTGGCTTTTCTTCTCTCAATCTTCCGACTGGCATATTTTCTCATTTTCTTTACAGCAAGAGCATCTTCCTCAGTCATTTCCTTTGTATCCTTTTCAGAAGTACCTTGTGTTACTAAAGCAACATTGTGAACTTTCTCAACAATTGTTGGTTCTCTCTGAGTAGTTTCATAGTTGACAGTAGCTAAGTGGGAAAAGAGTTCCACTGGAGTGATATTTGGCATTCCTTGGTGGAAATAAAAATACTGAGTATGTTCCCAGTTTTGATTCAAGCTTCTCATGATAGCTTAACCTTTTCAGAGTTAGAGTATCTCTCACTTTCACCAAGTGCAGCCATTTCACTCATCAGTATTGTAAATCGGAAATCTAGTTCTTCAAGAGTCTCTGTGGGACCTTGTTTAAAGTTTTGGAATTTAAGCTTCAAAACTTCGAACTTATTTTCCTTTGTTTTCTCAGTGCCAGCACAGATTTCTTCAATCAGTTGCTAGGCCACTTTCGCCGTTTTTGCACCCCACGGTTTACACTGTATGTGCTCTGGAGTGGAACGTATGATGATGTTGTGTGCCTGACCATCTAGTCGATTTCTCTTGGCATCTACCGTTGTCCAGAGCTCTCTGGGCTATGGCTTATAAATAACTTGACCAGTAGGTCTTCCACTGGTTGAAGCACCAGTTTGTGAGGAACCACCACTTGGTTCTTCATCAGTGGGAACTCTGTCTCTACCATTAGAAACCTCCATGACCTGCTTGAGTTGTTGAATGACTATGGGGCCATTCTTTATTACTTCGATCATTTCGTCACTGATGGCTTCTAGGTGGAGCATCATGTTGTTCTTCCATTTCTCATAGTTCTCTGGCTTGAGAATTGGAGCGTCACTTAAAGACATCCTGCAGCAAACACACTTACAGACAAATCAAGTGTAGGTGAAAAGCAGTTAGTGGCACTTATCTGGGATCTAGGTTCAGTGCAGAAGGCTTGGGAACCTCTTGCTCTGATACCACTTGTTGGTCCAGATAACGGCAAAGGAAAAGACTAGAGGGGGGGGGTGAATAGTCTTTTACAACTTTTGTCGATAAACACAATTTCTCAGATATCTGTGAAGATATCTGATACTTAATTTCAGAGAGCAGAAGACTTTTCTGTGATAAGTGCACGTGCTTTGAAAGATATAAGTGTGTAAATACTCAACAAGGTAAATAATGCAAGTAATAAGTTGTAGAAAGTAAATAACATAGATCTTTATAGTGGTATCTGAGGGTGGCGGAATCCCTCAACTAATCCACTTCGGCCTTTCCCAGACCTAGAATCCACTAAGACAGATAATTGAGTTAACCTTACAAATATCTTCTCTCGATTCCTAAATACACTAGGTTCCCAACCAAGTGTTTTCCCTGAGTTATTCCCCGACTTTCTCAGCCAAGTACTTCCTGTACTCAGAAACCTTTGAGCTATTCCCTAGTTTCCCAAACTAAGTAATTCATATGCTCAGTAACCTTGGAGTTATTCTTTAGTTTCCCAAACTAAGTACTTCCTGTACTCCACGACGCTTAAGGTGTTGGTTAAGGTAGTTTGTCAGGTGATTAGTCTTAATAACTTTCTCAGTTATGTAAGAATACTCTATAGAACAAGAATCACTTAACACACTTCACAATGTGTGGTGATATGTTCTTTACTGACCCAAGTCTATGTTAAATGTTCTGGAGAATGAAACTTAGATACTTGATCGTTTGATTCAACTCCGTCACAGATAGCAATGCTTTTTAAGGATCAGGACACTTAGAACTTTCGTGCAACTTAGAATTCAAGAGCTTAGTCGCAACTGTAAGCTAAAGAGTAAGTAGGTTGAAGGCTTATATGCTTGAAAGAATAAATTCGTAGATGTAAATTCTTGGTGTATTCAGTGTAAGTTCAAGGTGTGTATTTCAAGCATTCTAAGTGTTCATATTTATAGTTGAAAATCATGCTGTTTGAATAGTATCCGTTAGGCTTAATGAAATTCAAACTATTGATATCTGTAAATAGTACTGCAGAAGACGTCTCTTTTAAGAGATTTCCTCTTTTGTTCAGATGTCTCTGTCTGTGCATTTATTGCATTGTACTATTTTTGTCCTGTAGTGCCAACGGAACTATGCACGCTTTCTGGAGCATTGCATGTCCCTTTCCAGAGACCTTCACATCTTCAGATACTTGTTGAAACATTGTTTCCCAGAAACATAGTTTTATCCAAGGTATCTGAGTGTAGATATATGTGGGCTCTTTTCCTCGTTTAGAAACCTTGTGTTCTCAGATATCTTTTGTGAAACCTGTTTATTGAAAAACACTTGTTTATTCAAGATATCTGGACATAGTTATCTAATGACCTTCGTCTTCAGCAATCTTGTGCAGTCTTCAAATCTTCAAAATTTGTTGAACTCTCCTGCTGGATGCCTTATTCTTGGTCTTCTTCAAAGATATACAAAATTACATTCAGAGACCTAACATCCTATACAAGATTTGCTAGACTAACATACTTTGTGATTTTTCTTTTTTTGCAGTGTTCAAGTGAACCAAGAGTACTAACCACCTTTCTGAGTTAAGATAAGTCATTAGGTTGCTGATCAAAATCTAAACAGATATTCCTAACAAAACCATTCATAAGGTGAATGAATAGCAGAGAAAAAGGCCACAATCAAGCTCAAAAGATGGTATTTAAGATCAAACAATAGGAACACCAACACAAACCAAGAAACTTTAAGCTTTGATTTCAAGGGCTTTTCAATAAGAAATCACTACTATAGAAAAGACACCCACAATTAGTTTCAGAAAGAGAGACCTTTGTAAACAGTTAGGCACATAGGAAACACGGAAGAGACAGCAAGCAACAGACTAAGCCAATTTTTTTTTTTATTTTTTTGTTCAATGTTATCAGTGATGTTGAGATAACATGGACACCAACAATGATAATCAACTAAAGAAAAGGGCAGTAAACCACCTTAAACACAATAATCTATCATGATTTTGAGGTTTACTAAAAATATCTGCCAGTTTAAGCCAAGATACCATATTATCTCTTGTTGGTCCAGATAACGGCAAAGTAAAAGACTAGAGGGGGGGGTGAATAGTCTTTTAAAACTTTTGTCGATAACAAATATTTCTCAGATATCTGAATGGATATCTGATACTTAGAATCAGAGTGCGGAAGACTTTAATAAAGATAAGTGTAGAAACAGTTAATAAGTGTGTGTGTTGCGTAAGTATAAATACGAAATGTAAATGACATGTTAAGTATAGTGGTATCCGAGGTGGCGTAATCCTCCAACTAATCCACTTTCTATCGAGACCTAGAATTCACTAGAACAGATAATTGAGATAACCTTACAAAAATCCTATTCTAAGATTCTGAACAATTGGTTCCCAACCAAAAGTTCCCCCTGAGTTGTTCCCTAGCTTCTTCAGCCAAGTACTTCCTATACTCAGAAACCTTTGAGTTGTTCCCTAGCTTCCCAAGCTAAGTACTTCCTATACTCAAAAACCTTGGGGTTATTCCTTAGTTTCCAAATCAAGTACTTCCTATACTCCGGTAACCTTGGAGTTATTCCCTGATTTTTTAACCTAAGTACTTCACTGCATCCACGGTTTTGGTGTTGGTTTCGGTTTGAGTTGTCGATGAGCGTCTTAATAACTTTTCGCTTATTTAGATAGCTCGTGAACTAAGTTACTTAATACACTTTACAAATGTATGGTATCTAGTTCGATTTCTCGACCTAAGTCTTATGATATCTGCTCAAGAATGAATCTCGGAATCTTATAGTTGATCTTTTGATTCAACTCCTTCACAGATAGCTTTGCTTGTTTAGGATCAGGACACTTAGATATTCAGTGTTTACTCAAGATCACAAGCTTTAGTCGCAACAGAAAGCTTTGATAATAAGTAAGAAGCTTTGAGAGAGTAAGATCAGAGATCGTATGTTTTAGCGTATTCAGTGTTCTGAGTTGTGTTCCGTGTGTACTCTCAAGTTGTCTAAGTGTTGATATTTATAGATGAATTTGAGTGCCGTTTGAATAGTATCCGTTAGGCTCAAATTCAAACTATCGATATCTGTGTATAGTACTGTAGCAGGTTTTGTCTTCTTCTCAAAAGTTGCCGTTGATTTTACTCAGACATCTCTGTCCGTGCATTAAATGCATTGTACTATACTTTTTGTCATGTAGTGTCAACGGAACTATGCATTGTATCAGAGACTAGACTTGTTGTCTGATTCTTTGCACGTCCTTATCTTCATTCTTCAGATACCACTTGTATTGATTGAAACAACCTTGTTTCTTTTCAGAAACGTGTTTAACGCTCAAGGTATCCGAGAATGATATCTGTGGACACTTTCCTTGTCTTGAGATATGTATCTCATTTCTCGAGATATCTTTTGTGACACGATTTGTTTGAAATCGTCGTGTCTACAAGATATCTGGCTAAGATATCTGAACAACAGATTCAGTAATCTTGTGCAGTTTTCTTCAAATCTTCAAAAGTTGTTGAGCTTTCTCCTTGGATGTCTTCTTCTTGATCTTTTCTTCATAAAATAAAAATTACATTTTGAGACCTAACATCCTATACAAGATTAGCTAGACTATCATACTTAGTGGGTTTCCTCTTTTACAATGTTCAAGTGAACCAAGAGTACTAATCACCTTTCTGAGACTAAGATAAGTCATCATGTTGCTGAACAAAATCTAAACAGATATTCTAACAAAATATCTAACAAATTTCCCCCATTTTGATCAGTCAACGATGACTATCTTCCCTATTACAAATCTGGATGAGGAAACAATCCACCACTTAATCATTTCTTGAGATCTTTCAAATCATATAATTAAGTGCAGAAAGTAGACATCAACCAAATCACAAGGTGTGATCTTTGCTGACAAGTTATCTTTTATAAAATACTATCTGAGAGTAAGTTCTTCAGATAAGTCGCAACTAAGGATTACAGATAACTTTAATACATAACACATTTAAGCTCAGTCAGCAAGATACAGCAAAAATTACATAGTAAATTAGGACAACAGGAGTAACCAAGCTCCAAGTAAACATCCTAAAGAACTAGTCTTCAAGTCTTCAATCTTCAAGTCTTCAACAAAGTTTCTATGGATCAGTCTGCAAATTTCCTATCTCCAAACCTTTTTATGTCATCAGAATAATCATAAAGAAGAGTTCTGACAAGCATCTCTGTGTCTCTGGCAAATCCACAGACTTCTTTGTAGGTTTTGGTAGGATTTTTCTTGGCAAAATGCTTGACCCATAGGTACTTTCCCCACTTCCAGGCATGCTCTATTATGATATCTGAAAGCTTGAAGTATCCATAGATAATCTTGGATATCGATGTCACCCTTGTATTGATCTTCTGTCAGATAGAACGACTCATAGGGTTCCACAGCGAGTCTTGCTCTTGTGCCTGTTCCTGTGATATTCAGAATTCTGTGCACATCATCTGGCTTTCCATATGGACATTCATCAGAGAGGTCCTTCTTCATGGCTTGTTCTCTTGACAACTTCAAAATCCAACCATGCTTTGATGTGATTGGTGTTGATCAAGGTAGGTTTATTCTTTCTCCATGCCATGAGTTGTTTATGGATTGGTTCTGGAAATCTTGAATTTACCAATAGATGCTTAAGTTCCAGAATCCAATAGCCATTTTTCTGATTGATGCACCTGTAGACAGAGGAATCATTGTCATACTTCACATACTCAATTTTGGCTTCTTCTGGCCCGAGTGGAAGTTGACTTTGTCTTTGCTCGACTCTCGATGTTCCTTTTCATCTTGAATTCTCTTTGGGGTTGTTGCTTGAAGAACTACCACCCTGGATAGACTTGGTATTTCCAGAGGGTGTTTTAGCTGCTAGTGGCTTTGCAGCTATGGGCTCAGTTAGGCTTTCAAGTTTCCTTTTTCTGTGAAGAGGAGCTTCATCTTCATCAGTCTCTTCATCATCTTCATCAAGATCAATTCTTGTGAGATCTTTGCAGCCTTCTTCATTGCCCTGGGATTTGATTTGACCTTCTTCTTCTTCTTCAGAAGATTCATCAATCCCTCTAACTTGTCTTCTCCTTGGAGCCTTGGTACTCCTTGGAGGTTTCTGTGCCATGGCCCTTGTTACCATTTTGGTTCCTTCAGTAGGTCTTTGGGAAGCAGCTTGTCTTGAGAAGGATTCATAGATTCTGAATGGTGGCTGGGAAGTTTTTCTTCTTCCTTTCTGAGCAGCACCAGCTCCAGATTTCTTCTTGTTTTCATCTCCTTCTTCCCATTCCCCCTGACTTTGAGGTCCAGATTTGTACTTTCTTTCCCCCTTAGTCATTGTTAGCTGACTCAGTCTCATAAAGGAATCTGAGAGAGAGTCAAAATGCCCTTGTAAATAGTTGTAGGCAGTGACCAACTTCTGAAGTTCGGCTTTGAGCTCCTGATTTTGTTTGATAAGTCCATTGTCCTTATCAGTGAGCTCTACCAATGGGCCTAGGATGGCATCTGCTTTTCCAGCAGTGTAACTTGCCTCTTGAAAAGCTTTTTCAGCTAAAGACACATCATCGTCCCTTGTCATTCCCAGATCTTTCTGAGCAATGATCATGCTAGTTGTTCTCTGAGTGATGAGCTCAGTGAACTTTCTCATTTCAGAGGGGACTGAGGCAATTACTTCCTTGTTTTGTGAAGACATTTCCTTATTCAGAGTAGCTAGTACTTGGTACCTGCTCATGTACTCTTGAGAGAGGACGTTTGGCAGTTTGTTGAAGATTGTAGGAGCAATCAACTTTCTTTTTAATTGAGAAACCGCTAGATGTTCATGGCGGTGTCCTGCCAAAGTCTTGTCTTCTTCATCATCTGAGGGATTAGCCCAGTGATCTTCATCCTCTTGGACATTTTCATCAATTGTATCAAGTCCAGCAACCATCTCAGAGATTGGTTTCTTTATATATACATACTTATCAACAAGGAAGAACAAGAGCTGCACCAACCGGAAGAGCTAAGAACTTTCAGAGTACCCGTTAGCCAATGCGGAAGATTCTTGTACATGACTTTAAAGGTACACCCGCAGGCAAGTCACTGTTGACCCCATTCTTTTTTCTTCTTTACTCTACGCTTCAGGACATGCTTGAGTTTAGGTTTGGGGAGGGGGAATGTGCTCTCTAGTGTCTTGTCTGCATTTTCTCTATTTTCTGAGTCTAGTCTTTCGTCCTTTACTTTCTATTTATTTTGGTCATTTTTCTTTTATTCTCTAGAGTCTTTCGTGAGTCATTCTTCCAAGTTACGAAAACTTCTATTGTGATTGTTAAATCTACTTGCTGCTTACGTTTAGCACAATTCTCAGCTTAGATAGTGTAGTGGATTTAAGATCTCATAAGTTTGTTTTTCTTATAAATAGCAAGTTTGTTTAACTCTTTAGTCCAAAAAGCCGGTGAGAAACTTTAAGCCGATGAAAAAATATTGTACCGGTGCTTGTGGATCCCTTCGGGAAGTGCAAACCCTCTTGTTTGCGACTTTTCATTCACATGTGTACTCAGTTAAGTTAAGTATGACGAACGGCATGCTCTTCATGTTTCATTTTGTCGAAAGCTAGTGCATTGCGAAGAACCGGTTTGAGGAAAAGAAATCTGCTGCGTTATGCTGTTATTGTTCACATCTTGTAATATGTATTCCCCCTTATTAGTTGAATCGTCTCGGAGTGTATCTATTGTGCTTGTCACCACCGTAGTCGTGTTAGGCATGTTTCAAATACTACCTATATACCGGCGTGGTCTTAAAAAGCCATATGTCCGTGAGGGTTGATGGCACGTACACCAAACTGACACACACAAAAGTGCGGACTTCAGTAAAACAGACACTACCAAAAAAGTGAGACTAAATGAGTCCATAGTAGCCAAATTGATTAGCATCTAATTTATTGTATGCAAATATGTGGTGATATGGAAGTTTGGTTGTATGCTCCGACAAGTTGTTGTGCGCAAGGAAAAGCCCCTTATGACTTAACTGATTGAGTACATTGCATGAGGTATTTGAGGCACATTTTTCACGAAAGTCACCTTCCTTTTCTCTTATTGTTCTTGAGTGTTTAACCCACTGGACACTTCCAGAGTGTGAGATAGAATAGTGTAGGATTTCCTTGCGAGGGATTGGAGAGTTAGGCTTAAGTGCTATTTATTTGAGAAACTCTCTTGCAGGATTTTTTGTGCACTATTTCTGCCAAGGTTGGTTGAGTGCAAACCTTTTGCATCTTGTGAATTTAACGCTTACAATGGTAGAGTTCGGTCACTTGGAAGATTGACTCATTTGTGTGTTATTATGTGTCGTAGTCTAGAGTCTAGTTTGTTTTTAATTTGTTTGTTTGCTCGGGGACGAGCAAAGGTTCGGTTTGGGGAGTTTGATGAGACTATAATTTAGAGTCTCATTTGGTCCTTTTTAGCGGTCTTTGTGAGTCTTTGTATTTAGTTTTATAGTCTTTTTAGTTCATTTTTACGCTTTGGTGTTTTATTTACATTTTGCAGGAACCGATGTCTTTTGAGCTAAATGAGGACAAGCTGCTTACCATGGCTCAGTGCGGCGAGGGATTCAGTCCGCAGCGGCGAGATTTTACGAGCTTGGAGCTGAAAATTGCAAGAAGACTCACCGTAGCGAGGAAATCAGTCCGCCGCGGCAAGATTTAGCGAATGTATATCTTCTGCAATTAAAGAAGGCTCACCGCGGCGAAGGAATTGGTCCGTCGCGGCGAGATTTTGCGAATGAAACCTCGAGATGCTCCACCACGGTGAAATTATGCGAGGGCTATATATTCTTCGATTAAGAAGGCTCGCCGCGGCGAGCTATTCCTTCTGCCGCGGCGAGCTATTCCTAATTCTGCCGCGACGAGAAGCACAGGATCAGAGTTTTGCTTTCCTTATTAGATTAGATTCTTGATTCTTTCTTTCATACTTTTCTTTTAACCTAGCTCTTAGAAAAAAGCTCCTAGACATTATTTTGGAGATTGAACTACATTGGAGCTTGGTTTTATCTTTGATTGAATGATTGATATCGAATTCGTGGTTATTGTGGTAATTCTCTATTGTTTATCTCTTTACAATTCGTTCTTATTCTTGTTTGTCGAATTGTATGAGCTTGCATGCGATTATCATTTTGTATATGTTTAGCATGAGAAATGTCTTGAATTCTTTGACCCTTGCTTCTATCATGAGTAGCTAAACCACTCCGAACATGGTAGTTATGTGACAGTTATGCATATTCGCTTCTAGGGTTTAGATTCGTTCATATAGGTTCGTCTATCTTTAAATCTTTGTAAAACCTTCAATCCAATAAGCTAGATTAAGACTTTCAAAATCGTTTCCGGTTAAGGATCGTGTATTGACGACCCATGATTTCTCTATTTCAAAACATTCAAATAACGATTGGTTGAATTGGATTGACTGATTTATGTACACCGACCGTGTGACAAGTATGAACGATTTTCCTAGAGCGAATTAGCATTACTCGATCATAACTACTGTGTTCTCTCTATATCTTTGATTTAAACCATTTACTTGCTTTATTCTGATTTCTAGTTTAGAAAGTATTCAAAACGAAATCATTCAATTTGTTTTCACAAGTAACTGTTTGCTCTCAATTCGTTGTGGTAGCTTAATTGGTTCCTTAGCGAACGATCTTGTAGTTAGCATTGTCTGTCTACAACAACTGCTTACTACTTCCTCCGTCCCGTCCCATGTTACCCGCTTTGACTTTTTCCAGTCAACAGTGTCCAAGTTTGACTACAAATTAATCTTAAACCGCAAATGCAAAATGTTCAATGAAATTATATTATGAAACTTTAGTCCTTAAAGTATCATAATATAATTTAATAGAACATTTTATATTTACCGTTTAAGATTTATTCGTAGTCAAAGTTGAAAACGGTTGACCGAAAAAAGTCAAAATGGGTAACATGGAACGGGATGGAGGAAGTACTTGTTTACTAAGTATTAATTTGAGCACATCAACTGTAGAAAGAAAAGGTATTTGTATCCGAGATATATTGAGGTCCGAGTACGAATTTAGGATCCAAAGAAGTCTCCTGTGGAAGAATGATGTCTAAGAAGCAATCTGTTGCGCTGAATATGTGAAATGGTCCACTTGGACCGATGAATAGTGATCCAAGGGCCCAATAAGTCGTCCGTCCAGCCGATTAGTGAGGATCCAGAGACAATTTAATGGGGTACAATGTATTTTCACCACCTATGAACCGACGCAACCGTTGGATTGAAATGATCAACGACTGGGCTTATAAGCTAAGTGATGTGACGTTTCGTCTTCCACAATTATCCCTCTATAAATAGATCGCCAGATCTGTCATTGTCACACTTTAGCCGAATCGAATCTAGAAATTTCCTAAGCAATCCGAGCAAGTAACTAACTTCGGAGCAAGCAAAATTTCCAGTGAGTAATCAGAGCTCCCATGCACATCACTGTCGGAGAGCTAGCAAGCTTTGTCGTCTTTCAATCTTTCTCCAGCTATTTTATCAAGTAAGTAAATCTGGATCTCTCTAAATTTTGAGTATTTGTTCTTCTTCTTCAGATGCATGCATGCTTTGTTGAATTTCCGTGCTCGTATGCTGTATAGATAGGGTGTTTTTTGCCAAGTAATGTGTCGTATGTCGAGTTTTGGTGACTCTAGTATTGCATGCATTCCGTAGTTGAAATAAGGTACCAATTTGTAGATGTGACTCGTAGATTTGCCCTGTAAATATGCCATGTATAGTAGAATATAGCGCCAGTAGGCTTGTTGACCTTCCTGTTATTTCGCCTCGTGTGGTAGATAATAGTGCCAATTGGCACGTAGAATTCCCCTGTGGCGTGACCTTGTGTGCCAAGCTAGGTGCCAATAGGTAGAGACAATGACCCGTAGGAACCCATGATAAAGTAGGATTTTTTCGGACCATGGGACTTAATAAGATACATAAACGAACTCTCGGACGACCACCATATCATTTTCTAATCCGTTTCCTTGTGCCCTAGGATGTCTGAGAGCGATAGTCAGAATCAACACGAAGTTCACGATTATGATGATGGAATAAACCAAGGATCCGAGTTTGGTGCGGTTACCTCGTCCGTTTTAGAACACCTGGATTCGGAGAATCCACAAAATAGACTTCTTGCGGAGGAACGTAACGCGAACATTGTGGAGGTTGTCTCTTCTAGAGACTCAGATGCTGGGCATGGGGTCCGAGATTCTGTCACTACCCGGAACGAGACTGTGAGAAGCGAGACAGATGTCGCGAGAATAAAGGTACGAGTCCAATCTCGGACCATTGGCAGCGGTGGCATGCCTGCTGATATGAGCGTGCCTCGAACAGAACAAGGAGGTGATCTGATCATGAGGCGGAGGATATAGAGATGTTCGAGGCTGGGGAGGAGGACTGTGTGGTCATGGAAACTGGTCCGACCAATCCAAGTACATCTGGGAGACCCGAAGGTGGAGAAGAGGAGGAGGAAGAAGGAGAAGAAAAAGAAGATGATGAGGAGGAAGAAGAGGAAGCCCCTCAAGCTGCTCGTCCACGGGGACGTTCTGGGCGCCGACTTGTTTTGCACCCAGGGGTGCCCGCTCAACCTAATCCGCCACTGGTTGCCGGTCGCGGAGCTAAGGCGGCGCAGACTAAATTCCCTCGACCTGCGTCTGCTGTCATTATCACGGACCCATATGGTGAACTGAACGCGGATGGTTTGCTCCCCACTTGTCCGTCTATGGTAAAGCCTGAGGATATCCCGGAGTGGAGGCGAAAGTAGGAAATTCCCGAGTCCGTCAAAATTATGGTTCCAGAGCCCGGACACGCTTTTTACAATCCACCAGCTTGATATATGTGCGTGCATGAAGCAGCTTTCTCCTGTGGGTGGAAGATTCCCATCGCGTCCGAATTCAAGCATATCTTGAATCACATCGGAATTGGTCCGAGCCAGGTTATCCCCAAGTCCTTGGGAAACCTTATCTGCTTTGCGGTCTTCTGTGCGAAGAAGGGGCAAAGTGCAAACTTTGAAAACTTCCGGCATTTCTTCAATGTAACTTTTAGTCCGGGAAATCCCCTATTCTATACATTTGTAAATAGAAAATCATACAACTTCATCTCTGATCCCATCTTCTCGCTTGGATCAAAGTGGTGGGAGAAATACATCTTCGTGCGGATAACTTTGAAGCCTGTGGGAGTCCGTGAGGAGACGAGAACAGTGGTGGTTGCCCACAAAATTTTTGGGGAGTGCATTCCGGATTGGCGCCCTCTTCCCAAAAACGTGGCTTCGTGGGTGGCGGAGATCCACAAGAAAAATAACCCTCCAACTTATCCATTCCATGGATTGATTTGTCAGCCGCTGCCCTATTCGTGCGGACTGACTGACGTCGTTGAGGTCGGAGGGAAGACCGACTTCTGTAAGGATTCTTTAGGGTTCATGTTTTCTTTCTGTCTTTTAAGTGTAATATATAATTATCATATGAGACTATTGTTCGTAGTTTTATAGATCCATTGCTGACATCGTTTGTTTCTTTCGCAGCTTACTGGTTCGAATATATAATGTCGACCCTGCATGAAAAGAAGAAGTAACAGAGGGAGCAGCAAGCACTTGAGCTTGCCACTGGCCAGAGGGCCAAGATCATCAACACTTCCGCGGGTTTGCCTATGGCGGACCCAAAAAATGCGGCACTATTTGCTGCTGAAGAAGAGAGGCGGAAGAAGGCGGGTGAAGATCTGCAGATCTTGGAGGTGCCCGACAAGGGCAAAGGTCCTGCGACCCGTAGTACTAGTGCATCGAAGCCACCAACCGCAGGTGCTTCGAGGACGTCTGGGCCTGGTGGTTCTGCTGCGTCTGCGCCTCCGCAGGATGTGTTGATGCGGGATGCCATTGTCTCTGGCAAGAAAAGGGGCACGACCTCGGATGCTTCTCCTGCATAGAAGTGGCAGCTTTTCTCCGCTGTTCTGTCGTTGTCTGACCAAGCGGCCCTTGACGCGGAGTATGAACGGAGTCGCGGACTCCCTAAGGTTGAATGGGTCGGAGAGATCCATGAGCTGCATCAAAGGGTAAGTGACTCCCGCGTGTTTTCCTTTCCATGGTTTCAGCTTTTATATTAGGAATATAACTTCTGACTGTACGGACTTCTTGTAGCTCGGATGCATGATCAAGGCCATGCAGTGGAAAGCCAGAGAGTAGGCCACTATTGAGGAAGACCTGCATAAGGCATTGGCTGCATCAGCGGATGTGGCAGAGTAGGCTAAGCGGGCGGAGACCCAATTGAAGAAGAAGGACACAGTCATTGCCAAGCTGAAGGCTAGCTTGGAGTCAGCCAAGTCGGACGTAGAGTTGTAGGAGAACTTCATTGACACATCAATGAAGGCATTCCTGGAGTCCAAGGATGCGCTCCTCGAAGATCTCCAGTTCGCCCGCCTTGAAGCTGCTAAGGACATTATGAAGTCGGACTCCTTCAAGTTCTTCATGGCGGAGAAGGCCGACGCACTCGGCCTGGAGGGGTTCTCATCCGCTATCGGCCAATTGCAAGCAAAGGGGTTGGTGCCTCCGAACTTTGATTGGAAGGCGGAAGGATTGGATCCGTCTACGGATGCTGGTGGAGTTGAAATCCCGGTGGAAATCGTCCCGGATGAGCGGTTAGCGGCGTGTGAGTTCGCGGAGGTGGTCACTGAGGAAGGTGAAATTGAGATCACCAACGGCGGACCTTTTCTTCCCAAATGTGTCCCAGAGGCTATAGGGAAGGTATGCTTCATGCCATTCCATGACAACATGAATTATCTGAAGAATTGGTACTTCATGCCTTCCCGGATCGTTGGCCATGATGCGGACTTTAACCTGTTCGAGAACATCAAGGCTTCCTTTGATGCTGTTGCTGAGTCACTCGCGGAGTCCTCGAATGCCAACCCGTCCTCCACCAATCCGCCTGGAACTAATGAAGCCGGTCCAAGCCAGCCCCCTACTCAATGAGAAGTCTGGGGTATGCCCCGTGGAAATGATGTAGCATCTGAATATTTGATGTTTAATGGCACGGATCTGTTG
The DNA here is from genome assembly GCA_026545765.1 of Plantago major. NCBI lineage: Eukaryota > Viridiplantae > Streptophyta > Magnoliopsida > Lamiales > Plantaginaceae > Plantago > Plantago major. The sequence goes on along the minus strand of CM048843.1, from coordinate 41,449,157 downwards.
CCAAGTACAATGATTTTTCGTTCTGTAATAGTGATGCAAGTACAATATGCTTCTTTTGATATATTAATGCTTCTGTCTTCATGCTTTTTTGATCCGTCATGATATAGGTAGTCTTAGTAGTCTGTATAAATACACAACTCTTGCAAGCTCGGATCACCTTGAGCCATATTTGCTTAAAGCAAGTAGTCTGATCCTCGGACTACTCGATAGACTTAACCTTCGGGTGTTTCTACAAAGGAAGTTTGTCGGATTTGTTGATGAGTGAGTACTCGGATACTTTTATAGGACAGTTAAGAACATGGGCTCAATATGATCAGATGGGGTAAGCCCAAATGATCCAATACTGTTTGAGCCTAGTAGTCCTAATAGGAAGACGATTTCTTGACTAGTCACCCCCTCAAGACTCCCGTCCACTCTCAAATTGGTGTGTATTGTTTTGAGTTTAAGAGTGGCGTGAGTCTAGAAGGATGGATTACTCGAGATCTGTTGTTAGGAAACGTAAATCTTTGGAAAATTTTCCGATCTGAGTAAGCTGATGGATAACCCCATCGGTCGTATGCGTGATCCACTCGGTAGGAGCTTTGTCCTATTCGAGGAGCAACTAGCGGGTGGGTCATGATACGATCAATGTCTCAGATCCGTGTTTCGGATTCAAACGAATGGATGTGTAAGAATCTGAGTGTCCGGAGATTGATTCTCGATTTGTTCGTGTTACAGGTACATCCCATTACTCGTCGTATATGGAAGGATTGATGTTGTTGGTGTACTAATGGACCCCTTTGCTTGAGAGATCCTTTAGTGAATTTATGGTATATCTCGGAGAATAGGACAGGCTTTTCCATTGTAGTGTAGACATTTTAGTGATCCGTATATTTATATCGGATCGTAGCACGTACAATGGATATTGTTTGTTTCTTTGTTTACTTGTACAAACAAGATTGTTGTTGGAATCTTTTTTGCCATGTAAATAATCAAATTTTGTTTTGAATCGAAAGATGAAAGTTGTATTGATTTGCCGTAAATTCAATTACAACTTGTGGCTGCATGGCCAATGACAAAAGAGTTAACAAAAACAGAACTGACGGAGTTCCGCGTTACAAACAGTTCAAACCTAGAATGTCAAAACAACTGACGGAGTTCCGTGTAACAAGCCCTAGGCATAGAATGTTTGAAGGTTCTTGGCATTCCAAGTACGCTTGAGTGGGTGTCCGTGCTCGTCCTCCAGCTCATAACTTCCATTCACTCTTGCACCAACGATCTTGTAAGGTCCTTCACACTTAGGCTTGAGCTTCCCAACATTACTCAAGATATCAGCTCTGCGGAGCACCAGGTCTCTAACCTGTAAATCTTTAGCTTGAATATTTTAGTTGTAGGCCCGGGCTACAGTTTCTTGATATCTATGGATATTAGCTAATGCCTCGTTCCTCTTTTGTTCTCGCATATCTAGGTCATAGATCCGAGCCTCCTGATTGGCAGAATCATGGAATTCTTGGATCCTCATTGTTTGAACTGCAATTTCCGCTGGTAGTACTACTTCCGTGCCATAAGTCAGAGCAAATGGGGTCTCCCTAGTTGCAGTCCGTACTGTGGTGCGGTAAGCCCAAAGTACACCGTCTAGGTCATCTGCCCAACTATCCTGAGAGGTCCTCAGTCGCTTCTCCAGTATCTTAACAATTGTCTTGTTCGTGGATTCAGCTTGTCCATTAGCCTGCGGGTATCCGACAGATGTGAAGCTTTGTTCAATCTTGAAAGAGGCCATCCATTCCTTGAGTCTGTTGCTCGAAAATTGAGCACCATTATCTGATACAAGAATTCTCGGTAAGCAAAAGCGACAAATGATGTTTTTCCAAATGAAGGTCCGCACACGGCTTTCTGTGATAGTAGCCACTGCTTCCGCTTCTACCCATTTGGTGAAATATTCCACAGCTACAATTAAGAATTTCTTCTGTTGAGTGCTTCTTGGGAAAGTTTCGACAATATCGATGCCCCATTGATCAAACAGACATGCTATGACTGACGGAATCATAGGGTGTCGGACGATGGGGGACATTTGCATAATACTGACAATAAGGGCAATTTCTGGCGAAGCTCGCGGAATCCTTATCAATGGTAGGCCAGTAGTAACCTTGTCGGATGATTTTTTGAGCAAGAGTCCGCCCACTAGAATGGCTTCTGCTGCTTCCACTGTGAATTTCCTCAAGCACCGTCCTCGCTTCTTGTGGATCCAAACATCTCATATGGGTCCCGGTGAAGGATTTCCTGTACAAATCTTCCCCAAGTATGAAATACCTGTTCGCCCAACACTGTACGCTCCTTGAATCCTTCGGATCAGCAGGTAATGATCCATCCTTGAGGTAACTAAGGATATCAGTCATCCAATTTCTTCCTGTTCCAGTGACCATAATGGTTGGAGTAGGACTCATGACGGATGAGTTCCTAATTGTGAGTAGAATGACTCTCCTTGTATCCAAAGCAGCTGTTGCAGACGCATACTTTGCCAGAGTGTCCGCTCTTTCATTCCATTCCCTATCAAATTTTTCCAGGGTAAACTCTTCGAAGAGACTCACTTCTTGCTTCAGTAGCTCAAGATACTTAATCATTGAAGGGTCTTTTGTGGCGAAAGCTCCAGAAAACTGGGCTTCAACCAACTGTGAATCCGTGTAAGCTTTGAGTTTTCAGACGTGTAGGGACTTGGCTATACGTAATCTGACCAACAGTGCTTCATATTCAGCTTCATTGTTTGTAACTTTAAAGTCCAAGGATATCGCATAGTCGAGTTCCGCGCCATCAGGGCTCTTAAGATAGATTCCAATGCCTCCCACTCTCCCGGTGGATGAACCATCCACTTCCAATGTACAAATATCGGTGGGCTATTCCATGGTTTGGGGATCTTCTATAAGCTCCTGAATTTTGAACCCTTGTTGCTTCTCCTTATGTGTATCCCGGTCGGAGTTATCAGTTTTTGATTCATTCGATATATCATCAAGGAGGAACATGTGGTTAACCCGAGTTTCCTCCCATGACGTAGTCCGATATTGATTGATAAATTGAGCATCTTCAAGGTTATCTGGGCTGAGCTTTGGCGGAACTGACTTTCGTTTGATCTGCTTGGTAATCAAGCACTCAAATGCATGTTTATCTGAGACTTTCTCTGACTCTGCTTCAGGGTACTCCACTAGGAAGTTAGCAATAACTTGAGCTTTTTTGGCTGTCGGAGCCTGATAGCTAATGTCGTATTTGCTCAACTCAATTGCCCACTTCGATTGGTCGGGCTTTCCAAGGACCTGTTTCAAAGGTTCCGTAGTTAGGACTACTATCTTATAAGATTTGAAATAGGGCTTTAAGTGCCTTGCGGTGTAAACCAAAACATATGTAAGTTTCTCAATCTTTACATATCTTGTCTCCGCCCCAGCAAGGGCTTTACTAAGATAGCAGATTGGCCTGTGATCATTAGCTTGGATCCGCACTAATACAGAACTCATTGCCTCTTCCGTAATTGCTAGGTAGAGGTAGAGTGGTTCTCCTTTTAGGAACATTCCGCAGTCCACTCAAAGTTCTCTCCTTTCCGGAGGATTTTGAAGAATGGAAGATTCTTCTATGTGGATCGCGAAATAAAACGACTTAAGGACATGAGGCGTCCGATAAGCTGTTGTACCTCATTGAGGTTCTTCGGATGAGGTAGGTCTAGGATGACTTTTATCTTCTCTGGATTTGCACTTATTCCCCTTTCCGTGACCATGTAGCCTAGGAACTTCCCGCCCTTTACTCCGAACGTGCACTTTTCCGGATTGAGTTTCATTCTGTACTTTCTTAGGATAGCGAAGAATCTGTTTAAGTGCTCTATATGCTGTTCCTGAGTTTTGCTTTTAACGAGCATGTCTTCCACGTACACCTCCATGGTCTTGCCGATTTCTTCCTTGAACATCTGGTTTACCAGCCGTTGGTAAGTAGCTCCTACATTTTTCTATCCGAAGGGCATCACTTTAAAGAAATACACCTCTCCCGCAGCAAAGAAAGCTGCTTTCTTAATATCCTCCTTGGCCATCCGAATCTGGTAAAAGCCTTGATACGCGTCCATAAAACTCAGTAACGCACATCCGGCTGTGGAATCAACCAATTGGTCAATCCGTGGCAAAGGGTATAGATCCTTTGGGCAAAACTTATTTAACCTGGTGAAATCATTACACATCCGCCATTTGCCCGGTGATTTCTCAACAAGGACAACATTTCAAACCCAATCGGAATAACGGACCTCTTCGATGTGTCTAGCCTTCATGAGCCGGTCAACTTCCTCGGATATGATGGCATCCTTGATCGGACCAAAATCTTTCCTCTTCTTGCAGTTATATTTAATTGAGGGTCCATGTTTAGACGGTGAACAGCGACCCTCGGATCTATCCCCTTGAGGTCATCAATACTCCAAGCAAAGACATCGTTGTTGTCTCGGAGACAAGCAATGAGCTTCATGTCCACTTCTGCATTCGTCTCCGTTCCAATTCTAGTCTTCTTGTCCGGGCTTCCAACAATAAGTTCAACATCCTTCAGGGTCTCATGAGGTTCGATCCGTGCTGTTTTGGGAAACTTGTCCTTCTGACTCCCTATCCCAATGTTGGGATTCTCCTTTTTTGGTGGGAGAATAATCCACGGATCAGAAGTTAGAGAGACTGCCAACACGAGAGCGGATGTTTCCTACTTCTTCTCCAATTGCGCAGGGAGTTGGAAACTTCATTCTATTATGGAGGGTGGAAGGTATAGCTCGGAATTGATTGAGCCCTGGACGACCAAAGATGGCATTGTAGTCAAAAGTTCAATCCACCACTACAAAATGGACCAGATGCGTTACTCTCGCGGGATGTGTCCCTAACGATACATGTAACATGATTCCTCCTAGAGGGCGGACAGTTCCTCCTCCAAACCCTAGTATGGAGGTATTGACTCTCTCATATCGAATTCTTCCCAGGTTCATCTGATCTATTGTTCTTTTGGCAATGATGTTCGAGGAATTCCCCGTATCTACCAGGATCTTGTTCACCCGATAAGTTGTTATGGTTAAAGAGACCACCAGTGGAACATCTGGATCATCTATGTCCTCACCTCCTACTGTAGGAGGGGGAATCTCGCTGTCATCAAAGGATATAGAGTTGGTTCCACGGATTGCCACAGCAACGTAGGATCTATCATTGTTCCGCAGATTCTGAGCTGTCTGTTCTCTTGCATTCTTGCTATCGCCTCCAGTCGGTCCTCCTGCTATGGTGTTGATCACTCCACTATATGGAAGATTCTCCATTTCAATATTATCATCATACTTGTATTGGTGATGATCTGTTCGAGGTGGATGATTGGTTGGCAGATGTGGCAAAGATAGCGGATATGGTTGTGGTTCTGCGGTTCTGTCTTCCCTTCTCCGTTCCGTCCTATCATGACTAGAAGGCTCATCCGTATAGACGTGCTCCTTCAACTTTCCCTCTCTTATTAGGTGCTTAACCTCAGTTTTCAGTTGAATGCAATCGTCCGTCTCATGGCCACGGCTCCTGTGAAACTTGCAATACCCTTTTGCATTCTTGTTCTTCCGATTATTGTGAGATTGGTTTTGGCCATTGAATATCCAATTTCATCTCAGCAATGGTTGCCAAGATGTCAGATCTTAGTCTATTGGGACGGGTATAATCCACATATCTTCTTGGCGGACTCCTCTCCCTATCGAAACCTTTATCTCTGTAATCCTTCCTCGGATCGAAATTTCCATGGCGTTGTTGTTGCTTGATTGGCTCTTTTCCTCTCTTGGAACTAGCTCTCACTGGAACATTCCTTCGGTACTCCTCTCCGTACATTACCTCTTCGAAGATGTCATCCAAATGCTTTTCACTTCTCACTTCCTGGCTAGAAAGTTTCCTGCGAAGTTCTGCGTTGTGAGTATTAGCATACAGATGACGGACCCGTTCCTTAATACTGTGAGGCTCAACTCGGAGAACCTCCGCATTGAAACGATCCAAGAAAGTCCTAAGATCCTACGGTTCCCTTTGTATAACTTCTGCCAGGTGCTCCACAGTTCGTTTTCTTCTTTTCGATTTTCCAAATCGTCTCAGGAACTTGGAGGAGAGGTCCGCATAGGATCTTACTGACTTGTTTGGCAATACAGTGTACCAATCCATGGCTGTTCCGAAGAGAGTAGATGAGAAAGTGAGAGCTTTTGTGTTATCACTCATCCCTTTGGAATCCATCTTACTATTGTACCTTGTCAAGTGGACCACAGGACAAGTATCTCCGTAATAGTATTCCAAGTTCGGAATCACTTGATCGAAGTTCTTGTTTCTTTCCTTTTCTTTCATGATATCATCACACAAAGGGTTTGGTGCACTAGTAGCTATCTGCTCATGATCCTTTACCAAGCGTCCGAGATTGAGAATCTGGGCTTCCAAGGATTTTTTTTGAGTATAGATTTCTTCCGCAGTCATCATCTCTCCCATTCTAGGATGAATTGCTACATCCGCGGGAAGTTCATCTAAGTGGAACAGTGGAATGGTTTCCGCCACGTGATCTCTAGCCCGCGGTGGTATCTGTTACGGAACTCTAGGTTGCCTATTTCCATCTTCTTGATATGCTCTTTGCCCATTTGGGCTTCCTTCTCGTCGATCCTGGGAAGCAGAGGCTCTCCTGTCTAGGAGATTCCGCAGTTCCTCTTGTGGTAGCTGATTCCCCAACCTCTACTGGATCAGACGTTGTTCGTTCCTTGATAGAGCGGGCTCTGCTTGCCTCAGATTTGCCATTGGCGGAGTGACTTGTTGGGGTTGGACATTGTTTGACCCAAGACAACCTTGTATTATCGTGAGCAGTCGACCAAATTGATTCTCAGTTAATCCGAAGTCACTAGTGCGGACTACACGACCATCTGGAATCGTAAAGTGCTGACCTGGAGGAGGACCTTGTGTCCCTGCCAGAGGAACTCAAGCGGCCTTTTCTCCGTGATTTTCGGGCCCAACATTCTCAGGAACATTACGGATTCCCCTGGGCGAAACGTCTCTTCCCTCATTAGAGGATGGGCTTGTTGTGTGACCATCGCTCGGGTATCTCCTTCCTTCAGCGTTCCTTTCTGCCATAGTGGCCCTTCATCCTCTATTGGGTGGACGTCCGCGTGGGTGTGGAGGTGGAGTTCCGATGCCAGCAGCACTGGTTCGTGCTGTCCGTCTTGTTCTTGCCATCAGCCCAGCTTAAACACGGAACCTTTTGTAAGAGTTCCCACATACGGCGCCAAATGTTGAGGGGTTGAGCCTCAAACACTAACTAAACTACTACAAGTCCGTAATCTAAGGTCCGCCTCCAACTTGAAGTCCGACCTGGTGACTTGGTCCCGAGCCGGGACACCTGAAAAGACTAAGTGGGGGGTTAGATAGGTAACCCGGTTTGCTAGATGTCAAACCGGAAAGAGACTTTACTCAAGAGAGAGAGGAAGGCTCTCAATGTAATAGTTATGAGGAAGATTATAATGTCCAAAATTACTTCTTACCTTAAGGTCTTGGACCTTGTGCTATATTTATAGTTATCATGTACTTATGAAGAGGTTCATAAGATGATACCAAGTGTATGTTCAAGATTTGGACAACAATGCTCCCTTGACCCATGGCCCAATAGTATGTGAGGGTTCAATACTATTAGATGGGCCTGGGAGGGTAGATTGGTCCTTTTTCCTCTCAGAGTACTATTCCCGCTGATGGATCCGTGTGAGACTTTTTAGAATGATCCGAGCTCTGTTGAGTTAGTCTGTTCTTAGGTAGCTCAGTGACGGTCCGAGATACTAATTGCTCGGAAGTATCTTGGAGGCTCCAGTGTATACGTTTGGTCTTATTGTTAAGGTGGCGTCCGAGTTTATCTCGTCCGGTCCGTTTGGCAACCTAGGACTGACAGTGTGTGGTTCTTGGTGAGACCATGTGACCTCTTGTCAGGTTCGGAAGTCGTGCACCTAGCTAGGTCGGACCAGCTAAAAAGGTGTATTAACTTGAGCATACTGGTTGACCTGGATGATTTTCTTTAAGGCGGACTAGCCAAGGTCAGATAAGTACTGAATTGGCTATTTTAGCCTTGATGCGCTCTAGGACACGCTCTATGCCGCCCTTAACAAATTGGACATATATCTGTATCAGCATAGTGCATGAACGGAAGAAGAGGTCTTGATTCACCCATTGTACCGTTTATTGACGATTTTGATAGGTATTATAGCAAGAAGGAAAGGATCAGAGAGACAGTAAGTGCACCGGTATTTCAGCAGAATATCAAAATGGCTAACGAACTACCACCTTCCATGGCTGTTATCTTTGCACCACCTCTGGGTAACCACCGCCCCAGCATTGTTGTCCCTGACAATGTGTGGAATTTTGATATTAAGGGCCATCTTATGGCCCTACTTCCGAAGTTCTAAGGGCAGAAGAATGAGGACGTCATGGGATTTCTGTTAGAACTGGAGCTGTTCATTGGGAGCCTAGCTAAGGTGAAGGAGTTACTGATAATGATCTAAGGATGAAATTTTTTCCCCTGTGCTTGAATGACAAGGCACGGACGTGGATGAATGGCTTGGATGAAGGAAGCCTAACCACATGGCCCCAGGTATACAGTGCATTCATGCAAAAGTATTACCCCAGTCAAAAACTTCTGCGATTAGGCAGCAGATCAGCACCTTTACCCAGATGTATGACGAGTCTCTATATGAGGCGTGGGATAGGTTCAAGGGTCTTCTCTTTTAGTGTCCTCATCACAGGTTCCCACAGGCTGATCTAAATTAGTATTTCTATGATGGATTAAATGAGAACCAGAAAGCTTTGATAGATGTGTCTTGTGGGGGTAGCATGATGGAGCTAACCGCAGATGCTCTGAAGGACAAGTTCGCTAAGATGGCACAGAATAACCAGCACATGAACCCTAGGAGAAACACCAGGGGGCAAAGAGGCAAATCTAACGCCACCTATGATGACGGACAGGGATCGAGCGCAGAGATTGAAGCGCTTACCAATGAAATCAGGCAACTTAAGGCACATGGCGCTTACCAATGAAATCATCCAAGCATCAAACCCTACCTTCATCTTTCTCTCTCTAAAACCATATTCATGGCGAAATCATCAATCCACAAATTCGTGTTGATAGAATGAAGAGATCTGGAGGATTGAGACCGTGAGAACACATCAGATTGGTGAGATTTGTGAGCCGGCGATCGAGATCCGAACATTCGTGGAGGAGACGTGAGATTGCAAATTTTAGATCGGAGCATTGGATATCGATCCGACGTCGGTGAGATTGCAGATTTCTTCGAGAGCTTCTGGCTTGCCGAACACCACGTGCCGCCATTGTTCGCCGGAATCGGCTTCATGATGCTTGCAATTATGATGTTGTGATTTGTGATGGTTATGCAAGTTCTAATCTATTCAAGGAGGATTCAACTCGCAATTATTAAGGTATTTTTGCTTGTTTTTGTTCGATCGTGAAGGTGGAAATAGAGCGTAATAAGGCAGCAGTTGAGCATACAAAATAGGAATCCACCTACATCTATTTATTAGTCAATAGAATAGCTCGCAATAAGATATCTACCACCAGCTATACTCACTTCAATTCGTATTTATCAAGTTTACTTGCTGCCTTACTACTATGATGAATTTATGGCACTCTTGTCTATATTGTATTAATGGTCTATGTTTTAGTAGAAATTGTCTATACTGTTCGTTGTTGCTGGTGTAGTTTATTGTATAAAATGTCTATGTTTTACTATAAATTGTCTAGTTTTTTCTATAAATGGTCTATGTTTATGTATAAATTGTCTATGTTGTTCGTCGTTGCTGGTTTAGTTTTTTTTGTATAAATTGTTTATTTATTTTATTTTTTTGTATAAATGGTCTATGTTTTAGTAGAAATTGTCTATGTTGTTCGTTGTTGCTGGTGTAGTTTTTTTGTTGTACAGTTGTCTAAGTTTTAGTATGTATTGTCTAGTTTTTAACATGTATCATCTACTTTTTATGATTTTTAGATTTGCTATGTGGTTTTGTACACTGGATATGTTTTTTGTGGGGATTTGTTGTTTGTTTGAATTTTCTGAATGTTTTGTGTGAAATTGTCTAGTTTTTAACATATATTGTCTACTTTTTAATGCTTTTACATCTTTTTTGTGTGAAATTGTCTTGTTTTAACATATATTGTCTAGTTTTTATGTAAATACCTTATGTTTTAACTTTTAACACATATGGTCTAGTTTTTAACAATATTTGTCTAGTTTTTCATGTTATATCTTTCTGTTGTGCAGTTGTGTTGAACTGTCTAGTGTTTAGTATGTATTGTCTAGTTTTTCATATAAACTCTATAGTTTTTAATATGTGTTGATTGTACTGGTAATCTTAGTACTTCTGACTGTGGTGTTTTTCTGATGAAGCATATGGAGCTGTTTCAAGGAACTCCTTTTCCTTGCAAGGATCTAATGCAAGTATGTACTAGTTTATTATGTTTTTAGAAATTTTTTTCCCTAAGTTTGTAGATAAATTGTGAACTTCTTGCATAATTTTTTCTGAGCCTTTGTTTTGGTTTTGTGTATTAGGTGAATCGTAGGAAATTCCTTAGTGTTGAAATTTGCTCAGCTCTTATTCTTGCTAACGCAAATGGTTTGAGATATGATATTTTGACGAAGGTTGCATCATTTAACAAAGAAGATGCAATAAAGCAAATGAAGGAGAATGAAAAGTTGTAAAAGCTAGAAGAAAAGAAAGCTGCTGATGAAAAAGCTTCTCAAGTTTGAAAAATGACCTACATAATTGTCTAGTTTTTACGACATATTGTCTAGTTTTGTAACTGAATAGTCTAGTTTTGTAAATGAATGGTCTAATGTTATTACTTGTCCAGAAATTTATGCCTTCACCCTAGTGGTATCTTTCTTTCAAGCATACAAGCCTTCAACCTACTTATTCTTCAGCTTAAAGTTGCGACTAAGCTCTTGAATTCTAAGTAGCAAGAAAGTTCTAAGTGTCCTGATCCTTAACAAGCATTGCTATCTGTGAAAGTGTTGAATCAAAAGATCAAGTATCTGAGATTCATTCTCTAGAACATTTATCATAGACTTGGGTCAGTAAAGAACATATCACCACACATTGTGAAGTGGGTTAAGTGACTCTTGTTCAAGAAGGTAGTATTACATAACTGTAGAAGTTATTAATCTACCAGACCTGACAAACTACCTTAACCAACACCTTAAACGGCGTGGAGTACAGGAAGTACTTAGTTTGGAAAACTAAGGAATAACTCCATGGTTACTGATCATAGGAAGTACTTAGTTTGGGAAACTAAGGAATAGCTCAAAGGTTTCTGAGTATAGGAAGTACTTGGGTGAGAAAGCCGGGGAATAACTCAGGGGGAACACTTGGTTGGGAACCTAGTGTATTTAGGAATCGAGAGAAGATATTTGTAAGGTGAACTCAATTATCTGTCTTAGTGGATTCTAGGTCTGAGAAAGGCCGAAGTGGATTAGTTGAAGGATTACTCCACCTTCACATACCACTATAAAGAACAGTGTTATTTACTTTCTGTAAATTTATTACTTGCTTTATTTACCTTGCTGAGTATTTACACATATCTTGCTGAGCACGTGCACTTATCACAGAAAAGTCTTCCGCTCTCTGAAATTAAGTATCAGATATCTTCACAGATATATGAGAAATTCTGTTTATCGACAAAAGTTGTAAAAGATTATTCACCCCCCCCCCCCTAGTCTTTTCCCTTTGCCGTTATCTGAACTAACAAGTGGTATCAGAGTAGGAGGTTCCCAAGCATTCTGCACTGAACCTAGATCCCATATAAGTGCCCACTAACTGCTTTTCACCTACACTTGATTTGTTTGTTTAGTGTGTTTGTTGTAGGATGTCTTTAAGTGACGCTCCAATTCTCAAGCCAGAGAATTATGAGAAATGGAAGAACAACATGATGCTCCACCTAGAAGCCATCAATGATGAAATGATCGAAGTAATAAAGAATGGCCCCATAGTAGGTCATGGAGGTTTCTAATGGTAGAGACAGAGTTCCCACTGATGAAGAACCAAGTGGTGGTTCCTCACAAACAGGTGCTTCAACCAGTGGAAGACCTACTGGTCAAGTTGTTTACGAGCCAAAGCCCAGAGAGCTTTGGACATTGGAATATGCCAAGAGAAATCGACTGGATGGTCAGGCTCGCAATATCATTATACGTTCCACTCCAGAGCACATACAGTATAAATTGTGTGGGGTGCAAAAATGGCGAAAGTGGTCTGGCAACTGATTGAGGAAATCTGTGCCGGCACTGAGAAAACCAAGGAAAATAAGTTTGAAGTTTTGAAGCTCAAATTCCAAAACTTTAAACAAGGTCCCACAGAGACTCTTGAAGAACTAGATTTCCGGTTCACAACATTGATGAGTGAAATGGCTGGACTTGGTGAAAGTGAGAGATACTCTAACTCTGAAAAGGTTAAGACTATCGTGAGAAGCTTGAATCAAAACTGGGAACACACTCAGTATTTTTATTTCAACCAAGGAATGCCAAATATCACTCCAGTAGAACTCTTTTCCCACTTAGCTACTGTCAACTATGAAACTACTCAGAGAGAACAAACAATTGCTGAGAAAGTTCACAATGTTGCTTTAGTAACACAAGGTACTTCTGAAAAGAAGGATACCATGGAAATGACTGAGGAAGTTGCTCTTGCTGTAAAGCAAATGAGAAAATATGTCAGTCGGGAGATTGAGAGAAGAAAAGCCAAAGAGAAGCTGAAAAAGCATCTAGGCTCAAACTATCACCAGTACAAAAATATGCAGCTGTCAAGCTCGTTGAATGCTTTACCAAAGAAGCATCTAGTACTGAGGAAGCAGAAATCGGAAACGATATATGTTTCTATTGTCAAAAACCTGGTCATTTTAAAAGAGATTGCCCTGTTTTCAATAAACTAAAGATAGGTGACAAGAAAGATAGAAGAAACTTCATGAGAGGTCAGAGAGCTATGCTCACTTAAGAGAGGAAAAAGATTCAAATCCAACTGGATGCTCTTGATATTGAGTCAGAATCTGAGGAAGAAGACTCAGATGATACCAAACTACCTTCTCCAGAATTACGTGGCATCACTCATGAATTAGTTGACTTTGGTTAAAAGAAAAGGGAAATATGCAGGGTTGCTGAGGAGATCTATCCAGATTGCTCCAACATTGAGCCATGCCTAATGGCTGACGAGGTAACCAACATTTCTCAATTCATAACTTATGAGAGTGATGAGGAAGAAATCAGAGATTCAGAATATTTCAGAAGAGAACTTGATCTCTACAAAAGAGAATTTCAAATGATCTGAGCTAGACCCGAAATTCTTGAAGAAGAAAAGAATTCTCTTGAGAAGGAAAATTCACAATTACTAAAGATATCTGAGAAAAAGGATGTTGAAAATGCATTTCTCAAAGCACAGATATCTGAAACAGAGAAGTTACACAGAAAGGCAATGGATATACTTCAAAAGGAAAATAAAGATCTTCTTTCTGAAAATGAGGAACTCAAGAAGAAAGAACTATATTTTCAATCCTATGCCAAAGCTTGTGACACTCTTATTGAAGTACACTCTTATTTAAGAGATCCTTCAGAACAGGGAGGACTTGGCCTGGACACACAAACAAATAGTTCTACCACTCTGAATAAGAGTGACGAAAGAATAACATTTGTTAGTGCTCAACAAGATGGTTCCCAAATAACATATAGCATTGGTCAGAAAGCTAAGATTGTTGACAAAGGAAAGGCAGTTGCGACCAAACCTTTGTGGGAAAAACAAGTCCAAAAGAAAATTGTTGGGAACGATTCTGTAAAGAAACATAAAAGTGTAATCACCCACAGTGCTATGTCTCTCAGAAAGGCAAAATTGCAGGAGCAGGCAAATTTTCCAATATCACGTTTTCTGGAAAGAAAGACGTTCCAGAGACTAGCAAAGCTGCTGAGAAAAGAACTCAGACAGCGCCAGGTGCTCGAAATGGCATTGGCTATAAAGCCATCGGGAAACAACTCGCTCATGAGTATAAACAAGAGCAAGAACGATGGATGAAAGCCAGGATTGCACATAGCAATCATCAGAAGTGGAAGAAAGAACAGGTTACGACCACTCTGAATGCCAGGGCTAGAAGAAATCTGGCACGGAAAGCTATGTTTGCTGAAAAGCAGACTCAGCAATCTGACAGGTATCTGAAAGCACCACTAGGAGGACCAAGGAACACACCAAGAAGGAAAATAGCTTTAAATGATAATAACATCGATCATTTACCTAAAATTCCTCCTTATGTTCCAACAAGACAAAAGAATATCCCAACGAAGTTCATTCAGAAATGGATTCCTACAGGGAGATTCTTTAGTCTAAAAGGTTCCATTGTTGGAATGAGAGCCTAACTCCTTGTTTCCTGTCTTGTGCAAAACACTCTGAGGAAGAACCCGAAGTGGCATTTTGATAGTGGATGTGGGAAGCACATGAGAGGAGACAAAGCAAATCTGATTAACTACAGAAAATGTGATAAAGGACCAACTATTAGATTTGCTGGAGGAGATAAAAATCCAATCATAAGTTTTGGCAATCTGAAGTTTGGAGCTCTTACAATCTCTGAAGTACTACATGTAAAGGGATTGAAATATATTCTCCTAAGCATGAGTCAATTGGTAGACAAAGGGTACACTGTCAAGATCAAGTCAAAACTATGCAAAGTGATTGACAATGAGTCAAAGCAGACAGTCTTGGTTGCTAGGCGAAAAGGAAATCTTTATGTTGCTGACTGGCATCTGCCACAACTGAAGAATGTCTCATGGTGAGTCAATCTGGTCACACTGAAGAAAACTGGCTATGGCATAAAAGAATGAGTCACTTGAACTTCAAAACTCTGAACAAGCTAGCCAAGAAAGAATTGGTGGTTGGTTTACCCAAAATGGCATATAGACAAGATGGTATATGCTCAGCTTGCCAAATGGAAAAACAATCCAAAACATCTTTCAAGTCTAAAACTAGACACTCCAGTGAAAGGCCACTGCAAATGTTACATATGGATCTTTTTGAATCCTCTGTAACTAGCTATGCAGGAAAGAAGTATGGTCTGGTTGTTGTTGATGATTACTCAAGATTCACTTGGGTTGTATTTCTCAAACAAAAATCTGATGTAATGGTTGAGAAACCCAACTTGCTCAATAAGCTTGAAGTTATGAAAAATGACAAGGTATCTGTAATCAGAATAGACCATGGTACAGAGTTTGTGAACCAGTACATAAAAAGAGTTTTGTACCTGCAAAGGTATACAACATCAACTATCTTCCGTAAGGACACCACAACAAAATGGTGTTGCTGAAAGGAAGAATAGGACCCTAAAAGAAGCAGCAAGAACAATACTTGCTGACACTGAAATAAGTGAAATCTATTGGGTTGAAGCTGTTATCACAACCTGCTACACTCAAAATAGATGTTTGATTAACAAACACCATGACAAAACTCCTTATGAACTTTTGATTGGTAGACCCCCTAGTATCAAACATCTAAGGGTGTTTGGTTGCAGATGTTTTGTTCATAACAATGGAAAAGAATACTTGAGAACATTTCAACCAAAAGCAGATGAAGGAGTATTTCTTGGTTATTCTCTGAATAGCAAAGCCTACAGATCTACAACAAAAGAAAGCAAAAGATTGAAGAATCTGTTCATGTTGTCTTCTACGGAGAAACCAAGAAAGTACTCTTGAATGAAGAACTCTCAGATAGGTTCAAAGAACTAATTATTAAAGATTCTGAAGCGGAATCCTCAAAAGAAAACTCTATCATTCACTTAGAGGATGAATCTGACGATGAAAAGCAACCATTGCTTAGTAACAACCATAAGACTCTAAGACATGATGAAGAATTTCCTATGAAAATTCCAGAAATGGAACAGGTTACTGAGAACCTTAATCATGAAGAGGTTTCTGAGAATGAGATTGCTGAAAATCAAATTCCAGATATCTCTAACACTGAAAACGTGTCAGATATCCATAGAATTTCCCATGTGCCAGATATCTCAGATACTGCACAAGTATCCTATCAGGATCATATTGATTCACATTCAGATCAAAATGATATTGATCCTACTAGTTCAAAACCCATTATGAAATGGATAAGAAATCATCCTGCAAAGGATGTGATCGGTCCTTTAGACCAAGGAGTTCGAACTAGGAGAGCAATTGCTGACTCTCTTTATGGATGTTTCATCTCAAATATTGAACCTAAAACTATAGAAGAAGCATTAAAGGATCAATATTGGATCTCTGCAATGCAAGAAGAGTTGGATCAATTTGAGAAAAACAAAGTCTGGAAACTGGTTCCATTTGTTGACGGAATATCTGTAATTGGAACCAAGTGGGTTTTCAGAAATAAAATGAATGAGTCTGGTGAAATAACCAGAAACAAAGTAAGGTTGGTTGCCAAGGGATTCACCCAGACAGAAGGACTAGATTTTGATGAGTCATATGCTCCAGTTGCAAGATTGGACACAATTAGACTATTTCTAGCCTTTGCAGCTCATAATGACTTTAAAGTTTATTAGATGGATGTTAAAAGCTCATTCCTAAAGGGACTGAAACACCAGGCTTTGAGGTTTTAACAGAAAGTAGAATGGTTTATAAGCTTCAGAAAGCTCTGTGTGGACTGAAACAGGCTCCGAGAGCATGGTATGATACTTTAACCAAATATTTGCTGGAAAGTGGCTTCAAGAAAGGAGATGTTGATAAAACACTCTTTACTTTGAACCATAAAGGGAAACTTCTTCTAGTTCAAGTATATGTTGATGACATTATATTTGGATCTAAAGACAAGCAACTTTGTGAAGACTTTGCTGAGCTCATGAAAAGTAAGTTTGAGATGAGCATGATGGGAGAATTAAACTACTTCCTAGGATTGCAAGTCAAGCAACTTAATGATGGAATATTCATCAGTCAAACAAAGTATGCAAAGGATATGCTCAATAAGTTTAATCTAAAGCCTTCTGAAAAGAATGCTAAGATACCTATGAGCGTTGGAACCAAAATGATCTATACTGAAACTGACAAGAGTGTTGAAGAACACAAGTATAGGAAATTGATTGGGTCTCTACTGTACCTCACTGCAAGTAGACCTGATATTCAATATGCAGTTGGAGTGTGTGCTAGATTTCAGACAAATCTAATGCAATCACACTACAACATTGCTATGAAAATATTAAGGTATGTAAAGGGTACTGTGGAAGTTGGATTGTGGTATCCAAAAACATTTGCATAGGAAAAGCTATGTTGAAATGGTATAGTAATCCTCATCTAGATTATTTGTTTTTGGGTCAAAGTAGGAATGGTGTTGGATTTCCTTGTCGAAGTTGTGTATGTGTCTGTAATTACCATCCTATTGCAAGCATTGTGTGTAATCTTTGTCGGCTGATATTACTGTCCATACGCTATGTTTTCATTATGCTCTTATTTATCCTCTAAAAAATTGTTACAAGATCTTAATTCTTAGATATAAAAGTTTAAGATCTGTAAACTGATTACTAAAGTCTTCTTCCCTGACATTGTTCATTTTTCTGATGTGAAGCAAGTGGTTTTTGCTCTTTACGCTTGAAAGGGAAAAAAATGCACGGACTTTCTTTAACTCTTTACATCATCCATCTCTTCATTTGCAAAGTATATGGTGGCTGGCCATCATCATCAGTATGGTGGGTTTTGAACATTACTGGTCTAGCAGTGATGGCATTACTGGGTGAATATTTGTGCATGAAACGAGAAATGCGAGAAATTCCTATCTCAAGATATAGATCAAGTAAGCCCTTTTATCTTATGCTCATCTCCTTAAGTGAATGCTCACCTTTACTGGACTGCCGTATGGTTATTGTTAGAACTCATGTCGTTTATCCTGGACATTCTTTGCTTTTTTTAAAAAAATTATAATTTAACACTAGCTATGTTGCAAAATTTGCTTACGTGGTCATTCATTAATCTCCTCCATGCTTCCAATATCTCATTCGCTTCATCTCTCATATGGACGATCAATATGTGTACCTTTTCTTGTTGTTGTAAGGGTAAGAAATTTTGAAGACCCTTGAATTTGGAATCATCGATTTCATTGATAATTTAAAATAATTAATCTGAACCATCAAATCCCTGATTAGATGACAAGTGAAAGTTTCATACATCTCCATAAATGTATGTAGACACCCTCACAGTACATTCTCACACTTTATGTATGCATAGACACACTCAAACACACCATGTGCACTTATACTGTTATACATGGTATCAACTAATAACATTGAAAAATAAGATATCAGCCTTCTTTTCGGGTGCTGTCTTATATATGCACATTTTACATGTATATTGATGTTGTGATGTTGTTTCATTCCAGTGTGAGTAGTTGTAGTTCTATACAACATGCCACCAGTTTACTTGTTTGCAATATTCATACCCGCACTGGTGGGAATGAGAATTTCAAAATATGCATGTAAAAGGCTTGGTTGCTAACTGCAAAGTATTTGTCCTTTGTGGGAGTATTTTAAGCTAGTTAAGATATACAATGACGGACATTGGTTGTAACACGCCAATCTTGAACATCTTCCTTTTCTCGGTTATTTATCTTACACATGTCTAATGCACCTATTGCTGCTTTTTAGATTTACTACAATCTAACCAACTTTGTGAATACAAAGTATCTTGAAAAACTTTAATAGGGTGACCCATATTATTTGGTCATCAATACTAAGAGATCACTATTAGAGAGACTAATGGGAATTAAGAGTTTAAATAAATGCTTTATTGTCTTCTTCTCAACAAACCAGTTGAAATTACTATTCTACTCCCTTTGTTTCAAATATAGTCCGTTTCTAATCATAACGCCAATATTTTCATTAATTAGGTTGTTAGATGGCGAATATCCTTATTATTAGCGAAGAGGTAATTTATTGCTAGAGGATGAAAAGTATTTATTTAGAATACTTGTTGGGAAAGGAATAGCAAGGAATATTCGAGGTATCAACGAAATGACAAATATTTTGAAACACGATTATGGATGGAAGCAGACTTGTCTTTTCAGAACCAAGGGAGTAATTGATACAATTGAAATTAGCTTTTAAAGGAATGCCTAATATAAACTAGCATGCATATCCTCGAGAAATTATTTCTCTGAGTAGGCATTAGTTGATTCTATAAGAGGTTAAATTCTATATAAGGTTAAATTCATACAACCGATCTGTAAAAGCAAGCAAAATAGTACTCGCCATAATATAAACAACTGATTGTTCTCGCCTTTGTTCTCGCTTTGTTATCTGGTGTGATAATAAAATAATCTCAATTGGTGCGGATGTCGACATCGAAAACATGAACCTTCTCATTTGGAGGTGTCATTGGTCATTGAGACAATGAAGTTGGTAATATGAACAAGAAAATCTGAAACTTCTTGTGTGAAGACATTATACATTTGATCGGATATTCATGCCTTAATTTTATCAACCGACATCAATCCTTGGAAGTCTGGGAGCATTGAGTGAGTGCATAGATATAGTGGATTAATGCATTTGACTTGGGATCACAGTCTGTAATAGACCCAAAAGTGTAGATTAATGGATTCAAGACACAACGATGTTTTTTCCTTTATACAGAAATGGTTTCTAAATGCTCATGTTTCACTTTTGCTTACTGGAGAGTTTGTTTGCAAATGATTCTGATTATTGTGACTTGATACAATTTGATAGATGTTTCATGTTTACAAACAAGTGTTTGCATAACGGAGCTCAATCGAAACCAAGAACGTCTACCTCTTTCAATTTTGACATAAACTCATGTACTTTGTATTTGAGTAAGTTGACGTTTAATGGTATACAGATGCTATAATGCCATTGAGGCACAATAAAAAGCATGCAATAAATTTTACAGCATGAAAGATTCAACTGAAATCAATGACTTTCCTAGTAAGTTCCTTTGGGAAAATTCGACCCCGGTCTTACCCCGGTGGTCTCACCCTCTCACTGTAGCAGTGGGTCCCACAGTTTAACAAACTGTAGCTCTGGGGCACATATTAAGAGAGATCACTAGTACAAGATCTGATTTGATTTGATTCTGATGATGATGACCAAAGAAATTGAATAAGAAAAAGTGATGATGTTGGTTTGCTTTCTCCTATAAGCATCCTATATATCATAATCCCTTTCGTCGTCCCACATATTAAAAAAAATAATCTTACCTTTACACAGAAGTTACATATTTTGCTACTAAAAGTACCTTTTTTTCCATTTATCATATCAATTATTTTAAATTTTTAGCTAAAATTACGCGCGCTAACATGATAGTATGAAGTTATTGGGATGGAGGAGTAGACAAATACAAGTTGGAGTTATCAAGACTTCAAAAGTAAAAAAAAGAATCAGCCTTTGAACATTTACTTTGAATTTCATTCTTTCTTCCTTTTGCTGGGAAATAGCCATTGAAACTGACTCTATATATACAAACAACCAAATTACTTCCTTAGTAGATCAAACTTGGAACATAGTAAGAACAGACTTGAAGCAATGACTAATGTAAAGATGGTAGGTCCCCAATCGTGAGAATCCAAGACTTTAGATCCCACTTTGGAGCAGGACATGTTGTGGAACTTGCGGGCCTTAAAACATACATCACAGTAATCAAGATTCCGAGCTTGCTCTCATTTTTGCATTGAAGTTTTGATAAATGATACTAATGCATATGTACTCGGCTCCTTCATTTATGTTCTCTTCTTAGGATACTTAAATTGATTCGGTGATTGCTTTTGCGGTCTGAAGCTCCCAAGTTTAGGTATGAATATACACTTTGTTATGATCGATTCTCGATTTTATTTTCTGAGTCGGTTACTTTCTCGTATTGTAGGAAGCTTGCGAGACAAATTTGCGACTTGTGGTTCTTTGTTGTAGCTCAGATTTTTCTATGGTGATCCAATGCCAACTGATTACATGGAGCTGGATTCAATGTTGAAACATGGTTGAAACCGCACACCGGTTCGCTTCTATAAATCATTTCCATTCATTCTACTTTCTACTTTCTATATATGCTCTTAACATTCATTTAAGCTAATTAAGTACATATGGCTAATTTGTACAACGATATCCAATGATGTATATGTAACTTATGCTACGTACTCCAAAAATGAATTTAATCGGGACAAAGGATGTGAGGATGCTAAGGCAAAGGTCTTTGCCTTTAAAAGCAAAGGAGTGTCCAATATGGGCAAAGTGTTTTCTGGGAGGTATTCTACTTGATTTATCTTGTTGTTCCGTATCCTCTCACAATGACACTCAAAAGTGAAGTATCCGCAGCCTTCTGCGATACATTACACCTACCTTGAATGTAACTTTCTCTAATTCAGTATCCCATATTGTAGAGTGGTAGTGAGATTGGCCAAGTCTGTTGCATCTGATGCGTTTTTGTTGCATCCAGGTCCACTTATAGTTGAAGTCATCAATGGTAATGTCCTATCCTTCAATTCTAACTGCATGCTCACCTCATTATATTTCTAAAGTTTTTTCATGTAAATTTTAGAGGTAAAAGCTCCCATTGCGATTTTAGGAGCAGAAACGACAGCTATTCACCAGCTGAACATGTGAAAGAACTCGGAGAGATTTTTAGCAAAGAAGGCGGAGGTATAGATTTATCCAAAGACACCAATAACTTGTTCAGTTATGCAGATAGCTCTAAGAATCAAGTATACTTAATACACTTTGCAATGTATGGTATCTTGTTCTTTACTGACCCAAGTCTATGATAAGTGTTCAAGAGAATGAATCTCAGATATGAAATCTTAATTCAACTCTTTCACAAATAACAATGCTTGTTAAGGATCAGGACACTTAGAACTTTTGTGCTACTTAGAATCAAGGGCTTTGGTCGCAACAGAAAGCTTAAAGGTAAGTAATGTGCTTGAGAGAACTTGTGAGAGTAATCAATGTAAGTTCAGTGTTCTAAGGTATTCTAAGGTGTATGTTCTGTGTGTTTTCTCAAACAGTCTAAGTGTTGATATTTATAGATGAATTTGAGTGCCGTTTGAATAGTATCCGTTAGGCGTAAATCAAATTCAAACTATTGATATCTGAGTATAGTACTGTAGTACGTTTGTCTTCTTCTTCAGAAGCTACCGTTTTTGTTCAGACATCTCTGTCCGTGCATTTAATGCATTGTACTATACTTTTGTCCTGTAGTGCCAACGGAACTATGCATGGTATCAGAGATCTTTATGCTATCAGATTTCTCTGATGCTGTGCACGTCCTTTTCAAGAGTTTATCACAACTCCAGATATCACTTGTTGAAACAACTTGTTATAATATATTTCTTTTCAGAAACATAGTTTATGTCCAAGGTATCTGAGTGTAGATATCTGTGGGCACTTTCCTCGTCTCAGAAACCTTTTATTTCTCAGATATCTTTTTGCAACACTGTTTATTTAAAAACGCTTGTGTCTTTAAGATATCTGGTCATAGGTATCTGGAAACCTTTGTCTTCAGCAATCTTGTGCAGTCTTCAAATCTTCAAATCCGTTGAACTTTTCATGCTGGATGCCTTCTTCTTGGTCTTCTTTTTAGAAATAAAAATTACATTCAGAGACCTAACATCCTATACAAGATTAGCTAGACTATCATACTTAGTGAGTTTCCTCTTTTACAGTGTTCAAGTGAACCAAGAGTACTAACCACCTTTCTGAGCTAAGATAAGTCATTAGGTTGCTGATCA
Organism: Plantago major; assembly: GCA_026545765.1. Classification (NCBI taxonomy): domain Eukaryota; kingdom Viridiplantae; phylum Streptophyta; class Magnoliopsida; order Lamiales; family Plantaginaceae; genus Plantago; species Plantago major. The sequence goes on along the minus strand of CM048843.1, from coordinate 41,426,421 downwards.
AAATCTAAACAAATATTCCTAACAAAATGGGATCACCTTGGCGGATACCCCGACTAGGACTAAATTGACCAAACTGACTACCATTAAGGATAACAGAGTAGGAAACAGACCGAACACAAAGCATAATCAAATTGACAAAAGAGGAACAGAAACCAAGCCTGACAAGAACTGACTCCAGAAAGGACCATTCAACACGATCAAAAGCTTTACTCAAATCCAACTTGCATTCGCATACCTATTCTCAATTCCAAATGTGAGCAGGCGGAAAGGAAATTTCTAGCACAAAGTTACACCAATATATTATCATTTAAATGGTCTGTATGTAATAATAGGTCACATGGGGTTTTTGTATAAAAGATAGATATCCTAAATGTAGTATAGGGTGAGATTAAGAGAGATTTTAGATCACTAGTTGTAGATGTCTCAGATATTTTCTCTACATATTACTTTTAACTCATCCTTACATATATTTAGGATATGTAATTTCCATTTAATAATTGTAGGTATCTTATTTTTTGACAACAAGATGAAGAGAGCACACATTAATTAATTTCATCCAATATAGTCATGATATGTGTAATTTTTTCCCCAAAACCAGTTTAACTCACCCTATATTCGCACACTAAAATACAACTATCCTATTTTTGTGGTGGACCAAATTTAATTTAGTACACCTACAAAATTTAACTTTTACATCATATATAGTCAGTTTATCCAATTTTTAGAATTATGATTAATTTCAAGAGTCCTACAACTAGTGGTCTTAGGATAAGTTTTCAGGATCCCAACAAAGTGTTGTTAAGGGAATGGGCGAAGTATTTGCCGGTTTATTACCCTCTTCTCCAGTGGCATCTTGTAGAGCCAGCCTAGCGTAGCATAGCTGCACATAATCAACGATTTCAATTTGGATTTGTGGAAGTTGGCGCTCCGAAGCTAGTTCAAAGACCAGTTCTAAGAGCTTGAAGTTGGGCATGATTTAACTACGGACAATGTAAGGTAACTTCGTTTTGAATCCCCAAATCATGTTCTCCGGTTGTTTTGTAATTGATAGTTTCTCCCAAATTGATCTTGCAGTAGACGAATTGCTGATCACATTCCAGCCATTCTGCTATATCTCGACCTCTTCGGAGATTGTTAGTAATGATACCTAGAATCTATTGCGCAATTGCACATTCCAATTATCGATATAATAATTCAATCTTTTGTGTTTCACTATTTTTCAACCATCTATAATTCTATTGCTTATTATCTCATTACTATGCGACCAAGTATAGTTAAAGACCTGATTTTAATATTACCTTATCATTTCAGGTAAGCTTTTAAACAGGTCGGTTCTACCTGAACCCGAATCAGTCTAGAACCCGACAGGTAGAGACCCAACATTTTTATTGGTACCCGACCCGTTAATTAGTAACGGGTAGGGTCGGGTACAACCCGTGTTTAATATAAGTAACGTTTTGGCAGCTAAAATCGTTGTCTTCTTCCTCTGGAGTCTCTTTCGACCTAATTGCTCAACCTGAATTGGAATTGCCCAGTCACACAAATATCCTCTCTCTTATCGTCTCACACTAATCGGCCCTTTCTTCTTCCATCATTCCCGATCCCGACTGGCTTCTTGGGTTTTCTTCATTGGCTTCAGATCTTCCAGTCCCAAAGCTCTAGGCGATATATTCTTATTTATCCACAAATCGAATGTCGAATTTAGGTATTTTCCTCTTTGGTGTTACTGTTACACTTCTCTCTTATGCGATTTGTTGCTTACTTTTCTTGATATGATGCTTACTTTACTCACTTCGCCTTTCTCACATGTCTGAAATATTAGGAAGAGATGTGGCATAGGTTTTGTTGACTGGTTATATCTGGTGTTAAAAATTGAATCTTTGTTGCATTTGCTGGTTATATTCACCTGGTTTCTACATGTGGTAAAGAATCAAGAGTTTACTGCTTTATCTAAGCTTTGTTATTTTTCTAAGCTTGTCATTTACTTGGTTTTCTTCATATGAGAGAGCTATGAGTAATTGAGTATTTAGTACATCCTGCAACTTACACGAGCTACAGATGCCTAAACGTTGTAATATGGACTGTTTTGCTCATTTGGAGTGCCATGTACTAGTTAGTTTCTTTTGTACATAAACTTAATATTAGAATTCGTACTCATTTGTGCAGATGCATCACTTCAATTGAACATGGAAGCTTATTTAGGATGCATAGTTCTTGAAAATTTGGAATTGTGACCATAACCAAAATGATTTTTTGCCGACTCTTCTGATTGTGTCTAAATTTATCTTGTAATTTGGCCACCATTTTGTTGATGTATCTTGGCCTTCTTCTTCTTCCTCCTTCATTCTTAATTTATTTTTATTTTTTAATTTCCTTCAACAGGTTACATGCATGTGATTTGTGGTACTCTGAGTGGATAAAATGAAGAAAGTTGCTTTCAACTGGAATAACCTCTCGTCTGTAAAATTACCTTCTTCAGTTTCATTTGTCTCTCCTTTCCAAAATTTAGTTAACCGACAGAGAGCAGGTATTCCAACTGAACTTGCTGCCGAGTCCACAGAATTTCCTCAGAGAAGCAAATACGTGCATCATGAGGCTGCTATCAACATGATACGAAGCGAGCGAAATCCAGAACGTGCACTTGAGATTTTTAATGAAGTTTCCGAACAAAGTGGTTTTAATCATAACAATTCTACCTATGCTGTAATTCTTGATAAACTTGCTCAATGCAAGAAATATCAGCATATTGATGATGTTCTTCATCGCATGACCTATGAGACCTGTAAGTTCCATGAAAGTATATTTCTCAATCTCATGAAGCATTTCTCAAAATCATCTATGCATGAGAGGGTGGTAGAAATGTTTCGATCGATTCTGCCAACTGTACGTGCAAAGCCCTCCCTCAAAGCAATTAGCACATGTCTTAATCTTCTGGTTGATGCGGATCAAATAGAGTTGGCTAGGGATTTTCTGTTGAGTACTCGAAAAGACTTACATTTGGACCCCAATACATGCATTTTCAACATTTTGGTCAAATATCATTGCAGAAAAGGAGATCTGGAATTGGCTTTTCAAGTTGTAGAAGAGATGAAGAAGTCGAAATTATCATTCCCGGACTTGATTACATTCTCTACTCTAATAGATGGTCTGTGCATAGGTGGCAGGTTAGAAGAAGCATTAACTCTGTTTGAAGAAATGGTATCCAAACACCATATTCCACCTGATGCGCTGACTTACAATGCTTTAATTAATGGATTTAGTCGTGGAGGAAAAACTGACAGGGCCCTGAAGATTATAGAGTTCATGAATAAAAATGGATGCAAACCAAATGTATATAATTACTCTTCCTTATTGAATGGACTTTGCAAGGATGGAAGACTTGAGGAAGCCAAGGAAACTCTCAACCACATGAAGTGTGTCGGCGTGAGACCTGATACTGTGATTTATACCACTTTGATTGCCTATTTGTGTAGGACAAGCAGGACTAGTCAAGCTATTGAGCTGCTTGAAGAAATGAAAGAAAATGAATGCAAGGCTAATGGAGTGACATATATTGTAATTCTTAAGGGATTGTGTGGAGAATGTAGATTTGACGAGGCCCTTAACATGATTGAGAGATTGTATAATAATGGTGTCTATCTTAACAAAGCTAGTTATAGGATTATATTGAACTATTTGTGCAAAGTGGATGAACTGGAGAAAGCAGTGGAGTTTTTGGATCTGATGTTGCATAGAGGTTTTGTGCCCCATTTTAACACATCAAATGATTTGCTAGTACGTCTCTGTCAGGCTGGAATGGTAAATGATGCTGCCATGCTATTGTATGGGTTGGCTGAGGTGGGGTTTAAACCAGAGCTCGATACGTGGAGTACGGTTATTGGGTTAATGTTTCGAGAGAGAAAGCTATTACCTGCATTTGAGTTTCTGGATAAGCTAATTGCCGTAGGTGTGTGAATGAGAGTTTGTACCAATGGATTTGCTAACTGCAGAAACTATGAAGGTAAGGGAAGGTGTCCGAGTTCGACCAAACGTGTCCTTTACGAGGCTCTGGAACAGGATTGGTAGAATGGGACTTCACAAGGTATGTTCCGTGTAGGTCTGGCAATTTGGATGTGATCCAAGCATCCTTTCTGGTTTGAGCTGGATCCTATCCACAGAAATACTGGGATCGCTTGATCTGGATTGGATATGAAAAAGGAGGGATCCAAACGAAAATATCTGTTTCAACTCTTACAAGTAAAAATGAACAGAAAATCTTGAAAACTTTGAAACAATGGTAGAGGCATAGAAAGGAACTACTTCTGCTAGCTTAATGATCTGCAGCCTTGGAATCAGATTGCGCGTGGACTCCAACCATCCAGATCTTCCAAGTACTAGTGAAATTTGATTGTTTTTTCGTTTAGCTTTTCTCCATACACATATTGTTTGAATTTGACTTTGACGATAGGTTTTATTGGATTTATGATTTGGGTTTATGAGTTTTATGTACGGGTAACTAGTTTACTGTGTTTAACTTTCTTTAGATATATGTTTCCAACAACTGCCGGCAAGTTTTTCTACAGGGGTATTTTGGGAGCATGGGGTTGAACATGAGGGTTTTGAGGTGGATTGATGAGAAAAAGAGGTGCTAGTTTGCAATTCTGAGATTTAGTATCTTCTTTTGATGTAGTACTTGGTAGTTGTAGATGCAAAATCTTTTTCTCTACAACAAGAGACAGACATGTCCATTGTGTGAAAGAGATGGAGATAGAACACATTTCCAGTTGGACTATTTGTTCATACTCTTTTTGGTGCAGTTCCTTGGAGCATGTAATATATGAAATTTTATCCACGTTTGTTTAGCATGTGAATGGAGTTATTTTGTTCCTCTCCCTAGTAAATTTCCAATTTCGGCAGTTGAGCTTTTGAATCCTTAGTTAATTCAAGCATTAGCACCCCTTTTTAGTATTTGTATGCTCTCCTTGTTCCATTACAATCATGGTAAAAATCTAGTACAGTATCGACCGAGTCTCCTGAAATTTATCGGTTTTCTTAACAGCTGGTATGGATCAACATGGGAGAATAATAGCCTGTCATCTGTTCCAGCTAGTTATCAGTGTGTCTGTTGTTTGGGCCGGGAAGTGTGAAACAGGTAAGTTTCGATCTTGCATTTCAGTTGCTTAGCTTTTCCCCAAATAAATGTGATGGAGTCTTTGATACTTGGACAGGAAATCATTGCTAAATGTCCCAAAGATTTAGAACTCATGTTTCACCAAATAAGGGAAACACCAAACCATAAAAAGCCTGAAGATACAAAATATCTTTGAAAGCTGAATATCGGCGCCCTAAATTTTGTAGAAGATGACAACTGCTCTGGACTATGAAATAAAACGGTATGGTTGTTGATGTTATGTAGTATACAATGCTACAACTTAATCAAGTTGTTTCTTGATATCACTTGTTTCTGCTATGGTTTGAGTTGGGTTTTTGAGTTTATGTTTGTGTTCCTGTTTATTGAATTGCGGGAAGTGTTCAACATAGATATCTGAACAGACATGCTTAGTTGGACTGCTTTGTTTCTGAAAATATATTGCAGGATGTATACGGCTAAGGCTCTGTTATCTTCATCTTAAAATTCATTAATCTCAGTTTAAATCAGTTATGTTCATATTTGTTTAGTTGTTTTTTATACTGTAAATAAATTCAGTTTTCTTCTGTTCAAACGAAGAAAACTGAGCCTAATTTGTTTTGGGAATACAACGAGTAGCATATAATATAGTACTAGTAGTACTCTTTACTGCTATTAGGTTGAGAAAGCAAATGCTTGCTGAGATTTAGTAGAGTTATGCAAGTGAGATTTGAGAACTCTGGGGATATCACACCAGGATATAATACTATTGATTCCGTATTTCGAAGAAGTACAAGGTAACTTGCAAAAGTTTGTACTAAAATAATGGGGGAAGGTTTCCTTATAATGCATACTCCAATATATCTTTTCCCTCAAGAATCAAAGACTGTCACCATAACAGTAAGCTATGATGATACTACTTGAATATGAATACAAAATAGACAAATTAATAACCAAATAATAATAAAAAACACAAAATTAGACTAATTGCTATTCTCAGCAAACGGATTAACGCACCAAAATTCTAATCTAGACCGTTTGAAGTGGTTCGCATCCTATCCTGCCTTAAATCGTGCATTATCACAAGTATAGTACGGTCTGCGATCCTAATTCGGAATTACATCTTGGCTGTAGAGGTGACTCTATTGTAGCGTTTCTGCAATGGCCTTGCATTTTTTGCTGCATACTGTCACATTTTAACAAACAAGGAACCAATCAACAGCGAATAAGCGCGCGCTAAACCGGAGAAGTACAGTTTCAACGCATTAAGAAAAGACTTGAAAGAGCGAGCACCAGAGCTTAAAAGATCTCTCTCACCTTCCCTTTTCTGTTCTTTTTGTTTTTAAGCATTAGAAAACGAACAGCTTCTTTTATAAGAGACATTCTCTTCGAAAAACAGTAATTCACCTTCAAACATTACACGCAGTAGTATATGCAATATTTCAAGTTAAATATGTTTGTTTCCGTCTCTTGTAAAAGGTTGTAGGAAGTACAACTTTATAAATATATATTGATTGAAAGACAATTCAAATAAATTTTAATAATTTTAGTACAAATCAAGACTTGATGTTCCATCTTACCCTAAAGACTATTTTTGTAGTCAAACTTACCAAAAAAAGAGTAATTTAAATTTAAAAACATTAATTAATACATTAATTTACCCTTATAATATACATTTAAATTCAATTGACTATCTCAATTAAATAAAAAAAATTGTAGATGATATAAATTTTTATCAATTTTGATATTTTGCATATATTGCACATCGTCTTAATGTAAATTTTCTGATCTCACTTATGAAAAATGAAAATGTCTGATTGTATTGATATATGTCTGTTTTTATATCAACATATGTCAGCTACGGAAAAGATATATGTAGTTTTAGCATTTAGCCATAGACATATGTCAGCTTCAAGAAGGATATATGTAGCTTTAGCGATAGACATATGTCCGCTCCGCGGGTTTAGTATTCTCTCACCGTAAGTTACTTATTATTTATTTAATTTCATTTCATGACAATGTTTCCTAATTTAGATTACACTATTATAAATGTAGGGGTATGAATGTATTTTTAAATTTGCCAAGAATAATTTGTGACCATTCATTTTTCAAAATTGTATTAGGATATAAAACAAAAAAGTGTATTATCTCTTAATCAATTTTTTTCTCCAAGATTATGCTAGGCCTAATTTACCCTTGTAAAAGTTTTTATTAGAAGACACATTTCAGCTAGATCTAGTGTTGGGTTGAGTCTGGAAACTTACATCAAGAACAGCTTCCCTGAGTATGCGAACTTGGTCTATTGAAACGGTCCTCACCTGAGTAAGCAAAAACCAATTTAGGGTTCATTTGGTTTGAGATAAAATGGGAGAAAAGAAAATAAATAGGGGAAAATATTATTTTCCACCATTTGGTAATTCTCAGAAAATCTTGGAAAATTCATCAAAATCTATACAAAATACATCAATCTCCACAAAATAAGGAAATTTGTTTTTCCCTCACATTTTCCAGGAAAATTTTATTTTTCCCTATTTTTTTTTTTTCCCTATTTTCCCTCAAATCAAATGAAGCCTTTAGTATCACTCATGTAACATGTTGGCCAAATTACCCATTCAATTGATTTCATTTGTATCTATATATATGATAAAAGTGATGATTTAAATGAAAGAAGAGATGTGCCACATAAGCAAAAATCCTAGGTGGCAAAACCAAGCCGAGAAAAAATAAATTTTTTAATCAGCCTATATTTGAAAGAAGATTACACAGCAGGCTCAATTCAATGCTAATCAAATAATGGTTGTTATGTTTCCCTACTTATATGGGTTTTTAAATTTAAATATTCTTCAAATTCCCATCATTATCTACCCAAGTCAATTATGTTTGTTACAGAAAGATACCCATAGTCCACATATTCCGTGGTTTAACTCATATATATATATATATATATATATATATATATATATATATGTATATATATATATATATATATATATATATATATATATATATATATGTTGCCAGTCTTCATCCTGACCTAGCAAATGCGAAGTCTCCATGTACTTGAAACTTAGTCCTTGCATATTCACACTATTTATCAGTCCATTTTATATCAAATCCGTATTGATATTACGAAGAGAAAGAAAATTAGTCTATCCCTGCCAACCCGTCAATTATGCAGCAAACCAAGTAAGATGAAACGCCAGTTCATTCCTGAACTCCCCGATGGTGTCATTGTTAACATACTTGGTTCAGTAGCATCTAATTCAGTTGTTGATTGGGCAAATTGTATTGTGAGGTACTTATCATTTCTGACTTTCAACCCCATTTTTATAATTACCTATCAAATATGACATTGTTGTTTTCATTTTATTGAATTAGTTGTCCTCTCATGAATAAGCTTGGGATGAGTAAACATGTTCTGAAGTCGATACGTATTCATGCATGGACTAAAATTCCAGAATTAGTTCTAGACGTCCTATATGATGCAAATAATCCAGAGGTTGTAATACGTAAATCCATGGTTAGTAAATTCTATATTCTCACCAATTTTATTTTCGAGTATATGATCTTCATGGATGCATCATTATTTATAATTACCTGACTGTTTACTCTATGGCAGGAAAAATTATGTGTTGAAGAAAAAGCAGACGATGCATTGCAATAAATGAAAGTTGCAGTGTTGTCTAAACATCACCAGGCACAGTATTGTTTAAATTTCGTTAAGTTGTTCAATGCCAATCCGAATTATCAAGAAGAAGGGATCTTAGGTCTGTCAGAGCAAAAGGAAGCGGCAAAAAGCGATTTCGATTTTAATCAATCTAGATTGGAGCTAAGTATGAGGCTGAAGAGATTGGTATTTAAGAATCCAAATTTCTTAAAGATCCCTAAGTTCTGTGTTATTGACGATGATAAATTAATTCACCATATCAAAATTCGCATAGCAATTTGCATGATGTCCCGGATATGTGTGATATCGAGGTACTTTATATAGAGGTATATTTTTTCCGCTACTGATGGAATGCATGTCGTGAGAAGTTCATTTTATTATAAGTACTTTTCGAGTTTGATTTCTTCCAGATTATATTGTAATGTTTTATTACGTTTGAAATAAAATGTTCCCTTTCTTTTATAAATGTTATAGTGTCATTTCGAAGTTGCATTATACTATTGTGTTCCTGGACAAAATTAGCTACCACTTTCCCTCCAATATATAAAATCCATATCACTAAAAAATACATACTTGAAAATATATGATTACGAACGACATACTTGAAAATATATGATTACGAATGACATATCTATATAGATGATTATAAATTCGTGGTAACTCACACTACAAGATATTTGATCTAATACGACTTATAAATTAGTCGACTCTTTATAAGAGTCGTAAAAATGAACTAAAAAAGGCCTTAAAATTAACTCAAAGAAGGCAAAAAAATACGACTTCTAATTTTGAGTCGTAATTATAAAATTACGACTCTTAATTTGTACTTTAAACTAAAATACGACGCACTCCTTTTGCGACCCCTTTAAAATTTGCGTCACTTTTTAAGAGTCATAATTTTTAAATATCACTCTTATATACATGATACGACTCTTTTTAAGAGTCGAATTAGATCAAATATTTTGTAGTGTCAATATTTAATTAAAATTAATTAATGCATATATATGAATGTTTATATGCACACCTATTAGGTCAACAAATCCATCGTTGTTAAATTCTCACATGTATTTGCTATCCAGTAACTCCTCAACTCTCAACTAAAAAATCTCATCATTTCATAAGGTCGATTTTTGCCTTCATAGTATTATCCACATAAGCCTAATCAATTATATAGTATAAACAAACACATATAATCCGATTACTTCTAAATATTGTAGATTAGAATCCCAATTATCATTTTACATTCCATTCATTAACAACTTCTTCATTCGTGTATGTGACACGCTTATAAACAGTCCCCATTGCCCTCTATCTCGGATTCCAAAAGTCTCTCGCATAATCATCCACCATGAAACATCCCAAGCACGAAAAAGTAACATCGTTCTCCATGTTACCAGAGGAGTTGCAAATGTATATCATGTTTTTGGTAGCCATATCGAGCATGTCGAATTTTGACGTGGTCATGCAAATGTAAGTACTATATATGTATACAACCCGAGATCTTATTTTACTGTCTTATACTGATTTAATGTTTTGTATTATACAGAGCAAAGAAGTTCTCGACTATCTACAAATACCCAGGATTCTATTCAAGAATTAACTATGCTTCGTGTCCACGTATTGCATATAAAACACCAATGTCTCATGAGACTATATTCATGAACCGTTGTCTCAATGCAAAAAATCCAGAAGCATATATCCGAATGTTAGTGGTGGTATGACATTTTTAGATTAGTTATATATGTTATTCTGTTTCAGTTACTTTTATTAACGTTGCATAATATCTTTGTATTCAGGGGAGACGTCTTTGATCATTTGTCATTTACAAATATGGAGTTTTTACTAGATCGTATAAGGGGATACAAATATCATGTGTATTTCTCAGCAATATTCAATTTTTTAATAGTTTTAGTATGTTTGATTGTACTAATATCATTATAGTGCATGGACACCGTTTCATCACTCCTGGAGTTATCAACGACGTTCCTGAGAGCTCTACATCTGTTAGGCCCGGTAAATAACTAACTATTGGTCGGGATGTTCTACATCAAGTTACAAAGTAAATTTCCATGGATATTTCATCGCCCGATTTGAAGCAGTCATCAAGTAAGTTGATATGATGTATTAATAATAAATTTATGCCCTCACATGAAATTTGTTCTAATTATATTCGCACATTTATATATTCTACCTAGGGAATATGAATGAAGATTACGAGGTTGTTACCAGGTTCAATAAAATGAACCGGAGATTTACTCTAACAATGAGACGGCATCTCAAGTCAAATCCGTTTGATTATTTCCTGTACCATGAAGATTCCAGAGGATATAGTAAGTATATCGATTTTGGGTTTTTTATTTTTTTTATTTGATCAAGTGATTACATCTATATATTTTGTATTGATGGGATGAAGGGTCTTCAAATATACCTAACAAGCGCATTTTTTATGATTCAGAAATTCCAGTGCCTCTAAATGTCGAACAATCAATACCACTTGCGGATAAGCATATAGAACATCTACTCGATAAATATACCCAAAATTTGTGAAGGGATGTTCCTGAAGAGCCCTCAACTGCTGAGAAAAATAAGAATTCACGAAAGAGAGCAACGAAAGCAAGACAAGACAAGAAGGATATGAATATTGGCATCTCAGTAGTAGGTAATCATCTATTACCATGGTTATGTATATTTGCAGACACACATATATATAATCTTTATTAATCATATTTATAATTATCATCATGTAGCATATCAAGATATGGCTGATCCTACATATGCCTGTAAATTTTGTGGTGCACTTATGTGGTTCGACGAGAGGATAAAAAATACTCCATTAAGCAATCCATAATTTGGTTTGTGTTGTAGTCGTGGTAAAATACAGTTACCTACTCTCAGGCAACCTCCGCGTCTCCTAAGTGATCTTTTGCAAAATAGGCATATTAAGAGTAGAAATTATATTGGGCACATAAGAGCTTACAACATGATGTATGCATTTACTTCGATGGGTGGTATACAAGACAATTCAGTCAACAATGGGAGTGGTCCTTATACATACAGGCTTGGCGGAAATAATTATCATAGTCAACAATGGGAGTGGTCCTTATACTCCTAAATTTTCACACCTTTATATCTACTGCGGAGAGGATGAAACTAAAGATAGAATTGATGTTGTTCGGTGTGATATCTCTACTTCATGCAATGTTATTGATTTAGTTAATTCTATATATACATTTTTATTACAATATGCATATAAGTTGATAGCTCATGTTGAGAAAAAAAAAATCTTATTTGTAGATCAAAAAGTACTGCTGCTGTAGATCCATCTATTGTTGATGATCTAAAGGACATGATAGATGCAGAAAATCCAATTGTCAAAATTTTTGGTATGCCTGTCGATCGTTTCAAGGAGAGTGTTGACATGAATGTGAAACTATGTCTTATTGGAAGGAGATCACGTGATGGACGGATGTACAATCTACCAACATGTTCTGAAGTAGCTGCATTAATTGTTGGTATGTTTGCTCTAATGCCAGTCTTCGTTAGATAAGATCGTGATATATATAAACATGTATGTGCTATTTCTATATTATAAATTATCTAACTTTATAAATTTACTTATGAAGGTAACAATGAGTATGACATGGATCCCCGTGATATTATTCTGGAGCCTAAACAAGGAGATTTTAAGAGGATTTTTCTGAATTGCATCCGAGCTACCTTCCAATGCAATATCCCCTACTTTTCCCATATGGTGAAGATGGATATCATACGGAGATTATGCACACTGATAAGTCAAAAGGTGTTAGGCACAAGGTTACTATCAAGGAGTTTTTGTCTTTTCGGATTTTTGATCGTGCCAATGAAGCACAGACCATACTACTCAATAGGAAATTATTCCAGCAGTTCATAGTAGATGGTTACATGATGATGGAATCTTAGAGGCTTTCATTTGTGATGAGGAACCAACCATTATTGAGATCCGATAACTATAAGTCCCTTGATGATGCCATAAGAACAGGTGATATAGATCCAAATGATCCTACCGGAAATGTTGGTAAACAATTTGTGTTGCCATCTTCTTTTGTTGGAGGTCCCAGATATATGGTTCAGAACTTCTAAGACACAATGGCCATCTGCAAGAGTATAGGCTATCCTGAACTCTTCATCACTTTCATACGCAATCCGAAATGGCCTAAGATCACATGTTGGGTGGAGTCTAAGGGTCTGCGTCCCGAGGATAGACCTGATGTATTGAGTCGCATCTTCAAGATGAAGTTGGATCATCTGATAAAGGATTTGAAAACATAAAATGTCTTTGGAAAGGCCATAGGAGGTAATCACTCATCATAGAACTATTTTTTGGTTTCTGTTTTCATAGCATGTTATTATTTAGTTAATTTGTATTTATTATTGATTGTTGTAATCTTTTGAATTTTGTAGTTGTGTACACCATTGAGTTTCAGAAATGTGGTCTCCCACATGCACATATTCTTCTCTGGGTAGATCGAGGGGACATAAACATGTCAGCAAATGCTATAGATGAGTTCATATCCGCTGAGATACCTGACAAGGAACTTAACCCGGAGTTGTACAAGGCCGTATCTGAGTACATGGTACATGGTCCGTGCGGTCCATTGAATCCAACCTCACCGTGCATGCATGATGGGAATAAATGCTCTAAGAAATTCCCAAAATCTTTTAATGAGCGTACCATATTTGATGGCAATGGCTACCCGGTATACAGGAGGCGTGATACAGGTGCCACAATTGAGAAGAATGGGGAGCTTATCGATAATATGTACATTTATTCATAAATTATTTAATTTAAATAATAAATCTCATTATACTGTTATTGTTTAACCGTTTTTTATTTTTGTTTTTATATCAACACGACTAAGTTCATTTGATATAATTCCACAGGTTCATCGTACCACATAATCCATTTCTATTGATGAAGTACCACGCACACATTAATGTTGAATGGTGCAATAAGTCCAATTCAATAAAATATCTCTTCAAGTACGTCAACAAAGGGGTGGATAGGATAGGTGCCAAAATAACTGTGGATAATGAGGTGAAGGATTATGTCGACTACCGGTATGTATCTGTATGTGAAGCCGTCTGGCGTATTATGGGATATGATATTCATTATAGAGACCCGCCCGTCAAGCGTTTATCCTTTCATATGGAGGGGGAACAGTCGGTCACATTTAAGGATGGTGACCTAATAACTGACCTACTGGAAAAATATACAGTTTCCGAGACAAAATTCCTAAAATGGATGGAGTTTAACAAACATCATCCAGAAGCACGTCAGTACCTGTATGCTGAGTACCCTAAACATTACGTGTGGGATTCTAGACTGAAGGTTTGGAGAGATAGGAAGCAGTTCAACAACAAAGTCGGACGAATTTATCACGTCCCAATTAAGACTGGTCCTCTTTATTACATGAGGATAATGTTGAATCATATTAGGGGTGCTACTTGCTTCGAGGATTTGCGAACGGTTGATGGTGTTGTTCATGCAACTTACCGCGATGCATGTTTTGCTTTGGGCATACTCGATGATGACCAGGAGTACATTAATGCTATAAAGGAAGCCAGATTTTGGGGATCTGGACGTTTCCTTCGACATTTGTTCGCTATTCTGCTTCAGTCTGATCGTATGTCAAGGCCTCTGCATGTATGGGAAATCTCATGGGAGTATTTATCGGACGACATCCGGTATATGATGCGTAGGAAATTGAAAAACCCCGGTATGAAATTTAATTATTTATTTAACTTAATATCTCTTTCATATTGTTCATTTTTTTATCACCCATCGTATTTAAACATCATCCCTCATTTATTAAATGTAGAACTGGAGCTTAGTGAAGAACAATTGAAGAATTTTGCTCTTGCTGAGATTGAAAGTTACTCGCAAGGAATGGATTTAGCTTAAGTGGTATTGAAGGTATGCCCATGCCAGACAATGCAGTAATTAATAATGGCATGAATTATTTGATTGTTGAGGAAATGCCATATGATGTTGATGAGATGATTGAGCAGCACAATCGTTTATATCCATGTATCACTGATGAGCAGAGGCCTGTATACCATACTATTATGGATGCCTTTGATTCTGGTAATACTGGAGTTTTTTTTCCTATACGGTTATGGTGGTACGGGAAAACATTCTTATGGAATACATTATGTTTTGCAAAAAAGATTATCGTTCTTATTGTGATGATGATTCCAATAAACCCATAATATAATCCCCCACCAATACCAACCCCATGTAGACCCCCTCATATAAATTTCTTTGCCATGACAATAAATAAAAGTTAGGATAATCTATCTCTCAAGCCATAATATACCTCCCCACACGTATTAATTAAGTCTATGCAAGTTAATATTGTTCTATTCAGAGTCACCAATAGAAAGGTTATGTAAGTATTGATTTGCGACAAGAATGGTAGGACACATTATACGGCAACCAACATGGTGTACAAAAAAAGTGTTCGGCAACTATATACTTAAGTTTTTACTATACCCGTCGAGTATCGACGGGCCATAACTAGTTTAACTTTACGAAAAAAATATTAATAATTTAATTCAATGTCCAATACGAGTTTGATTATACTAATTAGTAATTACTTTACCACACTCATTAACTCTAAGGCGAACAGGATTTACATGACACGTTATTTTGCAATTGATCAATTACTACACAACGAAGAAAAAAAAGAAGCAAATTTGGAAGATACTCCCTCCGTTCCATGGATCTCTTACTATTTACTTTTTGCACAATTTTTAAAAAGTTTGATTAAAAAATAGTTTATATAGATCAAGTAATAAGTGTATGGTAAAAAATAAGAAAAAGAATTGATAAAGTATGAAAGAGAGTGATTAAAATATTAATAATGTGGATAGTGGGTTTCCATAAAAGTAAATGTAAAGTTTTTAATGGAACGTTCAAAATGAAAAAATGGATAGTTTCTAATGGAATTGAGGGAGTAGGGGTTATTACATATACCCTCTGTTAGATAGGGTCATTGCATTTAAGCACCAGTTAGTTCAACAATAACAAACAAATGACAATTAGAGTATTTCTATTACATATAAGTCCAAAAGTCAAACAAATTTAAAGTGTTGCCAAACATAACCCTTCACAAGTTTTTACTGAAAATTGTAAATTTGACCCTAACTTATAACAAATTATATATTTTCCCCAAAATCAAATTAATTTACAACCCCTAGGCCAAATTAATTTAGGGTTGATTAGAAATTTAAATAAAATATTTTTTAAAAAAAAGAAAAAAAGAAAAATTAAAACTCCGGTGTGACCTGAGCAGTCCAAGGTTGTAGAATACCGATCGAGTCACCTGACTCGATCGAGTCTTTGCTCCATCTCAAGTCAGAATAGCCGATCAAGATAGATCCGATCGGAGCATACTTCGATCTGGAGTTGTTGTAGCCCGACCGAGCCGCTCGCCATATTTTTTCTTTTTTTTTTTTTAAATTTTAATAAACTTCCAGTTACGTTCAATTTGGCCCTAAATTTGTTTCTGATTTTTCAATTAAGTCCATAAATTATTTAGAAAGTTTAATTCATGTTATTAAACAATAAATTGGGTACTCAACAAAAAATATTGAAAGATAAAGGACTTAAGTTGAATTAGAAAGACATTAGGGATATCATTTCAAATTGACAAAATAAGGCCATGTTTGGCATGCATCATTTGGTCAACGAAAATGGACCTATATGTAATTGTTGAACTAACTGGTGCCCAAGTGTAATTAGAATATCTAAGAGGGGTACTGGATGAAATTCACCCGAGGGAGTAATATATATATATATATATATATATATATATATATATATATATATATATATATATATATATATATACACTTTATCCGTCCTGAATTCAACTTACCGCATTTCATTTTGAGACGTTTCAATTTCACTTCCCATTTCTTAAGGTTTCATTTGGTTTGGGGAAAATGGGATGGAGGAAATATTATTTTCCACCATTTGGTAATCATTTGAAAATTTTGGAAAACTTTAAAAACTCTCTATCTAATATAAACAAAATAAGGAAAGTTGTTTGGGCAAATTACATCCAGACCCCCATTTAGATGTCATAATTACGCATTAGTATAACTTAGTCGAACAATTACACTTTAGTCCACGAATTTGACCAAATTCGAAATAAAACTTGGAAAAGTTAATTTTGCCCCTCTCAGATTATTGGATTTTGAAGGTTGCCAAACAATAACACATTTGAGAAATTGTAATTCAAGTCCATGATATCTAATTTTTTATATATGTGACCATAAGATTCCGAAAAAACTCTGTTGGTCTAGATAACAGCAAAGTAAAAGACTAGAGGGGGGGGGGGTGAATAGTATTTTTAAAACTTTTGTCAATAAGCACTGTTTCTCATATATCTGTAAAGATATCTGATACTTAATTTCAGAGAGCGGAAGACTTCTGAGATAAGTGCACGTGTTTAGCAAGATAAGTGTAAGTACTTTGCAATATAAGTAAAACAAGTAATAAACTGCAGAAAGTAAATAACACGTCTTTTTATAGTGGTCTGAAGGTGGCGTAATCCTTCAACTAATCCACTTCGGTCTTTCTCAGACCTAGAATCCACTAAGATAAATGAGGTAACCTTATAGATATCTTTTCTTAGATTCCTAAAAGCACAAGGTTCCCAACCAAGTGTTCCCCCTGAGTTATTCCCCGGCTTCCACAGCCAAGTACTTCCTGTACTCAAAAACCTTTTTGAGCTATTCCTTAGCTTCCCAAGCTAAGTACTTCCTGTGCTCAGCAACCTTGGAGTTATCCCTTAGTTTCTCAAACTAAGTACTTCCTGTACTCCACGCCGTATATGGTGTTGGTTTTAGGTTTGTTTGTCAGGTGAGCTTCTTTAATAACTTGTTAAGTTATTCAGATAGCTCTGTGAATCAAGTATACTTAATACACTTTGCAATGTATGGTATCTTGTTCTCTACTGACCCAAGTCTATGGTAAGTGTTCAAGAGAATGAAACTTAGATATGAAATCTTAGTTCAACTCTTTCACAGATAACAATGCTCGTTAAGGATCAGGACACTTAGAACTTTTGTGCTACTTAGAATCAAGAGCTTTGGTCGCAACAGAAAGCTTGAAGGTAAGTAGTTTGCTTGAGAGCGCTTGTGTGAGTATTCTTGAAGTTCAGTGTGTTCTAAGGTGTGTTCTCAAGCGATAAGTGTTGATATTTATAGATGAATTTGAGTGCCGTTTGAATAGTATCCGTTAGGATTAAATCAAATTCAAACTATTGATATCTGAATATAATCTTATGTGAGTTTGTCTTCTTCTTGAAGCTACCGTTTTGTTCGGACATTTACGCATGCATTTAATGCACTGTACTATATTTTGTCCTGTAGTGCCAACGGAACTATGCATGGTATCAGAGATCTTTATACAATTAGAGTTTTCTGAAACTTTGCATGTTCTTTTCCAGAGATCATCATAGCTCAAGATACCACTTGTTTAAGCAACTTGTTATAATATGTCTCTTTCTCAGAAGCGTATTTTATGTCCAAGGTATCTGAGTGTAGATATCTGTGGGCACTTTCCTCGTCTCAGAAACCTTTTATGCTCAGATATCTTTTGCACCTTATGTGTTTCGAAACACTTGTTTATTCAAGATATCTGGACATAGGTATCTGAAAAACCCTTGTCTTTAGCAATCTTGTGCAGTCTTCAAATCTTCAAATTGTTGAACTTTTCCTGCTGGATACCTACTTCTTGGTCTTCTTCAGAAAATAAAAAATTACATTTCGGGACCTAACTTCCTATACAAGATTTGCTAGACTATCATACTTAGTGAGTTTCCTCTTTTACAGTGTTCAAGTGAACTAAGAGTACTATTCACCTTTCTGAGCTAAGATAAGTCATTAGGTTGCTGATCAAAATCTAAACAGATATTCCTAACAAATTTCCCCCATTTTGATCAGTCAACGATGACTATCTGACCTATTACAAATCTGGATGAGGAAACAATCCACCACTTAATCATTTCTTATGATCTTTTAATTCATATAATTAAGTGCAGAAAGTAAACATCAACCAAATCACAAGGTGTGATCTTTGCTGACAAGTTATCTTTTTATATAAGAATGATATCTGGAAGTAAGTTCATCAGATATGATACAGAGATAGCTTAGAGATAACTTTTTCAAGATTTAACATATAAGATCAATCAGCAAAATCACAAAAAACTACTTAGTCAAATAGAACAACAGGAGTTACCAAGCTCCAAGTGAACATTCTAAATGACAAGTCTTCAAGTCTTAAAAAAAAATTCTTCAAGTCTTCAAAACAGTTCCATGGATCAGTCTGCAAATTTTCTATCACCAAACCTTTTTATGTCATCAGAGTAGTCATAGAGAAGAGTTCTGATAATTATTTCTGTGTCTCTGGAAAATCCACAGACTTCCTTGTAGGTTTTGGTGGGATTTCTCTTGACAAAATGCTTGACCCACAGATACTTTCCCCATTTCTAAGCATGCTCGATTCTGATATCTGGCAGCTTGAAGTATTCATAAATGATCTTCAGATATCTGATGTCACCCTTGTATTGATCTTCAGTTAAGTAGAAGGACTCATAGGGTTCCACAACAAGTCTTGCTCTTGTGCCTGTTCCAGTAAGGTTGGGAATTTTGTGCACATCATCTGGCTTTCCATAAGGACATTCATCAGAGAGGTCCTTCTTCATGGCTTTAGTTCTCTTGATAACTTCAAAATCCAACCATGCTTTGATGTGGTTGGTGTTAATCAAGATTGGCTTATCTTTTCTCCATGCCATGAGTTGTTTATGGATTGGTTCTGGAAACCTTGAATTTACCAGTAAGTGCTTGAGTTCCAGAATCCAGTAGCCATTCTTCTGATTAATGCACCTGTAGACAGGGGAATTGTTGTCATTCTTCACATACTCAATTTTGGCTTCTTCTGGCCTGAGTGGAAGTAGACTTTTTCTTTGTTCAGCTCTCAGCCTGTTCCTTCTTTGTCTAGAATTCTCCTTTGGGGGATTGCTTGAAGAACCACCCTGGATTGACTTGGTATTTCCAGAGGGTGTTTTAGCTACTAAAGGCTTTGCAGCTGTGGGCTCAGTTAGGCTATCAATTTTCCTTTTTTTGTGAAGAGGAGCTTCATCTTCATCAGTTTCTTCATCATCATCAAGATTAATTCTTGTGAGACTTTTGCAGCTTTCTTCATTGCCTTGGGATTTGATTTGACCTTCTTCTTCTTCTTCTTCAGAAGATTCATCAATCCCTCTTACTTGTCTTCTCCTTGGAGCCTTGGTACTCCTTGGAGGTCTTTTTGCCATGGCCCTTGTTACCATTGTAGTTTCTTCAGTTGGCTGCTGGGAAGTAGCTACTATTTGCAAAGTAGCTTGATTTGGTGAGGGTTCATTTATTCTGAGTGGTGGCTGGGAAGTTTTCTTGTTTCCTCTTCCTTTCTGAGCGGCACCAACTCTAGATTTCTTCTTTCCTTTCCCTTGATCAGATCCAAATTCTTCCCCCTTAGTCATTGTTGACTGACTAAGTACTACAAAAGAATCTGAGAGGGACTCAAAATTCTTTTGCAAGTAGTTGTGGCGGACCAACGTCAAGTTCAGCCTTGAGCTCTGATTTTGTTTGATAAGTCCATTTTCCTTATCGCGAGCTCGCCAATGGGCCTAGTATGGCATCCGCTTTTCAAAGATGTAACTTGCCTCATGAAAAGCTTTTTCAGCTAATGAAACATCATCGTCCCTTACCATCCCAGATCCTTCTGAGCAATGATCATACTGGTTGTTCTCTGAGTGATGAGCTCAGTGAATTTTTGCATATCTGAGGGGACGGAGGCAATTACTTCTTTGTTTTGTGAAGACATCTCCCTTTTAAGATGAGCCAAAACTTGATATATATTCATATATTCATGGGAGTGGACATTTGGCAGTTTGTTGAAAACTTCATGAGCAATTAGCTTCCTTTTTAGATGAGAAACCGCCAAGTGTTCATTGCGGTGTTCTGCCAACGTCTTGTCTTCTTCATCATCTGAGTCCTCAGCCCAGTGATCTTCATCCTCTTGGACATTTTCAAGATTCTCCAGTCCAGCAACATCTCAGAGATGGGCTTCTTTCCTTTCTGAGAGGAGGATGGTATGTCTTTTGCTGATGATGCAGCCTTAGCATCATGCTTTTCTTTAGATACTTCTTCAGTATCTAGCTCCTTAGCAATAGCATTTACAGCATCCTGGAGCCCTTTAACCTCAGAGTAAGCTACTGTCTCTTGTAAGTATTGATCTTGTAGTTGATTAAGCTTATCTCTGGATTTAACTAGATCTTCTTCAAGTTGAAGATGGAGATGTTGCTCTTCTTCCAACAGTTGTTTGGGTTGAGCAGTTCTGGCTTGAGTATTTAATATCTTCTGAGTTGTTTCCTCAGAGTGCTCAACTACTTGTTCAGTAGTGTCTTTTTGTTGTTGGGAAGATGGATGGGTAGATTTCTGAGGTGATGGGGGAGGGGATTGCTGTGATGTCCTCTCAGTGTGATTTTCAGCAGCTGAGGCAATGTTTCCTTGTGGAATTCCTCCTGTCCCTGGTGCAGGGGCATCATCATCATCCTTTTTATCATCCTCATCATTGTGATGATCAGAAGGAAAATCTTCATAGTCATTTTCGTCAGTTTTCTTCTCTTCTTCATCTTCAGAGACCAGATTGATCACTTCTGGAATAGTGATCATTTGCCCATTTACTTCTTCTTGTTCAGAAGGAATAAATTGTAGTGTTCAAGGACTGGCTTGAATGCCATCTGCAATCTGGTCTGACCATCTGCCTGTTTGAAGGCTTGCACCAATTTGTGTGCCACTTCCTTGGAAAAATCCTTACGCATTAAGGTCGCAACTTTGTATTGTTCAGTAGGGAACATTGCGTGGATGTAGTTTTCTAGATCAAGAGCTCATGCTCGTCTTGTTGGTTGATCTGTGATTCTCAGTATTTCAGAGAGATCAGAGCACCTTAACCTTTGCCATTTCTTGAAGCATTGAATATGCTTTGGCAAGGTATGAGTCTTGAAGAAGGGAAGAAGGTTTTCATAGTCATCATTTGACTCCTTCTTGGCACTACTTTGAACCTGAAAGAGAGAGTTTTGAATTAGTTTCAAAACTTGTGTAGATATCTGAGTTTTTAGAGTAGTCAAGTATCTGTGTTACCTGTGCAACAGCAACAGGTTCAGAAGGTTGGACTACTGAGGTTCCAGGTGCCTCAGATATCTGGATATGAGGAGGAGACTTGGAAGTCTGATCCATAGCATCCTCTCTTTCTTTTTGAACCTGAAATTAGAAACATAACACTTAGGAAATTTTATCAAGAAAAAGTTCTATTTTCAGAAAAAGATATCTGAGAGGTCAATTACCTCTAGTATTGGAGGCTCAGATACTTGTTGCTCAGAGACTTGTGCAATCTATGGATATTTTTCTTGTGATGAAGGTTTTGATGCCTCATCAATTTCCATTTGCTGTGGGGATTGAGCGGACAATTCCCCAGCAACTTCTACTTCTTTTTGAACCTGTTTAAGTAGAAAGTGTTAGTTTGAGAAAAATGATCAGAGACTTGTCCTTTGAAGAATATAGATATCTGAATGAAATACCTTCTCTGCAGAAGGTTCAGATACTTGTTCCTCAGAGACCTTGTAAGTCTCTGGATTCTTCTCTGAAGAGATAGAATTTTCAGTCTCTTCATTTTTCTTCTCAGTTGGAGCCTATTAGAAACAAACACTTAATAGTATTAGTCAAATGTATAAAGCACACATCTGAGATGTTATATCTTAAGGAACTGTCTTCTACCTGTGAGACAGGCTCCTGTTCCTTAAGTGGTGAGGCTATGGAAGCCTCCTTCTCAGATTCTGAGGCAAGCTTTGCAGCTTCCTCTTGTTCTTTTGTTTGTAATTCAGCCTGTAACAAAGAATTTTTATTAGTTTAACAAGACAGAAAACACAAAGAAATTCACAAGTGCAAACCATTCAACTACCTGAGCAATGTCAGGCTGAGTGGTCTATGGAACATGTGACCCTTCCATGAGTTGGTCTCGTTGTTCCAGTGTTGCTTCTTTGTTGGAAGTTTGAGGTACTTCAACCTTTTCCTGAGTATCTAACTCAGTTGCCTCCCCTGGTTGATTATTCTGAGTAGGTGTCTCAGTTTGATCCCTCTCTTGGAGTTGGGGAACCTGCTCATTTGCAGGATTTTCTTCAGCATGTTGCATTGCTGGCATGTCGAAATGGAGTTCATTTACCATTTCATCAACCACTTGTGGCTGTTGTGGTTGTGGTTGTCTGGAAGCAGAAGTTTGAGCAGTTGAGAGTTCTTCCAGATTTTTAAGTGTGGTGTTGACATCAGCATCTACCAACACTAGGTCACCACTCATCAAGGCTTCTTGAAGTTGTTTATATGTGACTTTCCCTGATGGTGTATTTGCACCAACAACCTTTTCTATAGGTGCTTGTTCAGCAACCTGTGAGCTGGTTGCTTTCTCAGCAACCTTGGACCTTTTGTTCTTCCCCTTTGCCTTGGTTACTTTTTCAGGAACCTTGGGGGATGGGATCTTCTCCTCGTCCGATTCGTCATCGAAATCTGGAACAGAGTTATCAACAATCCCTACTGCTTTTGCAGAAAGAATTACAAGTTTTTCAGCATTTATGAGTTCATTAGCAAGGCTTTCGGCAATAGTCTTGACATTTCTGAAAGCACTTTCTCTTGCTGAGTCTACTTGTTCAGTAGCTGATGCCTCTTTTGCAGCATTGATGAGTTCTTCATTGATGAGTTCATCTGCAGCGACGTCAGGTATTTGGGAATCGACAACCTCAATGGGTGTGCCTTCTGATTTGCCAGCCACTTCTTCCGTGAAGTTCTGGGCTTCTTGGTCGCAACTTTTCCCTCAGATACCTCTTCAGTCTTTCGCTTCTTGGAACCTTTCTGAGATCCAGTAACCTTTTTCATCAAGTTTGTATACTCATATTTGTCGAGTAGGTTACTGTTGGCAATATCTGCCGTCTCTCTGAGCTCAATGCCAAGACATTCCAGTAAGTAGCAAATTTTCAGTCCATAGCTTACTAT
The DNA here is from genome assembly GCA_026545765.1 of Plantago major. Classification (NCBI taxonomy): domain Eukaryota; kingdom Viridiplantae; phylum Streptophyta; class Magnoliopsida; order Lamiales; family Plantaginaceae; genus Plantago; species Plantago major. The sequence goes on along the minus strand of CM048843.1, from coordinate 41,402,515 downwards.
GGCTTTTGGCTCAGCAAGGCCCTTAACGATTTTAGGCTCAAAGCCTTGTATCTTCTTCACAAATTTCATGAAGGCGTACTTCCCCCAATTAAAAGGGTTTTCCAGCCTTTTGTCTTGTTGGCTCAACAAGAACATCATCATCCAGCGTTCTTGGCTTATCTGGTTAGCACCTCCTTGTAGACCATCAAAGCCTCTGTGAAGAATACATGTCAACATATCCCAGTGGACCAAAAGATGTCTGGTCCTTATGTCAGCAAGCTTAAAGTCGATGGGTGTGTCTGGTTTGTCAAGATCACACACATTACTGTAGAGTTGCTTCAAACCTTCAAGGAGATCTTCATCCTTGGTGTCAATCTCAAAATCCTTTCCAAGATTTTGAAGTTCAAACAGCTCACAGAAAGCTGTTTCGTCCAACAAGATTTCTTGTTCTTGGACTTTGGTCTTGATAGACACTATCTCAGTGCCTTCAGAGATCTTGGAAATAATTGTGGAGTTGTTGTAAAACTCCAGAACATCCAGTGAAGAAACTCCACTAGGAAGAGCAGATAGAAAACCCTTGATTTTTGCCTTTTCAAGCATATCAAGTACTAACTTCCTGTCAGTTTGGTTTTCTATTGCGGCTACCAGGTATTCCTCAATCATGGCACCACCCCAAATCATCCTGTGATTTGAAGTCCAATGATCAGGGTCGAATTCTCCGATCAACCGATTGTTAGTAATAACTAGCACTGGTGCTTGCTTTTCAGCAGTACCAGTAGTAGTTGCTTGGGATTTCTGAGTAGAAGCACGTTTGGGAGCCATCTCTTTAAATAGTGAGGTTTTTGAAAAACGAGAAAGAGATTTGGGTGAGAGATTAGTGATTCTTTGCAGAAAAACTAACAGGGATTTGCAGAGGTTGAAGAAGAGTTTTTGCTATTCTTGTGCAAGTTTGTATGTTGGATTAGGCGAAAGTAATTTCTTTTGCCAAAATCCCATATATATAGCAATGTAATCTCCACAAACATATACATACAAATTAATTTTGTGTGTAAGTATCTGTGAATTGCAGGCAAGCGTGAGTAAAAGCTTGTTCGGCATTAAATGCATAGTGGGCCCTGTCGGAATTTTATCATTGCTTCTTCAGCAATGATCACAATCAACAAATGTAATTGTGCCCATTTAATGAATTTTGGCTATTAGCTTTCTGAATCACGTTTCTGTATGACCAAGAACACTGTTTGCATCTGAATTTATCTCACACTTAATATTTGTCCAAGTTTTACACAAAGATAGCAATAATGCAAATTTCAAGAGAGTAGTTGACTGCAGACAGTTGTACTATTATCTTTTGTGTTCCCCCTCACTGAGTGATCCAGATATCTGAGTACCCATCTCAGAAATCTTTGAACAGCCGTTTTACCCTTTAGCCTTTAGTTTCTGAATACCCGTTCCAGATTCCTTTTCTCTGGATACCTGTTCCAGATTCCTCTTCTCTGGATACCTGTTCCAGATTCCTCTTCTCTGTTCTTTGATATCTTCTTCTGATATCTCTTTTCTAAACTTTTTCAGTTCTTTGGTAGCTCCATTAGTCCAAGACTGTGTCTTAAGGCTAAGAATCTACTTTCTTGTAGTGGCTTAGTGAAGATATCTGCAAGTTGGTCTTTAGTGCCAATCTTGAGTATCTCTATATTGCCTTTTTCAACATGGTCTCTGATGAAGTGGTGTCTAACATCAATGTGCTTTGTTCTTGCATGAAACTTAGGATTCTGAGTTATGGCAATGGCACTTGTGTTGTCACAGAAAATGGGAGTTTTCTCTTCATTGAGTCCATAGTCTTTGAGTTGTTGTTGTATCCACAATATCTGCGAAGCACAACATCCAGCAGCAAAATATTCAGCCTCTGTGGTAGATGTGGCAATTGAATTTTGTTTCTTGCTGAACCATGATATTAATCTAGCACCAAGAAATTGACAAGTTCCTGAGGTGCTTTTTCTATCAAGCAATGATCCAGCATAGTCGGCATCTGAATAGCCAACCAAACTCAATCCACTCTCTTTTGGATACCACAATCCAACGTCTACAGTACCTTTTACATACCTTAATATTTTCATAGCAATGTTGTAGTGTGACTGCATTGGATTTGTCTGAAATCTAGCACACACTCCAAGTGCATATTGAATATCAGGTCTACTTGCAGTGAGGTATAGTAGAGACCCAATCAATTTCCTATACTTGTGTTCTTCAACACTCTTGTCAGATTCAATATAGGTCATTTTGGTTCCAATGCTCATTGCTGTCTTAGCATTCTTTTCAGAAGTCTTTAGATTGAACTTATTGAGCATATCATTTGCATACTTTGTTTGACTAATGAATATTCCATCATTGAGTTGCTTGACTTGCAGCCCTAGGAAGTAATTCAATTCTCCCATCATGCTCATCTCAAATTTACATTTCATGAGTTCAGCAAAATCTTCACAAAGTTGCTTGTCTTTAGATCCAAATATAATGTCATCAACATATATTTGAACTAAAAGTAGTTTCCCTTCATGGTTCAAAGTGAAGAGTGTTTTATCAACATCTCCTTTCTTGAAACCACTTTCCAGTAGGTATTTGGCCAATGTATCATACCATGCTCTTGGAGCTTGTTTCAGCCCATACAGAGCTTTTTGAAGCTTATAGACCATCCTACTTTCTGAGGAAACTTCAAAACCTGGTGGTTGCTCAACATAGACTTCCTCAGCCAGTTCACCATTTAGAAATGCACTCTTGACATCCATCGATAAAGCAGAAAGTCATTATGAGCTGCAAAGGCTAGAAAGAGTCTTATTGCATCCAATCTTGCAACTGGTGCATAAGATTCATCAAAATCTAGTCCTTCAGTCTGGGTAAATCCCTTGGAAACCAACCTAGCTTTGTTTCTGGTTATTTCACCAGACTCATTCATTTTGTTTCTGAAAACCCACTTGGTTCCTATTACAGATATTCCGTCAAGAATGGAACGGTTTCAGACTTTGTTTCTCTCAAATTGATCCAACTCTTCTTGCATTGCAGAGATCCAGTCTTGATCTTTTAATGCTTCTTCTATAGTCTTTGGTTCAATTTTTGAGATGAAACATCCATAGAGACAACTTGCATTTTCAGCGATTGCTCTTCTAGTTCTAACTCCTTGGTCTATGGGACCAATCACATCTTTTAAAGGATGATTTCTTATCCATTTCATAATGGGTTTTGAACTAGTAGGATCAATTTCAATTGAATGTGAATCAATATGATCTTGATGAGATACTTGTGCAGTATCTGGGATATCTGACACATGGGTAATGCCATGGATATCTGACACTTTTTCAGTGTTAGAGATATCTGGATCTTGCATTTCAGCAATCTCATTCTCAGATACCTTTTCATGATGAAGGTTCTCAGTAGCCTGTTCCATTTCTGGAATTCTCATAGGAAATTCTTCATCATGTCTTAGAGTCATCTGGTTGTTACTAAGCATAGGTTGCTTTTCATCGTCAGACTCATCCTCTATTTGAATGATAGAATTGTTTCCTTCTGAGGATCCTTTTTCAGAATCTTTAATCATTAGTTCTTTGAACCTATCTGAGAGATCATCATTTAAGAGTACTTTCTTATTTCCTTCATAGAATACTACATGAATAGATTCTTCGATCTTTTGCGTTCTTTTGTTGTAGATTCTGTAGGCTTTGCTATTCAGAGAATAACCAAGAAATACTCCTTCATCTGCCTTTGGTTGAAATGTTCTCAAGTATTCTTTTCCATTGTTAAGAACGAAACATCTGCAACCAAACACTCTTAGATGTTTGATACAAGGGGGCCTACCAATGAAAAGCTCGTACGGAGTTTTGTCATGGTGTTTGTTAATCAGACATCTATTTTGAGTGTAGCATACTATGTTTACAGCTTCAACCCAATAGATTTCACTGATTTCAGTGTCAGCAAGCATTGTTCTTGCTGCTTCTTTCAGGGTCCTATTCTTTCTTTCAGCAACACCATTTTGTTGTGGTGTCCTTACAGAAGATAGTTGATGTTGTATACCTTTGCAAGTACAAAACTCTTTGATGTACTAGTTCACAAACTCAGTACCATGGTCTGTTCTGATTACAGATACCTTGTCATTTTTCATGACTTCGAGCTTATTCAGCAAGTTAGGTATCTCAACCCTTGCATCAGATTTGTGTTTGAGAAAGACAACCCAAGTGAATCTTGAGTAATCATCAACAACAACCAGACCATACTTCTTTCCTGCATAACTAGTTACTGAGGATTCAAACAGATCCATATGTAACATTTGCAGTGGCCTTTCACTGGAATGTCTAGTTTTAGACTTGAAAGATGTTTTGGATTGTTTTCCCATTTGGCAAGCTGAGCATACACCTTCTTTTCTATATGCCATTTTGGGTAAACGAACCACCAACTCTTTCTTGGCTAGTTTATTCAGAGTTTTGAAATTCAAGTGAGTCTTTCCTTTATGCCATAGCCAATTTTCTTCAGTGTGGCCAGATTGACTCACCATGAGACATTCTTCGGTTGTGGCGGATGCCAAATCAGCAACATAAAGATTTCCTTTACGCCTTGCAACCAAGACTGTCTGCTTTGACTCATTGTCAATCACTTTACATAGTTTTGACTTGATCTTGACAGTGTACCCTTTGTCTACTAGTTGACTCATACTTAGGAGATTATATTTCAATCCCTTTACATGAAGTACTTCAGAGATTGTGAGGGCGCCGAACTTCAAATTGTCAAAACCTATGGTTGGATTTTCATCTCCTCCAGCAAACCTGATAATTGGTCCATCATTGCAATTTTTGTAGTTAATCAGATTTGCTTTGTCTCCTGTCATGTGCTTCCCACATCCACTATCAAAATGCCACTTTGAGTTAGTCTTTAGAGTGTTCTGCACAAAACAGAAAACAGGAGATTAGGTTCTCATACCAACAATGGAACCATCTGGATTAAAGAATCTTCTACTAGGAATCCATTTTTGAATGAATTTCCTAGGAAAATTCTTTTGTCTAACAGGAACATAAGGAGGAATCTTAGTTAAATGATTAGTATCATTGTTGTTAAGAACTATTTTCTTCCTTGGTGTGTTCCTAGGTGCTCCATTTGGTGCTTTCAGATACTGTCGATTTTACGCTTTTGACAAACTTAGCTTTCCTCGCCAGATTTCTTCTAGCCCTGGCATTCAGATTTTCAGTGGCTTGATTTATCTTCCACTTCTGATAATTGCTGTGAGCAATTCTAGCTTTTAACCATCGTTCTTTCTCTTGTTTGTATTCGCGAGCAAGTTGTTTTCCGATGGGTTTATAACCAATACCATTCCGAGCACCTGATGCTGTCTAAGATCTCTTCTCAGCAGCTTTGCTAGTCTCTGGATGATCAATTTTCTTTCCAGAAAACGTGACATAAGAAAATTTGCCAGCTCACGCAATTTTTCCTTTTGAGAGATATAGCATGGGTGATTGCACTTCTCAGTGTTATGTTTCTTTTCAGAGACATTTCCCACATTTTTCTTTTGGACTTGTTTTTCCCACAAAGGCTTGGTCGCAACTGCCTTTCCTTTGTCAACAATCTTAGCTTTCTGACCGATACTGTAGATTGTTTGGGAATCACCTTCTTTGAAACGGCGAATGTTAGTCCTTCATTACTCTTATTCAGAGTGGTGGAACTATCTGTGTGTGTGTCCAGCCCAAGTCCTCTCTTTTCTGAAGGATCTCTTAAATAAGATTGTACTTCAGTAAGAGTGTCACTAGCTTTGGCATAAGATTGAAAGGATAGTTCTTTCTTTTTGAGTTCCTTATTTTCAGAAAGAAGACCTTCACATTTCTTTTGAAGATTTGCCATTGCTTCTTTATGTGACTTTTCGGTCTCAGATATCTGAGCCTTGAGAAATGCATTTTCAGCATCCTTTTTCTCAGATATCTTGATTAATTTAGAATTTTCCTTTGCAAGAGAATTCTTTTCTTCTTCGAAATTTTCGGCTCTAGCTCGGAACGTTAGAAATTCTCTTTTGTAAAGATCAATTTCTTTTCGAGATTTTCAGTTCTTTGATTCCTTCGTCATCACTTTCATTAGTATAACAGAAGTATGTGTTACCTCATCACCATTAGACAAGGTTCAATGTTGGAGATATGGGAAGATTTCTTGACCATTCCACACATCTTTCTTCTTTTGACCAAAGTCAATTACTTCATGAGAAACACCGCATATTTCTGGAGAAGGCAGTGTGGAATCATCTGAATCCTCATCCTCAGAATCGGACTCAATATCTAGAGCATCCAGTTGGAGTTGAATCTTTTTCCTTTCTTCAGTGAGCATAGCTCTTTGACTTCTTTTGAAGATTCTTTTATCTTTCTTGTCACCTGTCTTAAATTTGTTGAAGGCAGGACAATCTTTCTTGAAATGACCAGGTTTCTGACAATAGAAACAGATATCATTTCCAATTTCTGCTTCCTCGATTTTGATGCTTTCGAGCGGCTTGTTCAGCGAGCTTTGCATATTTTTGTACTGGTGATAGTTTGAGCCTAGATGCTTTTTCAGCTTCTCTTTGGCTTTTCTTCTCTCAATTTCTCGACTGACATATTTTCCCATTTGCTTTACGGCAAGAGTATCCTCAGTCACATCCTTCCCTTTCTTCTTTTCAGAAGTTCCTTGAGCAACTAGAGCAACACTCTGCAACTTCTCAGTTGTTTGTTCCCTTTGAGTTGTCTCATAGTCAATAGTGGCAAGGTGAGAGAAAAGTTCCACAGGAGTTATATCTGGCATTCCTTGGTTAAAGTAGAAAAACTTTGTGTGTTCCCAGTTATGATTTAGACTTCTCACAATGGTTTTAATCTTTTCTGACTGGATATATCTATTACTTTCACCAAGTGCAGCCATGTCACTCATGAGTGTTGTAAACCGGAAATCTAGTTCTTCAAGAGTCTCTGTGGGACCTTGTTTGAAGTTTTGGAATTTTAGCTTCAAAACTTCGAACTTATTTTCCTTTGTTTTTTCAGTGCCAGCACAGATTTCTTCAATCAGTTGCCAGGCCATTTTTGCCGTTTTTGCACCCCACAGTTTACACTGTATGTGCTCTGGAGTAGAACGTATGATGATATTACGAGCCTGCCCATCCAATCTATTTCTCTTGGCATCTTCCGATGTCCAGAGTTCTCTGGACTTTGGTTCGTAAATAACTTGACTGGCAGGTCTCCCACTGGTTGATGCATCTGTCTGTGAAGACCTATCACTTTGTTCTCTGTCTCTACCATTAGAAACCTCTATGACTTGCTTGAGTTGTTGAATGACTATTGGGCCATTCTTTATTACTTCAATCATTTCGTACTAATGGCTTCTAGGTGGAGCATCATGTTGTTCTTCCATTTCTCATAATTCTCTGGCTTGAGAATTGGGGCGTCACTTAAAGACATCTTGCAGCAAACACACTAAACAAATGAATCAAGTGTAGGTGAAAAGCAGTTAGTGGGCACTTATCTAGGATCTAGGTTCAGTGTAGAAGGCTTGGGAACCTCCCGCTCTGATACCACTTGTTGGTCCAGATAACGGCAAAGTAAACGACTAGGGGGGGGGGGTGAATAGTCTTTTTAAAACTTTTGTCGATAAGCACAGTTTCTCAGATATCTGTAAAGATATCTGATACTTAATTTCAGAGAGCGGAAGACTTCTAAGATAAGTGCACGTGTTCAGTAAGATAAGTGTAAGTACTTTGCAATATAAGTAAAACAAGTAATAAACTGCAGAAAGTAAATAACACGTCTTTTTATAGTGGTATCTGAAGGTGGCGTAATCCTTCAACAAATCCACTTCGGTCTTTCTCAGACCTAGAATCCACTAAGATAAATGAGGTAACCTTATAGATATCTTTTCTTAGATTCCTAAAAGCACTAGGTTCCCAACCAAGTGTTCCCCCTAAGTTATTCCCCGGCTTCCACAGCCAAGTACTTCATGTACTCAGAAACCTTTTTGAGCTATTCCTTAGCTTCCCAAGCTAAGTACTTCCTGTGCTCAGCAACCTTGGAGTTATTCCTTAGTTTCTCAAACTAAGTACTTCCTGTACTCCACGCCGTATATGGTGTTGGTTTTAGGTTTGTTTGTCAGGTGAGCTTCTTTAATAACTTGTTCAGTTATTCAGATAGCTCTGTCAATCAAGTATACTTAATATACTTTGCAATGTATGGTATCTTGTTCTCTACTGACCCAAGTCTATGGTAAGTGTTCAAGAGAATGAAACTTAGATATGAAATCTTAGTTCAACTCTTTCACAGATAACAATGCTCGTTAAGGATCAGGACACTTAGAACTTTTGTGCTACTTAGAATCAAGAGCTTTGGTCGCAACAGAAAGCTTGAAGGTAAGTAGTTTGCTTGAGAGCGCTTGTGTGAGTATTCTTGAAGTTCAGTGTGTTCTAAGGTGTGTTCTCAAGCAGTCTAAGTGTTGATATTTATAGATGAATTTGAGTGCCATTTGAATAGTATCCGTTAGGATTAAATCAAATTCAAACTATTGATATTTGAATATAGTACTGTATCAGGTTTGTCTTCTTCTTCAGAAGCTACCGTTTTTGTTCAGACATTTCTGTCTGTGCATTTAATGCACTGTACTATATTTTGTCCTGTAGTGCCAACGGAACTATGCATGGTATCAGAGATCTTTATACAATTAGAGTTTTCTGAAACTTTGCATGTTCTTTTCCAGAGATCATCATAGCTCCAGATACCACTTGTTTAAGCAACTTGTTATAATATGTTTCTTTCTCAGAAGCATATTTTATGTCCAAGGTATCTGAGTGTAGATATCTGTGGGCACTTTCCTCGTCTCAGAAACCTTTTATGCTCAGATATCTTTTGCACCTTGTGTGTTTCGAAACACTTGTTTCTTCAAGATATCTGGACATAGGTATCTGAAAAACCCTTGTCTTCAGCAATCTTGTGCAGTCTTCAAATCTTCAAATTCGTTGAACTTTTCCTGCTGGATACCTACTTCTTGGTCTTCTTCAGAAAATAAAAAATTACATTTCGAGACTTAACATCCTATACAAGATTTGCTAGACTATCATACTTAGTGAGTTTCCTCGTTTACCGTGTTCAAGTGAACTAAGAGTACTATTCACCTTTCTGAGCTAAGATAAGTCATTAGGTTGCTGATCAAAATCTAACAGATATTCCTAACAAACTCAAATAAGCCCCCTAAACTTCTATTTCAATTTGTAAATTATCCCCAACTTTAATCCTAGATCAAATTTATACTTTGAACATCAAAATCGAAATCCAAAAACACAATCGAAACATTTAATCGATAGCAGCTCCAATCGGAGCTGCTACGATTTGGAGCTGCTATGGGGCTTTATTAGAAGAAGAAAGAGAACAAGAAAGAGGAAGAAATTCGCCGGAGAATAAGTTAATAAGAAGAGAAGGAAGTTTGAGAAGATGGAGGAAGAAGAAGTACTGTATGTTGTTGAAGATGGAGGAAGAAGAAGATGGTTTTTTTTTTAAATTTTATTTTGTTTATTTAAAATTGCATAAGGTCATGTTTGGTTGTGATGGAATTGAATAGCTCAATTAAGCTGGTCAACGGAAATTATGGATTTTTGGACTAAACTATAATTGTCCGTCTAAGTAGCACGAATATGAGAAATGTCGTTCTAAATGTGTAGCCCTATGTAATAATTCCAAGTTGTTTTTACCTATAACATTTTCCTGCAAAATCTTATTTTTCTATATTTTTTTCTTTTTTTTCACTTTTTACCTCAAACCAAATGAATGTAAAATCTCTCGCCTACTTTATTTACTATCTCTCATACTTCATTATTATCTTTTATACTTTATTCATTATTCTATAAAAACTTGTGTCCAGACCGCGAAAAGTTGAATTCGGGCGGAGGGAGTATATTATAGAATTACAGATTTACCTGAATGAAATGACCTCCGTTCTTGAGGGTTGCATTGGCAGGTTTGTATTCTCTGATTTCCGGTTCGGAAATAATGTGAACTCTATCATCGGACATATCAATAGGAGATTGTAGATTCCCATTGCTGCAAGCTGACCATTCTTTCTTCAGTTCTCCCCATTTTTCCGGTCCCTTTTCGCCTTTGTGATTGTAATCGAATTCAAGTTCGTGCCCTACTTGATCTGCAGTTATTGGCTTTGTTACCGTGATAACAAGAACAAACAAAATTAGCAAAGGAGCTGCAATGGACGTTGCTCCTGAATATTTTGGTTTCCTCATCATTTTTGTTTCCTCGTGTTAGTTTATGTATAGCATTTTTTTTTTTTTTTTTTTGGTAAGTTTATGTATAGCTTTTAGTGATTAATGAAAGATATAAAAGTGGCGTATGTTTAACATTCCTGAAAGATAAATTTGGTGAACTATAATCTGATTTCACTAATTGTGCGCTCTAGACGGCGTGTTCCAAGAGAGTTGTTAGGACTTTTTATATGTAAGTAGTATTACAAATCCAAAAGACTCAAACAAAATTCACATACTAAATTTGGATTTGACCCAGTTTAGTACAGTTTCAGTACTAAATTTAGTATAAGATCAAGAAACGACTTGAAGTTATTTGATGATTGTAAACGAATGGAGAAGGGCGATGGTGTGTGGGGCATGGGTACGAATTAAGCCATGTTCTTGAACTGCAATTTTTTGAACTGAACTGAACGGAACTGAAACTAAAACGAACTGAATTGAAGAAATTATTTTGTAATAATAATAACAATTATATGATGGTATATATAATCACAATTAAAAAAACATATTATTTTTGTCATCTTTCTCACACTCTTCCTACTATTTTTCTATCACTTTACCTTTTTATTTATTATTGCATAACAAACTTTAAAACCAACTGCATGGAAAACAATATGAGAATAATAACTCGATTAAAACCGAATTTTAATCGTCTTACAAACTGTCTTTATCTAGTTTTTTTTTTTTTTGAATCGGTGAAATTTATTACAACTTGAAAACGTTTACAAGAGCATGGACAATGTTCGGCAAATAAATAATTATAAGTTCCAAAATCACTAGTCCATAAACCATGCACAAGCTCGTGCCAACAACTTTACATCAACAATCTTTCTTGTCCGGAACCTCCAGCCTTGTTCCATTTTCCAAACTGCTTCTTAAACTTTCATGTTCCAATACTCATATTTCAACTTTTATGAAAAGAAATTAAGTATGTGATTAACGTAACTTTATTTTATACTTTTTTTTTGTAATTTGCAAGTAATTTACGATTTAAGTTCGGGAAAAAAATCTCCTTAGAAAGTGTTGGGAAATTTCTTGGGAAATTTGTTAGGAAATTTGTTAGATATTTTGTTAGAAATATCTGTTTAGATTTTGATCAGCAACATGATGACTTATCTTAGTCTCAGAAAGGTGATTAGTACTCTTGGTTCACTTGAACATTGTAAAAGAGGAAACTCACTAAGTATGATAGTCTAGCTAATCTTGTATAGGATGTTAGGTCTCAAAATGTAATTTTTATTTTATGAAGAGAAGACCAAGAAGAAGACATCCAAGCAGAACAAGCTCAACGACATTGAAGACTTGAAGAAACTGCACAAGATTGCTGAAACTGTTGTTCAGATACCTTAGCCAGATATCTTGAAGACACGAATAGTTTCAAACAAACTGTGTCACAAGAGATATCTGAGAAATAAAAGGCCTATCTGAAAACAAGGAAAGTGTCCACAGATATCTATTCTCAGATACCTTGAGCTTTAACCACATTTCTGAAAAAGAAATATATATATTGCAAACAAAGTTGTTTCAATATAAGTGGTATCTGAAGATTGAAGATAAGGACGTGCAAAGAATCAGATAACACTAGTCTCTGATACAAAGCATAGTTCCGTTAACTCTGGACAAAAAGTATAGTACAATGCATTTAATGCGGACGGTGATGTCGAATAAAAGCAACGGCTTCAAGAAGAAGACAAAACTCACATAAGATTATACACAGATATCAATAGTTTGAATTTGAGCCTAACGGATACTATTCAAACGGCACTCAAATTCATCTATAAATATCAACACTTAGACTGCTTAAGAGGACACACAAGACACATGACATACTTTAAAAACGCTGAACATCTTACTCTCTCAAAGCAACTTACTTATCCTCAAAGCTTTCTGTTGCGACCAAAGCTTTTGATCTTGAGTAACACTGAAGTTCTAAGTGTCCTGATCCTAAACAAGCATAGCTATCTGTGAAAGAGTTGAAACGAAAGATCAAGTATCTGAGATTCATTCTCTTGAACATTTATCTAAGACTTGGGTCAGTAAAAAGAACAAGATACCATACATTGAAAAGTGTATTAAGTATACTTGATTCACAGAGCTATCTGAATAACTGAATAAGTTATTAAAGAAGCTCATCTGACAACTCAAACCAAAACCAACACCGTAACTGGCGTAGAGTACATGAAGTACTTAGTTTGAAAAATCAGGGAATAACTCCAAGGTTACCGGAGTATAGGAAGTACTTGATTTGGGAAACTAAGGAATAACTCCAAGGTTATTGAGTAAAGGAAGTACTTAGCTTGGAAAGCTAGGCAATAACTCAAAGGTTTCTGAGTACAGGAAGTACTTGGCTGTGAAAGCCAGGGAACAACTCAGGGGGAACATTTGGTTGGGAACCAATTGTTAAGAATCTTAGAATAGGTTTATTGTAAGGTGAACTCAATCATCTGTTCTAGTGAATTCTAGGTCTCTGGTAGACCGAAGTGGATTAGTTGGAGGATTACGCCACCTCCAGATACCACTATACTTGCTGTGTTATTTACCTTTCTGTATTTACATTTCAGCAACACACACACACTTTAAGCTTTACGCACTTCTCTTTATTAAGTCTTCCGCGCTCTGATTCTAAGTATCAGATATCTGAGAAATAGTTTTTATCGACAAAAGTTTTAAAAGACTATTCACCCCCCCCCCCCCCTCTAGTCTTTTACTTTGCCGTTATCTGGACCAACAAGTGGTATCAGAGCAGGAGGTTCACAAGCCTTCTGCACTGAACCTAGATTCCCAGATAGGTGAAGGAACTTTGTCCATTTTCGAGGACTATTTAATTTGTGTGTTAAGTGTGCAGGTATGTCTCTGAGTGATGCACCCATTCTCAAACCAGAGAATTACGAGAAATGGAAAAATAACATGATGCTCCACCTTGAAGCCATAAGTGACGAAATGATCGAAGTGATAAAGAATGGCCAAATTGTCATTCAACAACTCAAACAAGTCATGGAGGTTTCTAATGGTAGAGACAGAGATCAAAGCGAAGGATCTTCACAAACCGATGCGTCCACAAGTGGGAGATCTACTAGTCAAGTTATTTACGAACCAAAGCCGAGAACTCGGACATCGGAAGATGCCAAGAGAAATCGTCTGGATGGTCAAGCTCGTAATATCATCATCAGATCGACACGGAGCACATACGATGTAAAGCGTAGGGTGCTAAACGGCGAAAGTTGCAACCGATTGAAGAAATCATGCGGGCAATCGAAAACCAAAGAAAACAAGTTCGAAGTTCTCAAGTTGAAATTTTAAAATTTCAAACAAGGACCCACTGAAACTCTGGAAGAACTTGATTTCAGATTTACCACTCTCATGAGTGACATGGCAGCTCTTGGGGAAAGCAACAGATACTCCCAGTCAGAAAAGATTAAGACTATTGTCAGAAGTCTTAACCACAACTGGGAGCATACCAAATTTTTTTATTTTAACCAAGGAATGCCAAATATCACTCAAGTGGAACTTTTCTCTCATCTTGCTACTGTTGATTATGAGACAACTCAAAGAGAACAAACAACTGAAAAGTTGCAAAACGTTGCTCTAGTCACTCAAGGAACTTCTGAAAAGAAGAAAAGCAAGGAAGAAACTGAGGATGCTCTTGTTGCAAAGCAAATGAGCAAATATATCGAGAAATTGAAAGAAGGAAAGCCAAAGAAGCATCTAGGCTCAAACTATCACCAGTACAAAAATATGCAAAGCTCGCTGAACAAGCCAGCTCAGAAAGCATCATGTACTGAGGAAGCAGAAATTGGAAACGATATCTGTTTCTATTGTCAGAAACCTGGCCACTTCAAGAAGGATTGTCCTGCCCTCAACAAACTAAGGACAGGTGACAAGAAAGATAGGAAAATCTTGAAGAAGAAGCGAGCGTTAATCAAGAAAGAAAGAAAATCCAAATTCAACTAGATGCTCTAGACGTTGAGACAAATTCTGAAGATGACAATTCAGATGACTCAACCTTACCATCACCAGAATTATGTGGACTTACTCATGATATAATCGACTTCGGCCTCAAGAAGAATGAAATGTGTGGAGTTGCTGAAATTGACGGTCCAGACATCTCCAACATAGAAAACTGTCTTATGGCTGATGAGGTAACACATAATTCCTGTTATACTTATGAAAGTGATGAAGAGGAAATAAAAAATCTAGAAAATCTCAGGAAAGAACTTGACATCTATGAAAGAGAATTTCTAATGATCCGAGCTAGAGCCGAAAACCTTGAAGAAGAAAAGAATTCTCTTGAAAAGGAAAATTCTCAATTAGTTAAAGAATTTGAGAGAAAGGATGCTGAAAATGCATCTCTCAAAGCTCAGATATCTGAGACTGAAAAGTCACATAAAGAAGCAATGGCTGAATTATGAAAGAATTATGAAGATCTTCTTTCTGAGAACAAGGAACTCAAGAAGAAAGAATTATCTTTTCAATCTTATGCCAAAGCTAGTGACACTCTTACTGAAGTACAATCTTACTTAAGAGATCCTTCAGAAAAGAAAGGACTTGGGCTGAATACACAGACAGATTGTTCTATCACTCTGAATAAGAGTAAGGAGAGAAGAACATTTGTAAGTACTCAGCAAGACGGTTCCCATGCAATCTATAGTATCGGTGAGAAGACAAAGATTGTTGACAAAGGAAAGGCAGTTGCGACCAAACCTTTGTGGGAAAAACAAGTCAAAAACAAAACTGTTGGGCACGCCTCGGAAAAGAAACACAACAACGAAAAGTGTAAACACCATGCTATGTCTCTCAAAAGGTAGAATTGCGAGGCAAATTCTCCCATGTCACTTTTTCGGAAAGAAATTGGACCAACCAGAGACTAGCAAAGTCACGAGAAAAGATCTCGAGATAGCTTCAAGTGCTCAAACGGTATGGCTACAAAGGCATCGGAAAACAACTTGCTCATGAGTACAAGCAGAGCAAGAACGATGGTCGAAGCTAGAATTGCTCAAAGCAATTATCAGAAGTGGAAGTTAAATCAAGCCACTGAAAATCTGAATGCCAGGGCTAGAAGAAATCTGGCAAGGAAGGCTAAGTTTGCTGAAAAGCAAACTCAGAAACCTGACAGGTATCTGAAAGCATCATATGGAGCACCTAGGAACACACCAAGGAAGAAAATAATTCTTCCTAATGATAACATTCATTCAAATAGAATTCCTCCTTATGTTCCTGTCAGACAAAAGCATATTTCAAAGAAATTCATTCATAAATGGATTCCTACTGGAAGAACTTTTAATTCTGACGGTTCCATCAAAGATATGAGAACCTAATCTCCTGTTTCCTGTTGTGTGCAGAATGCCTCCTGGACTAAAGCACAATGGCTATTTGATAGTGGATGCGGAAAGCACATGACAGGAGACAAAGCAAATCTGGTTGATTACAAAGCTTGCAACACGGACCGGATATCGATTTGTTGGAGGAGAATTAAATCCCTCTCTGGGATTTGGCAACGTCAAATTGGGGACTTTAACAATCACTGACGTATTACATGTTAAGGATTTGAAATATAATCTATTTAGCATGAGCCAGTTTGCAGACAAGGGTTTTACTATAAAATTCAAAGCTAAATACTGCAAACTAATTGACAATGAGTCAAAGCAGACAGTCTTTATGTTGCCGATTGGGCATCTGCCACAACTGAAGAATGTCTCATGGTGAGTCAATCTGGTCACACAGAAGAGCACTGGTTATGGCACAAAAGAATGAGTCACTTGAACTTCAAAACTCTGAATAGACTTGCCAAGAAAGAGTTAGTGGTTGGCCTTCCCAGAACATCTTTCAGAAAGGATGGTATCTGTTCTGCCTGTCAGATGGGGAAACAATCTAAGATCTCTTTCAAGTCCAAAATCAGACACTCTAGTGTTAGACCACTGCAACTTTTACACATGGATCTTTTGAATCATCTTAACTAGTTATGCGGGGAAAGAAGTATGGTCTGGTTGTTGTAGATGACTTCTCAAGATTCACTTGGGTTGTCTTTCTGAAACACAAATCTGATGCCAGGGTGGAGATACCAAACTTGCTGAAAAAGCTTGAAGTCATGAAAAATGACAAGGTATCTGCAATCAGAACAGACCATGGTACTGAGTTTGTCAACCAGTACATAAAGGAGTTTTGTACCTGCAAAGGTATACAACACCAACTTTCCTCTGTAAGAACACCTCAACAAAATGGTGTTGCAGAAAGGAAAAACAGAACCCTTAAAGAAGCTGCAAG
The DNA here is from genome assembly GCA_026545765.1 of Plantago major. NCBI lineage: Eukaryota > Viridiplantae > Streptophyta > Magnoliopsida > Lamiales > Plantaginaceae > Plantago > Plantago major. Next base: position 41,386,002 of record CM048843.1, on the reverse strand, counting down.
GACAATGCTAGCTGACATTGAAATAAGTGAAATTTATTGGGTTGAAGCTGTAAACACAGCTTGCTACACTCAAAACAGATGTTTGATAAACAAACACCATGACAAGACCCCCTATGAAATCTTGGTTGGTAGACCCCCTAATATCAAACATCTGAGAGTATTTGGTTGTAGATGTTTTGTTTTAAACAATGGGAAAGATTATCTGAGAACATTTCAACCAAAGGCAGATGAAGGTGTTTTTCTTGGTTATTCCACAAATAGCAAAGCCTACAGAGTTTACAACAAAAGAACAAAGAAAATTGAAGAATCAATTCATGTTGTATTCTATGAAGGAAATAAGAAAACACCTCCTAATGATGAACTCTCAGAAAGGTTCAAAGAACTATTACTGAGGGATTCTAAAGAAGAATCCTCAGAAAGGAGAAACATCATTATGGAAAGTGAGGATGACTCTGACGTAGAAAAGCTTGAAATGCCTAGTAACAACAAGATGACTCACAGACATGATGAGGAATTTCCTATGAGTTTTCCAGAAATGGAACAGGTTACTGAGAACCTTCATCATGAAGAGGTATCTGAAAATAAGAATGCTGAAATGCATGTTCCAGATATCTCTAACACTGAAAAAGTGTCAGATATCCATGATATCTCCCATATGTCAGATATCTCAGATACTGAAAAAGTATCAAATCAAAATCTTAGTGATTCACATTCAGATCACGTGGATATTGATCCTACTAGCACTAGACCTATGATGAGATGGATCAAAGATCATCCTGCAAAGGATATAATTGGACCAATTAATCAGGGTGTTAGGACTAGGAGAGCAATAGCTGAAAATGCTAACTCTCTCTTTGGATGTTTCATCTCGAATATTGAACCGAAAAATATAGAAGAAGCATTAGGAGACCAAGACTGGATCTCTGCAATGCAAGAAGAGTTGGATCAATTTGAGAGAAACAAAGTCTGGAAACTAGTTCCATTTATAGAAGGAATATCTGTGATTGGAACTAAATGGGTTTTCAGAAACAAGATGAATGAATCTGGTGAAATAACCAGAAACAAAGCAAGATTGGTTGCAAAGGGATTTACCGAGACTGAAGGCTTAGACTTTGACGAGTCATATGCACCAGTTGCCATATTGGATGCAATAAGACTCTTTCTAGCCTTTGCAGCTCATAAAGATTTCAAAGTTTATCAGATGGATGTCAAAAGTGCATTCTTAAACGGTGAACTTGCAGAAGAAGTTTATGTTGAGCAACCACCTGGCTTTGAAGTTTCCTCAGAAAGTAAAATGGTCTATAAACTACAGAAAGCTCTGTATGGACTGAAACAGGCTCCAAGAGCATGGTATGACACTTTGGCCAAGTACCTTCTGGAAAGTGGTTTCAAGAAAGGTGAAGTTGATAAAACTTTATTTACCTTAAATCATGACGGGAAACTACTCTTAGTTCAAGTATATGTTGATGACATCATATTTGGATCTAAGGACAAGCAACTTTGTAATGACTTTGCAAATCTCATGAAAAGCAAGTTTGAGATGAGCATGATGGGAGAAATGAATTATTTTCTAGGATTGCAAGTCAAGCAACTCAATGATGGAATATTCATTAGTCAAACAAAGTATGCAAAAGATATGCTCACAAAATTCAATCTTAAGCCTTCTGAAAAGAATGCTAAGATACCTATGAGCATTGGAACCAAAATGACCTATACTGAATCAGATAAGAGTGTTGAAGAACATAAGTATAGGAAATTGATAGGTTCACTACTTTACCTCACTGCAAGTAGACCTGATATTCAATATGTCGTTGGAGTATGTGCTAGATTTCAGACAAATCCAATGCAAACACACTACAACATTGCTATGAAAATATTAAGGTATGTAAAGGTACGAGATGTAGGATTGTGGTATCCTAAAGAAAGTGGATTGAGTTTATTGGGTACTCGGGGCGATTATCTTTGGATCAACGCTGATAGGAAAATCACCTCAGGAACTTGTCAGTTGCTGGGTACTAGACTTATCTCATGGTTTAGCAAGAAGCAAAACTCAATTGCAACTTCTACCACAGAGGCTAAATATATTGCTGCTGGTTGTTGTGCAACACAAATTCTGTGGATACAACAACAACTTAAAGACTATGGACTCGATGAGAAGAAAACTCCCATTTTTACGTGACAACACAAGTGCTATTGCGATTACACGAATCCTAAATTTCATGCCGAACAAAGCACATTGATGTTAGACATCACTTCATCGGAGACCATGTTGAAAAGGGCAATATAGAGATACTCAAGATTGTATCAAGACCAACTTGCAGATATCTTCACTAAGCCACTACAAGAAAGTAGATTCTTAGCCTTAAGACATAGTCTTGGACTAATGGAACTACCAATGAACTGAAAGAGTTCAGGTATCTGGAACGGGCATCCAGAGAAGAAGTATCTGGAACGGGCATCCAGAGAAGAGGTATCTGAACGGTATCCGGAGAAGAGAAAGAGAAATCGGAATGGGTATCCGTAAGTCAAAAAGGCTAAAAGCAAAAGATAGCTTAAGATCTCGAGACGGAACTCAGATATCTGAATCACTCTATAAACGGGGAACACAAAAGAGAATAGTATAACTATCTGCAGTCAACTACTCTCTTGAAACTCGCATTATTTCTATCTTGATGAAAAACTTGGAAAAATCCTAAGTATAAGACAGATTCAGATGCTAACAGTGTTCTTGGTCATACAAAAACGTGATTCAGAAAGCTATGCGCCGAAATTCATTAAATGGGCACAATTACACTTGTTGATTGTGATCATTGCTAAAGAAGCAATGGTGACCCTTGATGAAATTAAGCAATTGATCTGTACGGTGGAAATTAATTCACAGTAAATAGTGGACTGTTGAAATTCAGACATGGCCCACTAAGCATTTAATGCCGAACTAGCTTTTGCTCACGCCTGCTTGCAAATCACGAATCGCATACACAAAATCAATTTGTATGTATTTGTCTGATGGGATTCAACTGCTATATATATAGGATTTTGGCATAGGAAATCACTTTTGCCTAATCCGAAAACTCATCTTGCACAAAAATAGCAAATCCTTCTCTTGATTCTCTGCAAAACCTTCTACAATCTCTGCAAATCAAGATTAAGTTTTTCTGCAAAGAATTACTAAATCAAATCTCTTTCAAACACCAATTTCAAATCCCTACACTATATAAAGAGATGGCCCCTAAAAGTTCAACTACACTAAAATCTCAATCCTCCACTGGTACTGCTGAAAAGCAAGCACCAGAGTTGGTTATTGTGAACAACCGACTGGTAGGAGATTTTAATCCTGACCATTGGACTTCAAATCACAGAATGATTTGGGGTGGTGCCATGGTTGAGGAATACCTCACGGCTGGAATAGAGAACCTAGTGGAATTTTATCACATGCTTGAAAAGGCACAAATCAAGGGCTTTCTATCTACTCGCCCTAGTGGAATTTCATCACTCGATGTGTTGGAATTGTACAAAAACTCCAGGATTATTTCCTGTGTTTCTGAAGGCACTGAAATAGTGTCTGTTAAAACCTCAGTCCAAGGAAAGGAAATCCTTCTGGACTTAACAACTTTCTGTAAGTTGTTTGAGTTTCAAAATCTTGGAAAGGATTTTGAAATAAACACCAAGGATGATGAACTCCTTGAAGGTGTTAAAGAACTTTACAGTGACGTGTGTGATCTTGAAAAATCAGATACACCCACTGAGTTCAAGCTTGTCGACATCCGAACCGGACATCTGTTGGTTCCTTTGGGATATCTTGGCTTGCATTCTTCACAGATGCTTTGATGGTCTACAAGGAGGTCTTGACCGGATAAGCCAAGACCGTGGATGATGATGTTCTTCTTGAATCAACAAGACAAAAGGCTGGAAAACCCTTTTAAGCTGGGAAAGTACGCTTCAAGTTTGTGAAGAAGATTCAAGGCTTGAGCCTAAGATTACCAAAGGACTAGCTGAGCCAAAGGCCATAGGATATGGTCCGAAAATATGCTACTTCTTGGAAAAGCTTGGCATTGAGCTCGAGAGACTTTGAAATAGCCAAGAACCTACTCTACAAATATGAGTATACAAACTTGATGAAAAAGGTTCTTGGGTCTCGAAAGGTTCTAAGAAGCGAAAGTCGAAAAGGTATCAAGAAAAGGTTGCGACCAAGCCCGAACTTCAAGAAAGAAGTCTATCGCAAATCGGAAGACACACCCAAAGAGGTTGTCGATTCTCGATATCTGCAGCATTGTCGATGAACCGATAAAGCGGATGAAATCATCAATGATGAAAAGAGTTATCAACTCTTGAACAAGTAGACTCAAAAGAGAAAGTGCTTTCAGAAATGTTGCGACTAATGCAGAAAGCCTTGCTGATGAACTCATAAATGCTGCCAAAAGTGGTGAAAAACACCAAGCCCTATCTGCAGAAACCGCAGGAATAATGGATCAATCAGTTCCCAATGCTGATGAGAGCTCTGACGATGAAGATGATGAACTAGTCATCTCTCAAGTCCTAGAAAGAACAAAGAGGGCTAAGGTTACTGAAACAGTAACTGGTGATAAGGTATCTGAAGAAGAACCTACACCACAGGTTGCTGAACCCATAGCAAAGGTTGTTGGTGCAAACACATCATCAGGGAATATTTCTCTTGCACAACTTCAAAAAGCCCTGATGAGTGGTATTTTAGTACTGGCGGATGCTGATGGAAACGCCACAACTAAAAATCTGGAAGAACATTCTCGACCAATCCTCCGCTTGCATAACCACAACAACCACAACCACAACCACAACAACCACAAGTGGTTGATGAAATGGTAAATGAACTCCATTTGAATTACCAAAGATGCAAGATATCAAGAAAATCCTGCAAAAGAGCAGGTTCCCCAACTCAATGAGAGGGATCAAACTGAGACAACTACTCAGAATGATCAACCAGGGGAGGCAACTGAGTTGCATACTCAGGAAAGGTGTGAAGTACCAGAAACTTCAAGCAAAGAAACTGCACTGGGACAAGAAGACCAAAGTATAGAAAGGTCACAAGTTCCAGAGACCAATCAGCCTGAAACTACTCAGGTAGCTGACCGGTTTAACTCTTATCTTGTGAAAATTTTTATGCTTGTACATCTTGTTATTTATAAAAATTCTTTGTTACAGGCTGAGTTAGAAACACACAAACAAGAAGAAGCTGAAAAGCTTACCTCAGAAACTGAGAAGGAGGTTTCCTCAACCTCGCCTCTTAAGACATCTGAGCCTGTGTCACAGGTAATAATGGATTCTTAAGATAACACTTCTTCAGTTATAAGTTTATGTGCTTAATCATTGAAATAAATGTTTCTAACAGGCTCCAACTGAGATGGAAGAAGATAAGGCAGAAATGCCAGAGACAAACCCAGAGACCAACAAGGTTTCTGAAGAACACATCACTGAGCCTTCTAGCATGAAGGTATATGACGAATCAAGTGATAAGTATTCTTCATCTTGGGTTATCTTATATCTCTTCTAAAAATATTCAATACTTTCTACTCACAGGATCAATCAGAAGTAGAAATGCACGGGGACAAAGTTGCGACATCTCATGCATCAATGGAAATTGATGAAGCCCCCAAGGCAACATCACTCGAAAGAACACCAGAAACTGAAAAAGTTTCTGAGAAAAATGACTCTGAGCTTCCTTTTGAGGAAGTAAGTAGCAAAAATCAGAATTCATTAAAAGCATATTTATGCACAAATTCTTTCAAATAATTTCCTAAGTATTGCATTATTCTTGATTCTCAGGTTCAAGAAAGAAAGGTTGATGAGGACTAGACTTCCAAGTCTCCACCTCACAACAAGATATCTGAGACACCAATTGTCTCAGTAGCACAAGTCTCTGAGCCTGAAGTACTAACTCAGGTAACTCAGAAACTAAACTACACTTCTACTCAGATATCTACAAAAGTTTTGAAGCTCACCCAAAACTATTTCTTTCAGACTCAAACAAGTGTCGAGCAGGTTCCCATTGTTGAGACAAGGGACCTACTTCCCTTCTTCAAAGCTCACACCTTGCCAAAGCACATTAAATGCTTCAAGAAATGGCAAAGGTTAAGGTGCTCTGATCTCTCTGAAATATTGAGAATCACAGATCAACCAAACAGATGAGTACGAGCTCTTGACTTGGAGACATACATCCATGCAATGTTCCCTACCGAACAATACACAGTTGCGACTCTATTGCATAAGGATTTCTCCAGAGAAGTAGCGCACAGTTTGATACAAGCCTTTGAACAGGCAGATGGTCAGACAAGATTACAAATGGCATTTAAGCCAGTCCTGCCCCAAACTATGCAATTTATACCTTCTGAACAAGAAGAGGTTAATGGGCAGAAGATCATATTCCTGAAGTGATCAATCTTGTATCTGAAGATGATGAGGAGGAAGAGATAAACGAAAATGACTTCGACGAACCTCCCACTGACCATCACCAAAAGGATGACACAGACAGAAAGGATGATGATGATGCCCCTGCACCAGGGACCGGAGGAATTTCACTAAGAAATGATGCCTCAGCTGCTGAAAAGCACATTGAGAAGCCTTCACAGAAATCTCCGTCTCCATCTCCTTAGAAATCTACTCATCCATCTTCTAACCAACACCCAGTTACTACTGAACAAGTAGTTGAGCTTTCTGAAGAAACCGATCAGAAAATATTAAACACTCAAACCAGATCTGCTCAACTCAGACAACTGTTGGAAGAAGAACAACAGCTCCATCTTCAACTGGAAGATCAAATAGCTAAATCCAGAGACAAGCTTGATCAACTACAAGATCAATACTTATAAGAAATGATTGCTTACTCTGAGGTTAAAGAGCTACGAGATGCTGTGCATGATATCACCAAAGAACTCGATACTGAAGAAGTATCTAAAGTCAAGCATGATGCTAAGGCTGCATCATATTCAAAAGAAGTACCATCCTCCTCCCAGAAAGGAAAGAAACCAATCTCTGAGATGGTTGCTGGACTCGATACAATCGATGAAAATGTCCAAGAGGATGAAGATCACCGGTGATTACTCGATGATGAAGAAGACAAGACTTTGGCGAGCACCGCAATGAACATCTAGCGGTTTCTCACTTGAAAAGGAAACCGATTGCTCCTACAATTTTCAAAGAACCGCCAAATGTTCACTCCAATGAATACATGAACAGTACCAATCTTGGCTACTCAACAAGGAGATGTCTTCACGTAACAAGGAAGTAATTGCCTCCGTCCCCTCTGAAATGAGAAAGTTCACTGAGCTCATCACTCAGAGAACAACTAGCATAGTCATTGCTCAGAAAGATCTGGGAATGATAAGGGACGATGATGCGTCTTTAGCTGAAAAAGCTTTCCAAGAGGCAAGTTACACTGCTGGAAAAGCAGATGCCATCCTAGGCCAATTAGCAGAGCTCACTGATACGGACAATGGACTTATCAAGCAAAATCAGGAGCTCAAAGCCGAACTTCAGAAGTTGGTCACTGCCTATAATTATTTACAAGGGCATTTTAACTCTCTCTCAGATTCCTTTATGAGACTGAGTCAGCCAACAATGACTAAGGGGGAAAGAATGTACAAATCTGGATCTCAAAGTCAGGGGGAATGGGAAGAAGGAGAAGAAAACAAGAAGAAATCTGAGGTCAAGTGCGGAGAAAGGAAGAAGAAACATGAAAACTTCCCAGCCACCACTCAGAATCAATGAACCCTCCTCAAGCCAAGCTGCTTTGCAAATAGTAGCTGCTTCCCAGAAACCTACTGAAGGAACTAAAATGATAACAAGGGCCATGGCACAAAAATCTCCAAGGAGTACCAAGGCTCCAAGGAGAAGACAAGTTAAAGGGATTGATGAATCTTCTGAAGAAGAAGAAGAAGTTCAAATCAAGTCCCTGGGCAATGAAGAAGGCAGAAACTCACAAGATTCAATCTTGATGATGATGAGGAAAGCGATGAAGATGAAGCTCCTCTTCACAAGAAAAGGAAAATTGAAAGCCTAATCGAGCCCATAGTCGCAAAGCCCTAGCGGCTAAAACACCCTCTGGAAATACCAAGTCTATCCGGTGGTGGCTCTTCAAACAACCCCAAAGAGAATTCAAGACAGAAGGAAAGGTGAGAGTCGAGCAAAGACAAAGTCAACTTCCACTCGGGCGGAAGAAGCCAAAATAGAGTATGTGAAGTATGACAATGATTCCTCTCATCTGGTGCATCAATCAGAAAAATGGCTATTGGATTCTGGAACTTAAGCATCTATTGGTAAATTCAAGATTTCCAGAACCAATCCATAAACAACTTATGGCATGGAAAAAAGATAAGCCAACCTTGATCAACACCAATCACATTAAAGCCTGGTTGGATTTTGAAGTTGTCAAGAGAACTGAAGCCATGAGAAAGGACCTCTCTGATGAATGTCCATATGGAAAGCCAGATGATGTGCACAGAATTCTGAATATCACAGGAACAGGCACAAGAGAAAGACTCGCTGTAGAACCCTATGAATCGTTCTATCTAACTGAAGATCAATACAAGGGTGACATCAGATATCTGAAGATTATCTACGAATACTTCAAGCTTTCAGATATCAGAATAGAGCATGCCTGGAAGTGGGGAAAGTATCTGTGGGTCAAACATTTTGTCAAGAAAAATCCTAACAAAACCTACAAAGAGGTCTGTGGATTTGCCAGAGACACAAAGATGCTCGTCAGAACTCTTCTCTATGACTATTCTGATGACATAAAAAGGTTTGGAGATAGGAAATTTGCAGACTAATCCACAGAAACACTGTTGAAGACTTGAAGAAATTGAAGACTTGAAGACTAGTTTATTAGGATGTTTACTTGGAGCTTGGTTACTCCTGTTGTCCTGATTTACTACGTAGTTTTTGTTGTATTTTTGCTGACTGAGCTTAACTGTATTATGTATTAAAGTTATCTGTAATCTTTATTTGTAACTTATCTGAAGAACTTACTCTCAGATAATATTCTATAAAAGATAACTTATCAGCAAAGATCACACCTTGTGATTTGGTTGATGTCTACTTTCTGCACTTAATTAAATAATTTGAAGATCTTAAGAAAAGATTAAGTGTTGGATTGTTCACTCATCCAGATTTGTAATAGGTAAGATAGTCATCGTTGACTGATCAAAAAGGGGGAAATTTATTGGGAAATTTCTTGGGAAATTTGTTAGGAAATTTGTTAGATATTTTGTTAGAAATATCTGTTTAGATTTTGATCAGCAACATGATGACTTATCTTAGTCTCAGAAAGGTGATTAGTACTCTTGGTTCACTTGAACATTGTAAAAGAGGAAACTCACTAAGTATGATAGTCTAGCTAATCTTGTATAGGATGTTAGGTCTCAAAATGTAATTTTTATTTTATGAAGAAGACCAAGAAGAAGACATCCAAGCGAACAAGCTCAACGACATTGAAGACTTGAAGAAAGCGCACAAGATTCTTTGAAACATTGTTCGATACCTTAGCCAGATATCTTGAAGACACGAATAGTTTCAAACAAACTGTGTCACAAGAGATATCTGAGAAATAAAAGGCCTATCTGAAAACAAGGAAAGTGTCCACAGATATCTATTCTCAGATACCTTGAGCTTTAACCACATTTACGAAAAGAAATATATATATTGCAAACAAAGTTGTTTCAATATAAGTGGTATCTCAAGATTGAAGATAAGGGCGTGCAAAGAATCGGATAACACTAGTCTACGATACAAAGCATAGATCCGTTGGCACTACTGAGGACAAAAGTATAGTACAATGCATTTAATGCACGCAGACGGAGATGTCGAATAAAAAAGCAGCGACTTCAAGAAGAAGACAAAACACCTTTCTGATTATACACAGATATCAATAGTTTGAATTTGAGCTAACGGATACTATTCAAACGGCACTCAAATTCATCTATAAATATCAACACTTAGACCGCTTGAGAGGACACAAGACACGACATACTTTGAAAAGCAATGAACATCTTACTCTCTCAAAGCAACTTACTTATCCTCAAAGCTTTCTGTTGCGACCAAAGCTTTTGATCTTGAGTAACACTGAAGTTCTAAGTGTCCTGATCCTAAACAAGCATAGCTATCTGTGAAAGAGTTGAAACGAAAGATCAAGTATCGAGATTCATTCTCTTGAACATTTATCTAAGACTTGGGTCAAGAAAAGAACAAGATACCATACATTGAAAAGTGTATTAAGTATACTTGATTCACAGAGCTATCTGAATAACTGAATAAGTTATTAAAGAAGCTCATCTGACAACTCAAACCAAAACCAACACCGTAACTGGCGTGGAGTACAGGAAGTACTTAGTTTGAAAAATCAGGGAATAACTCCAAGGTTACCGGATTATAGGAAGTACTTGATTTGGGAAACTAAGGAATAACTCCAAGGTTATTGAGTATAGGAAGTACTTAGCTTGGAAAGCTAGGGAATAACTCAAAGGTTTCTGAGTACAGGAAGTACTTGGCTGTGAAAGCCGGGGAACAACTCAGGGGGAACATTTGGTTGGGAACCAATTGTTAAGAATCTTAGAATAGGTTTATTGTAAGATGAACTCAATTATCTGTTCTAGTGAATTCTAGGTCTCTGGTAGACCGAAGTGGATTAGTTGGAGGATTACGCCACCTCCAGATACCACTATACTTGATGTGTTATTTACCTTTCTGTATTTACATTTCAGCAACACACACACACTTTAGCTTTACGCACTTATCTTTATTAAGTCTTCCGCGCTCTGATTCTAAGTATCAGATATCTATTCAGATATCTGAGAAATAGTTTTTATCGACAAAAGTTTTAAAAGACTATTCACCCCCCCCCCCTCTAGTCTTTTACTTTGCCGTTATCTGGACCAACAGAAAGTTAATAATGGACCGGAAGTATATTTGATTAAAAATCGATGTTTAGTGGTTTAATTTTACCTCCAAAATATCAGAATTTTACCTCCAAAACCCCAAACCCTAAGGAAACCAAAAGTCAGAATTTTACCTCCAAAAGTTGGAATTTCACCTCCAAAACCTCAAACCCTAAGAAATTGTGTGTGGATATATATACTCACTCTAACTATTCACGAACTTCATCCCAACTCCCGAGCTAGCTTCCACCGCCAGTCTCAATTGATAGTTTTTTCTTCAGGCTTTTTTAAGGTTTGTTCTTCGTTACACATTACTTTTGGACAATTTATTATTCATTATTCTCCATGCTAGCACGTTTATGCAGCTGCCTGTTACTACTTTTGGATAAAATTACTTTTATTTTCTGTGCTGCCTGTTAGCGTGAATGTTTAATGTATATTACTATTGTGATTCTTGTGATTGGTAGACAAGTAGGCTGGACAAGTAGTAATAGTATACTGTCCTTTTTATGTCTTGGACAGTAGTGTTAATACAATTCAAACACTATCTTGTAGAATGGATTAAACGAGCTACTCTTGTTTTTAGCATGGGGAAAGTCTAATTATACGCTATATTATTTAAAGAATATGCAGAATGAGGTTTTAGATTCGTTACATTCGATCAATTTGTATAAGTTGTGTTGTATGTGCTGTTCTGTTCGTGAATAATTTGCAAAATGAGGTTTTAGACTAGTTGATTCGATCGCTGTTCTGTTTTGTCTACTCAAATTAATTTGCATTCTCCTTGGTTATATAAAGTGCTCTATCTGTGTTATAATTTTTAAGATGGCGGGAAAGAGGACTACTTGGAACGACAGTATCACTAAAAAGCTAGTGGATATCTGTATCGATGAGAAGAAAAATGGATCTTCAAAATTTGACTGGAACAAAATTGCGAAAAATTTGAGTCCAAACTCAAATGAATTTTGGAGTAAGACAGGTTTCCAATCATTATAATGACTTGAAAGAAAAATATAAAGGTTGGGTTTCCCTACGATAGATAGCGAGTGGTTTAGTGTTTGACCCCAAAACTGGTGCAATAAGGCCGGAAGAGACACACTTGGAGCGATGGAAGTCATTTGAGGAGGTAAAATTCAGTACATATTTATAACTTTGAAAATCCTGTTTATTTTATTCGCTCTTTAATCAACCATGTTAATGGCCTTTTTTGTTTATTTTAGAAACATAGGAAGTATGCTCATATGTTGGTGAAGAAGGGATTGCAAAATGTTGATGAACTAGAGAGGTTGTTTGCTGGAAAGACTGCTCATGGTGAAAGGGAATTTTCTACTGCAATGGCCAGAACTAAAATGGTGAATGACTTGTTTGAAGGAGGAGAAGGAGAAGCAGAAATAGTAGTAGAAGACAATGTGGATGTGGCTGATCCCAATTAATGTTGACTCTGATTGTGAAGTATTAGGTGAAAAGAATCCTACTAACCTAGGAACAACAACTAGCTCAAGAAAAATAAAGGCATATGAAGTAGTGGAAAACAAAAGGACTCAACCTAACTTGGATACAGTTTTGGATTTATTGTACAAAAGTGTGACCGCACCTGATGTTAACAAAATTAAGACGGTTAGTCTTGCACTTCGTGGGATGGGGGTATCTAAAGGACGAGGGGATAGGTATTTTGTTGCTGCTATGAGGTACCTTGGTGAAGGAAATAACGGTGATATCTTTCTAGCACTTGAGAATAATAATCAGAAGTGGATGTTTTTGGATGAAGGAATGAATCAAGATGATACCTGTTACATCCCCCGTTACGAGGATGAATAGATATGCTATAAAAAGATGTTTTCCTTTTAGAATATATATTTGTAATTCTAGTTTCTTTAAGATGTTTCTGCATTAGCATTTTTCTTGTTATTTTAATGATTGAATTTTATACATTTGCTTTTGTTTCTTTATGCATTTTAATAAAATTCAAGTTATCTTATTCTTTCTTGTTGATGTAGAATGGAACGAAATGTTAGACGAGCTTGTATGATAGTTGGATTGGAAGTGCTAAGGAGATTACCATCTATTGAATCAACACCAACAAGGAGACCTCTATGAATCAGAGGGGAAAGTGGTGTTGAGTATATACATAGGATCTTGAATGCACATCCTGACTTATATATGCAAAGAGCAATTAAGACTTCATAGAGGTATGCTTATAAAATTAGTTGACTTAATGGTTGCTAGAAAACTATTATCCGATGGAAGATTTGTAAAAGTAGTAGAACAAGTTGGTATATGTATATTTATATTGGCGAAAGGAGCTTCCTATCGAGATGCTGCTGACATATTCAAGCATTCGATAAGTACTACATGCAAATATTTCAAAAAGGTGTTGGTTGCCCTGGTTACATTATCATATGATATCGTTAGACCACATGCGGATCTTTCTCTGGTTCCACCCGAAGTAAAGAACAATACGTTGTACTGGCCATTCTTTAAAGTGATTAAATTTACATTCATAAAGTTTAATATTTGACAACATTTATTTTATATTATTTAATTGTAATATGTTTGTTATAACATCCTTAGGATTGTGTTGGAGCAATAGATGGAACTCATATTCAGGCTGTTATATCCGATAGTGAAGGTATACCATTTAGAGGACGAAAGGGCACCAAAACTTGGAATGTTTTGGCTTGTTGCTCTTTTGATAGGATTTTCACTTTCATTAATGTGGGATGGGAAGGAAGTGTTCATGATATGACAGTATGGGTTGATTCTTTGACTCGATCAAAATATTGTTTTCCCCATCCGCCAACAGGTATGTAAAATAGTACTCCTATTACCAATGACCAAAATTTTGTTATATACAACCGGGACGGAGGGAGTATGTTACAATTGTTGTCTTATTATGTGCTTATGATTTTGACAGGAAAATACTACTTGGTGGACTCTAGATATCCTAATACCACTGGTTATCTCTCTCCAATTAAGGACCCCGATGTAAGATATCATATTCCAGACTTTAAGGAGAAAAAAGTTCTTAAAGGGATGTTTGAGCATTTTAACTATCGACACTCTTCATTACGAACTACTGTTGAAAGAGCCTTCGGCGGCTTGAAAAGGAGATGGAAGGTCATTTATACGATGCCTCAAATGGAAGACACATATCAAATATACGTGATTGTTGCTACCTTCACACTTCATAATTTTATGCACATGTGTAAACTTGAAATACCAGTTTTGCAACATGATGTCAATGTCCAAGGTGGAGTGGATAATGATTTATTGAACCCGACAAGGAAAGAAGCAATGAACAGGGTGCGCAAGGAGATAACATTGAGAATTTGGCGCTCTATTCCAGGCAATATAAAGCCCGAGGAAGATAATATAGAGTCCGAGGAAGATAATATGGAGGAATAAATGCCATTTTTCAATATTTGTGATAATGTTCTTTTTATAAAGTTTGGTCCGACTTTGGTTTGGTTTAACTTGTTTTGGAGTTTTTGAGAGTCATTTGAAAGACTTGTAGAGTTTGGTTTTGATTTTGATTAATAACTTGTTTTTTATTTGTTAAGTTTGAGAAAAACTCAACGTTAACTTCTCGAGTTTAATTCTATTGTTCGATATCTTCCAACAAAAGAACATGTAGATTTTTTGTTAGAGATGTATACAGTCTGATGTGAACCAGATTGTATGGTACTCTCAGGTTCCTGTAGTTTCTTATCTTAACTCACATTTTACGGTAGAAAAGAAGGTTAATTCAAATTGTAACTATACTCTTTATTTCATTGATCTACTAAAAGTCGTATTAAAAAGAAAGAAAGAAAGAAAAAAAGTTGAAAATAACTCAATTGGATAAATTTTCTTATTTTCCTCGTACAAAAGATCGGTGTGTAAATAAATGATGATAATAATAATAATAATAATATTAACAACAAAAACAACAACAACAACAACAACAACAACAACAACAACAACAACAATAATAATAATATGAATTTAGTGAACTGAACTGAACTGAATGGGTTTCCAGTTGAAGAGAACAGAGCCTTAAGCCCCACTTTTCTTTAAAAAAAATTAAAATTATATGTATATGTTTTTCTGTCAAACTATGAACGTAGTCCTACTCAATATTTGATAAAGATATTATAAATAAAATAATTTCAATATAATTAAGCTATATTATTAATGAATATATCATAAATTGTCTTTTTATACAAATAATTTGACAATCTTTATATGTAAAAATGAAATTTTGTGTTGAGTCACATCCACAATGAAATCCTGACTTGCTCCTGAGTACCTGGCGTGGAGCCCCAAAAAAACGAGAATGACAACTTTGATGCTGATCTACAAGACAAATTGGTCGTTCCACAAGCTGCAAGAACTATACTTGGCGCTAGTCACAGACTCAAAACAAGACGACAACCCCAAGACAAAACCGTTAAGTAAGCCAATCCACAAGAATTTTTGTGTTAATAAAACTTAACTATAATGATAAAACTCAACTCAAGTTAAAAACCAAAAACTCTTAATCAAATCAATTTCGATTAACCATGGATGTGAACTAGATGTAACTAAAACAAGTGCACATTCCACAAAGTAAGACATTGGATATGTAATGTAGTTGGCTTACTTATACACTTGTAAAATCAAGTTTTATATTTATTACAGTATTTTTATATATATAAGTGGACAGCTATTTGAGTTGGGCAATTGAGTACTTAATTTAAGTTAAATTCGACTTACTTAGAATGAATATATATATATATATATATATATATATATATATATATATATATATATATATATATATATATATATATATATATATATATTGAATTTTAATTGAAAAAACTAACATGTCTTCTCATATTAAATTGCAAGCCCTAATTTCTCCGCAACAAAATCAACTCATCGTTAAAAAAGCTCAATCTATCTTCTCCAATTAAATTTCAAATTCTAATTTAACCACAACAAAATCAATTAATCAATAAAAAACAATAATAATCAATCTATGTTCCCCATGTTCTCCAATTAAATTAGAAAAAGATCAATTTTGCACTAACATAAACCCTAATTCAACTCGAAAAAAGGCATCAATAATCAAAACTCGTGATATTACTTATCTTCATATATGTATTACATCAGTTGTAACCAGATGCCATAATAACACGCGTAGCGTGTTCTTATGTTCTAGTAAGTAATCAAAGGCTAGCAAGCACAACATTGAAAATAGTAGTGCATTGGCAAGCTAACCCCGATGTCGGCCTCGAAGAACTAGACTAGGTTGAAAGCTTGTTTTAAAAGTAAGGGTAACCATTGTCCGTGTGTTTGGGAATTGACTTGAGTTGGGTTTTGTCAAATTTTTATGTTTGTTTCTCCACCCGACACTATGATATTCAAGTTGAGTTACTATTCATCAAATCTAAAACTCAAAACTTCAAAATTATAAAAGTATAGTACGAAATCATATCAAAATCACAATTCAATACTCCCTCCGTCCCGCTAAAATAGGGCACAATCTTTTAGGTGTTACTTTTAAGACGGTCAATAATTTATTGTTTATTTGTGGAGTGAAAAATGATAAAGAATGTAAAAAATACTATATAAGATAGTGGAGTTTATTTTTTTTACTATTTTATGGAGTGACCTAAATTAATAGGACCTCACAAAAAAGTAGTTACATTTTTTAGCGGGGCAAAGAGAGTACTAAACATAAAACTTCAAAAATTAACTAGGCTTGATTTATTATTCATGAACTCTTAATTTTAGATAAATTTAATTTTTAAGTCGATTTTGTAAACACTCATTTATTATGGTTTTCACAGATACAAGTTTTGTTGTTTAATCTAATCTTAAATGGACTAGACGAAGATTCAGGAAAGCAGGATTTCACAAACGTACTGAAAAGCAAGTTGAAGGTTAATGGTAAACAATGGTTAATGATATTGTACTTTAAAAACAAAACTAATCTTTTTCATGAGCCATGTAAGTAATGAGTAAGGATATCTTATCTTCGTCTGCAAACTCATTCAGTTCAGTTCAGCTCAGCTTAGTTATATTTTATACGACAATTTAGTTCAGTTCTAACGAAAAGAACAGGACCTAATTATATCTCTTTCTTGCAGCTCTACTCATTAACAAGAGGAGCTAACTTTTTGAGCTTGAGCCACAATAAATACACTCGACTTTTGCACATATGCTTTGATTTTAGTCGAGTTCGAGCCAAGATCGAGCTCGTTACAAAAATTTATAGTATATAAACATGAAGCAAAAAAATTGAATCGATACTGATAAGACTTGACTCAAAAAGCAAAATGAGTCCTATGAAGCTTAAACTCAACTCGAACATCTTATGGAAGGAGCCAGACGAAGCTGTTGCAAAATGTGACTCCGTTATAACAGTAAAAGTAAAGTACAGAGCCTTTTGATTGAACTCTTTGGAATGCATATTTTGGAATTGTGTTACATAACAACCTTGACCAGGAATATAGAACACCACTTGGACTGCTGTTAAAAAAATCTCTCAAAGAAGCCCTCCCGCATGTTGTACGAAATGTGACTGGCAAAGCAACTTCACGTATATATCTAACGATCAATGAACGATTTGTTCATCAACTCTACTGCGGAATCCATGAACTGAGACAACAAGTAACAAGTTGTGTTAGGAGGCAAGGTAAAAGCGGAACGCATCTTAGATCTTTGGTTCTGTTTTTTTTTTTTTTTTTTTTTTTTGGGCAAAACTACAAGGCCAAACTGGAAAAATTACCCGTCCAATGGTTTTGAGCTCGCGGCCCACTGGTTCCATAAACTTCAAGTCCACTTCGATGGGCCATACCTGCAAAATGAGTAAATGATGAATATGTCTTGATGCCAAAAACAACAACACCAGGTTATGTGGGGTTGGGTGAAACTCTGAATAGAAGGGCAAAAATCTTAGCAAGATCTGGAAAAGATTATTAGTCTTAAAGAAATACAAGGAATACAATTAGGTTGAAAATGTGTTTGCCGAAACATAGACTACTAAAGTATAAACATGAAAGGAACAATTGAACCAAAACATAAATTTATCCTCGAAAAATGAGTTGGGATTCTCAAAGCACTATAATCCAGTCCTAAACGATACCGACCTTATTTTTTTGAGATCATTATGTACCGTACAAATTAGAGCCTGGGCAACCTTTGCTGGAGATATCTAAAGGAGATGAAATATAAGTCTGTCATAATCACGTATGAAACCCCAAACAAAGATCTAACTCTCGTCAAAGTTCCCGTGATTTCCAAAAAATTCCCATTCAAGTCTGCAAGGTTGGGGGGGGGGGGGGGGGGGGGGGGGGTTCGGCTGATCCCAATTCGGATGTAATTAGGCGATTTATAAGGGTAACATGTGAAGTTAACCATAAAAGTCAACGCCCACAAACTGCAAAAAGAAAAACCTAATTTCTGACTATGTTATGTTACAATGAAGTTGGATGTGTTTCCATTCTTTTCACCGCTATTTTAATTCAAAACCCGAGAAATTCACATGATCCAACACGGACGGTAAGTAAGTTTAGTGGTACTGGTATGCACAAGCAAGGAATTCAGATGTCCCAACACAGACGGTGAGAAAATTAGTAGCATGCACACACGCACACACAGGTTTGCAAAAATGTACGTACAAGAGCAAACCCCATGAGCTTGGCTCATGGTTCAATTCTCAGAGTTATCATGCTTCATCTTTGTTTTCTCGAGTATTTCAAACAAATGGTTTGCGCTTTGCCAACTTGATCTTAAACGCACTTTTCCTTGGGTTACTCCAAATCTGTCTCATTTTAGTACTTTTACATAAAAATAGTAATTCATTTCACCCTAGGTTTATAGAACAATTCTTATTATTGAAGGGATTCACTTAGGAAATCTCTTAAACTTATCTACATAACAAAAGATGTCCATACATCAAGCATATCTATATCAAGTGTAGCTAGAGTGGACAAAATTTCGTATATATTCATCCACCCAAGATACTCTTGACATAGATATGGATAACTGTATAGAGATATATTGTCATACCAGGAAAAATAAAACTTTTTAACAAATTGTTAAATGGTGAATTCTTGAATGGGTTAAATTTTGAAAATCTAATGTATGCAAACTGAATTTTAGAACATTATAATGTTAATTAGAAGAGTTAAGGAAAGCTTAAGTTTGGACAATCTTCTCTTCCATCTCAAAAAAGCAACGCTGGGTAATTCATCAAACTCAAATACAAATTGTTGAATGGTAAATTCTTGCATGTGTTAATTTTGGAAATAACCTCATTAAAATGTTAACTAAAAGTCCTTGATGTTAGTGCTAGAGTTCCATGTGCCGAGATGATGTTTGTGAAGGTTTAAAGAAGGGGACTAAATCCTGTAGGCATTCTGCCACGGTGCCACCTCCGAGGAAAAAAAGGTGGAATATGAAAAAATATTAATTCAATGACTATGGATTTGTTTCTGGAAAGACTGAAAACCCTAAAGAAGCTTTTCAAACGATAATCAACTAAAACGGAGTTATCAATACGTTATGAACATTTGTGGAAGTGGCCTAATGAAAAACAACTTAAAGCAGATGGAAAAGTTGCACTGGGAAAGACCAATGCCCAAGAAACTTTCAGCATGCACTCACAAGAAACACCTAGCTACGGTAGAAAACCTAGAGTGAAATAATGGTATTTACTATTTTAAATAAAAAATCTACCAAAGTGGGAGTTGGAGTAACCCAAGGAAAAGTCCAATTATGACTACATTAGAAAGCTTTAAGCAAACTATTAGCTTGAAAAACTCAAAGACACATAAGCATAACAACTCTGAAAATTGCAGGTTGGAATGAACAAATGAAGTATAATAAATTATTTAGGAGACGCCGAGTCAGTATAAAACCAATTTTAAAGCGATACACACAAACCACAATTAACAGACTCTAAAAGCACACGAGCCCCCAAAAACCAACCACCTATTGAATCCCAAAGTTGATCTCATTAAAAGTGTGACAAGTTTTACAAAAATACCAGAATAAATAACTCACGGCATACTAAAAGACAGTACAAACAAACTTAGTGGAAGAATGCACAACAGAAGTGTTAAAGGGGAATAACTTACTGTATAAATAAGACATATAAGTCTCAAACAAAGCTCAGTAATCTAAATAAATACAACATAGACGATTTTAAACCGAGGGTTAAAATCTCGATAAAAAGAGAAGATACTAAACTTCTATCACCACACTAAATGGAGGGCTGCAACCTCGTTAAAAAGAGCTATTTAGCTGAGGGTACAAACCTTATTAAAGATATATGACACCATCGAGGATGAACAACCTCATCAAAAGTTATGAAACCATCAGGGATCAACAACCTTGTTAAAAGAGCCAAACAAGGGTGATCAACCTTGCTAAAATGACCCGTATAAGGACCAGCGGTACAACCTCATAAAAAAGAGCAGCATCCAAAACCGAGGGTACAACCTCGTTAAAAAGAATCAAGAATCAAAGCCAGTCAGTGTTTCAACAAAGTTAAAAGTTATGCAGCATCTGAGGGTGAACTAAGTCATTAGAAGAAGCAGAGTTTGACAGGGCGAGTATCCGTATTAATACGTAGAAAATAGTCAAATACAGATACACAGGGATACGCTACTGATATGCATCCTTTCAATATTAGGTTTCTTGGTTTATCTTTTATTTATGTATTCATATCTGAATTAGAACCAAAACCTAAAAATAGAGACAGTATTATTATTCATCAGTTTACCAGCTGTTACAGACATGACGACCCGTCCTTTTGCTATTCCTTCATCGGTAATGTGTTTCTGAACAAGTTCCAGGGCAATTCTACTTTTTAATATTTTTAGTTTTGAAAAATTGACAAAAATTCTGATTTCTGATTGATGTTTCTTCCTTATGGTTTTGTTTGCGCATTCATATACAGTGAACTGGTAAATTCACATAATAGTATATTACAACCCAAAGATTTCTTTTATTTGATTTCACTTCTTCAATAAATCCTGGAATCCCCCTTTTTCCCTAGATTACTTTCAGGTCACCATATATATTTAAAAAAGTGCATAAAAGTAAAACAAATCCTCCATCTATCCATATTTGTACCCATATCTGTATCGGTGCTTCCTTGTTCTGCAACAGTCCCTAGATTTAAGGGAAAAAAAAAACTCTGGACTCTGACTCACCTTCCTCTTTAGGGCTTACACCTCCCATAAGGCCATGACTCTTGTACCAGGAGGATCCACCAACACACAAGTGTTGCATACCCAAGACAACTTTAAAGCTAAACGAGAAATTTAACATTTTTCATTTTCACCTTTACCTTTACTACAAATACAATTATGAAAAAAATATATCTACCACACCGCACATTCTCATATCTAGCTAGCTCCAATCCTAATAGAAGAATTAAATTTCATGTTTCCCACTTACACAGATCAAAGAAGAAACTACTGAGGTGTATAAATTCTCTATTGCGGCAAATAAAATAGATGATTTAAAGACCAAATGTTTACAACTAATTAGCAAGTATAGAGACTACTGTTTGCTATATTCTCCAGAGGACCAGCTTATGTTCAGAATAAGAACTTATCTATGAACGCGATGTGAACAGCTCAGAAACTTGCTTGGGGAAAAAACGATTAGACTAGATATTTTATAAACATAAGTCCATAAGTTGGCATTTGCAATAATAAAAAGAAATAGGAACACAAAAATGGGGAAGGTTTAGAAACGCACCTTAAGACCAAGTAATTTGATTGGAGCAACTTGACCAGGCACTATGCAATCTGGCCCTGCAGCTTCAACTACAGCCTCCTTTCCCAGTCCGCTCCCTATTGGATCCGAATGCTGCAAGAGAACCATAATAAAGCAGGAATTTAAGGTTGATTCTAAATATTAAGGTCAATCCACCTTCAATAACAATACACTAAAACAGGTGGTCCAAGTATGTACTTAAATACACGTGCAGTTTCATAGAGAACTGCATGTTAAATATGGAAAAGAAGTTCTTTCTGTTGTAGTAAAGACTACGTATTTCTGGAGTTTTATTGACTAAAAGACAGAAAAAGATAAACAACCATCTCTGAAGAGACAGAACCAACCATAACGGGCGAACCAACTATGCTGAGTAATACTAATCAACGTCTGAATATCTGCTAAATTAAAAGCCATACCTACCTAATATAAAGAAATAAAGTAACGTCCTAATAGAACTCAAACTCTAACAAGTATGTAGCTATAACCAGATCCTACGTCCTGAGAAACAGAGTCTATAAACATTCTAATGCTAATACAAATCAATGAACGTCACACAGTTGAACGTAAAACTGGTAATGATGCTCTAAAAACAAGAGTGGCATCTACCATGCTTTTTATTAAATGAGGTGCTGCTAAGACCCCAGAGGGGATTAAATATACGGATTTGGAGAAGACTGATCCTCATACTTGAAGGGGTGTTTGAGGCTTTGCAAAGAATGGCATAAAGCACTTTCTGTAGCTTCTAACCTATGTGCCTGCCAACTTTCTACTGAAACTGAACTCAAAATTAATTTGCCTTTTTCATCTACTTTGCACTCAAACTGAACAGAACAGACACAATTGCTTGTTTTCAACCTACAAAATCTATAAAAACATCACATCATTCTCACATCTCTTACATTTAAACCTTCAAAATAAACCTTCTCTCCCACAAAATCACACGTAAGTCAATCACTAAAGCATGGAGATTCAGGCAACTTTCCAGAGTCAATGACCCAAAACAATGACATCTATCTCAGTCTTTAATCTTGGAGATGTTTGTGGAAATTCAATGGGATCCCACTATCTAGTTGTGTGAATTTGCAGTTATGACATTAAGAAACACAAGAAATTCCAAACACAAGATGAGATATATTATTATCTATATAACATGTAAGCTAAAATATACTCTCTCCATCCCGAACTCAAATTTCCACTTTCCGTTTTAGTCGTCCCAAACTCAACTTCCCCTTCCTAATTTGGAAAGTTGTATACCTCACTATCATTATAATAATACTAATTCTCCTACTTTATTCACTATCATTCACACTCTATTCACACTTTCTCATACTTTTTTTCACTACCTTTCCTACTTTATCTATTCTTATCTTAAAAACATGTGTCCGACCAACGGAAGTAAGTTGAGTCCGGGACGGAGGGAGTATAAGACACATACAGAAGATTCAAGAAGTAATCAATTTGACTTGCGTCGCAACACTAAAAACATTCCTCAATAACAAACCTAGGAAATCAATCCATAGCTAGGTATAAAAAAAAAAAGAAAAAGAAAATTAGGAAAACAGCATATGAAGAAGCAAGTGAATAAAGAAGTAGATATAGATTGATTGAGTGAGCAGCGACCTTCATAATGGAGAGGGCATAAATGGAGTAAGAATTGGTGGGAAGGCGAAGAAGAGGAGAGTGATGAATCTTGGGAATGGGCTTTACGGAGGAGGGAGAAGCCCTCCATGGAACATCCGCTTGTAAACCACCACTTCTTGTCGTAGACATTTATTTATTGTATGTATGTATATTCAACAACAAAACAAAGATTTGATTTTTATCTCATCTGTGTATAGCTGCTGTGCTGGTAGTGGTCACTAACGAGGAGCAGATAAGGAGGAGGACAAGGATGATGGTGGAATTCACAAATTCTTCTTGTTTTAGTGGAACAAAGATCGATAGATAAGAATTTGGACTTTTTGTGCTCAGCTCAACCAGAATTAGCTAGGGATTTGCCTTTCTAACTTGTCACTAAACCAGGGCCTAATATCGCACTTTACCTATTAAAAGTAGTAAGCCTCATTACTATAGCGCTAATAACTACTATTTATTCGTTGAAATATTCAGAATATTTATTTTGTATAGTAAAGATTTTAACTTAATTTTTTCTACACTAAACAATCATAAACTATTATTCTCTTTCTATCCTACTTTTACTTACTATTTAATTTTTCAATCAAACTAACAATCTCAATCCAATCAAACAATATTTAAACCAATCAAATAATCTTAAAAAAATATAAAACACATCAATTTATTCTTACACACATCACTTTATTCTTACACACCCTATATAACAACCCTATAAGTTTCTAACTCCAAACACCATTCTTTATAACTCACGTTTAACTCAGTTACTATTCATCAACTAAAGTTTTTCTTTAACTCACTTTTTTAATTATATATCAAACTGCTTTAGATTTACTACTCATCCTACTACTTAAATACTACTTGACCCACTCATGAGGTTACACGTGGCAGAGAAAAACTAATGGCACAATTTGACTTTAATTAATATTTAAAAAGTTTATCAGAATAAAAAAGAAACATAATACTTATTTCTTCTCCAACGCCGACGTAGTCCGGAAACGATATACATATATGTATATATATGTACATATATGTATATATATGTACATATATGTACATATATATATATGTACATATATATATATATATATATATATATATTTCGCGAGGATCTACAAAGGCTGGGTTGTTTTGTGTTCTATTGGCACTGTTCTTGTGTTTCTCCTACGAAGAAGAAAGATTGGGTAGGTGATATATACATATGAGTCTGTCCCCGTACCATGCCGGATCAAGGCGACTTACTATGATCTATACATACACTCTGAATGAGTTCGCCTACAGCTCCCTTGGCCCGTCACCAAACGACTCGCCTTCCCTCCATCTGACCAGACTTCCGGGTCGAACTTGTGGGTTGGTCCGACCCCCGCATCTCTCACCATGGACTTATCTGTGATCAGGGGAATTGGACTTCGACCTATGAAGATAATGTAACTAGGGCCGTCCCTTCTACCTGTCCGACTGGAGCCTCCTGGCGGGCTACCTCTGACCGGATCCTGAGTATTAGCGTGAACTAAACGCGCCACCTATTTCCGAGACCACATGTCACCATCTCGCCAAGCCGACCAACTTCCAATGAGTCAGAGGTATGTCCCCCAGAGCGTTGCAATATAAATAGGAGAGCATTTACTCCTCATAATGGTAAGTAACTACTTCTCAAAATTCCACTCTCTAAGTTTATTTCGAGCTCAAGCTTGATCAGCCAACTAAACCTGTTGAGTCCGAGCCCGGTTTGTCTTAGGCAAACCGGCCCAAAAGGGTCTAACCCCTTCTCCTCTCATTACAGGTTATTCATTCAAGTACACCAGAGACAGACTTTACCTACACCGGACTTTTCTGACTACTGGACTTAGATTTCCCTTACCTATCTACCTGTGAACGGACTTTTGCTCTAGACGGACTTCTTGACCTGAGTTCCCAGTCGAATTAAGAAGTAATTTTATCATTCCTTGACTTTAGACGGACTTTCCTCAATCTTGACTTTGACTATAGACTTGTCCGTTTTTTTACTACATCATATTGGCGCCGTCTGTGGGAATCCCTAAGTACAAAAAGTCATGGCACCTTCCAGAAGACAAATAAGAAAGACTGCTTCTACCCATCCCCGATCTACACCCTCAAACGCCGGACCTTCCTCTCTACCACGGCAACAGGCCTCAGGGGATGACGAAGATTCTGTAGAGAACAGAGTCATCTATGAACACGACGACATAGATGGGAATGAGGCATCTCTCTCCACCTCAGAAAGGACTGCAGGACAGAACCCTCAACCACTGCCAAATCCACCTCAGACACCAATCATAGCTAACGTACCTCACGTAACTGCTAACGGGATATCAGCCGGATATAACGAGGCCCAAATCCAACTCTTGCAAGCAGCCCTACTGATGAGAACCCAACCGGCAAATCCAATGGGATTACCTGTAGGGGAGGCCCCAGTGTTCCCTATTCATAATCAGTTACAAGGGCAGGCTACGGCAGATCATGTGGTCGAATCCAGAGGACCCCCCTAACTCACGAAACACCAATCGATCCGAAAATGTCAGGACACCTAGTAGGAGAGCTTCTGAGGATTTGAGGAATCTACTGAACAACCGGGCACGTAATAACCAGAACCCCAGAACCACCCAAGCGGCAAGTAGGGGGAGAACAGGGGAGTCGAGGGAAGAAATCCTTGTGACCCCACTCCATCCCGGGTCTCTACAAGAGATCGACGCCCACGGGACAATGATAGAAGGAATCGGTACAATGACCGATATGATGACCAGGAGACCCTCAACGGATATAGAGGAGAAACCCCACCTCATGCCTATAGGATAAATCATCTAGATAGCCGATCACCCACTCCGGATGAAAGGATGGAGGACGAAGAATACTATAGGAGAAGAGGGAGGAGTCAGGAAAGGCGAAGAGAAAACCGGAGGGAAAGGACTAGATCCAGATGCGAAAGAACTTATCGATGGGACTTGCCTATGGATGAAACAGAAAGAATTAGGGAGAAAGTTAGAATTCATGAAGCGGCCCTGAATCTGGAATGATCAAAGCTTGAATCACTTACCCAAGCAAAAGACATCATCAAATATGGAAGGAGTCTGAATCCTTTGTGCCCGGCAATGAGGGTAGAAGAATTACCTCCCGGTCGAAGTGCACCTGCATCCAAAGAAACATATGAGGGAAATTCTTGCTCCGTCAACCACAGAATCCGGTTCGAGGCATCTTTGGGAGGGATGGGAGTACCAGACAATGTAAAGGCCCAGCTGTTCCCGAACACCCTCTACGGACCCGCAATGAGTTGGTGGAAACAACTCCGACCTGACTCCATTATGTCCTGGGATCACTTACTAGCAAAATTTACCCTGAAATTTGAAAATTTCCTCGAGACAGCCAGACCGATCAGCTATCTAGTCGAAATCGTACAGAAGGAACATGAAAGTTTTAGATCCTTTGTAAAGAGATTTGAACAAGCCACGGCCCTGGTAGAGCCACACCCCATCAAAGAACGAATCATTCACATGGGTGAGAATACTAACAACACTTCATTCCACTACAAACTTGTTGATGCGGGCATAACCACCGAACGAGAACTTACTGAAATGGTCAAAAAATTCTTGAGCATGAACGAAACCCTTGACAAAATGGTGGTAAGGGCCGAGGTCAAGAAAGAAAAACCAGTACAGGACAACCCAAGATTGGGGAACCAACACTTTGAGAAAAAAAGAAAAGGCGACAGAAGAGGACGGATCGAGGAGAGAAGAAGATCCCCTCGCAAGCTTTACGTAAACTACACTGACTTAAAGGCTCCTAAGGAACAAATCCTAACCATCATGCAAAGTAAAGGAGTGCCGTTCGAATGGCCGGCCAAACATCGGGAGACAAGATTCACGAGAAACTCGAATGAGTATTGCCACATAAGCAAGTGGGACACTCAACTGGAAAATGTATACACCTCAGGCAAGAAATCCAATGACTAATCGGGATGGGATACCTGCAAGAGTACATTCGATGGGAACGAGCGACGTAACCAAGAGCTTGGAAATACGTCCAACGATCAATGAAGCACAAGGGATCGCAGGAATACCACTCCCCACAGAGCCAGTCCCCATCAAGACAGAAATGAACGACGTGCCCCGGACAGAAGGCGTTCACCGAGTTCCAGAAGAGCCTCAGTTTTGCCCGGACCACCAAGTCCAAGGGGGCGATGAGATGCCAGGAGATCCCCAAGCCCCCGAAGACAGGGAGAAAATCGTAGATCACCAAGTCCTGCACGAGACAAGAAGGGTAGCATACGTTGGGACCCAGTCGACCTACGTAGATGACAACCCAGTCATTTATGGGAGGATACTCAGCATAGAAGGAGGACCCACAGGAGGAGACAGTAGAAATGCCCGCGAAGCAACGACAAGATCACTTAAAAAATCGATGAAAAATCCGTCAACATGGTGGAACCTGGCACCAATGTTATCACCTTTGATGAATCTGAAGCACCCCCTCACTGCCAGGGGGAGAGATCAATCCACGATCCCGATCTCTCGTTGGTGGTAGAAGTGGACATCGTTGGGTATGAGACGACCAAGGTACTCGTCGACACTGGAGCATCTTCCAACATCCTCTTTATGAGCACGGTTAGAAAAATGGAGATGAGCCTGAGAGGAATGCTACCTGTAATCACAGACCTTGTAGGCTTTGGAGGATCAAGGATTAGAGGAGTTCTTTATCTCTCGCTTTCAATAGGGAAAGCGCCGTTCAGAGTCACCAAACAAGTACCGTTCGTCATCGCAGATGCGGATTGCGATTACAATATCATCCTAGGAAGACCTGCACTGAATCAGTTCAAGGCGGTGGTGTCAACCTTTCATTTGAAAATGAAATTCACAACAGAAGTGGGTATCTATAGGAGACGAGCATGGGAATGTTACACCCTCTCCACCAGAAGAGCTTCCAGGCCTTACAGAGATGAATGAGACATCAGAAGGGAAGAGGCTGACATAAAATCAAAAAAGCAGTGTCTGTTCATACAAGAAAAGGCCCGGAAATAAAGGAAGGAAAGGCCCTTAGGAATAGGGATCAACTGGCTAAAAATGGGGATCGACAAAAGGAAGATCGCCGTCACCACCAAAGAAGGCGAGGATAGAATCGAGGAATACAAGGTCATCCCACCAGAACCCCCGGGAGAAACACCGACCAAGAGCTTCTTCCA
Source organism: Plantago major (assembly GCA_026545765.1). Taxonomy (NCBI): domain Eukaryota; kingdom Viridiplantae; phylum Streptophyta; class Magnoliopsida; order Lamiales; family Plantaginaceae; genus Plantago; species Plantago major. Next base: position 41,357,508 of record CM048843.1, on the reverse strand, counting down.
TGAGAATCGGATGGCCCCCCACGAGGACATCTTGGAAATCCCTATCATAGAAGGAAGCCTTGAGAAAACCGTGAAGATTGGATCAGAGATGGACGCAGAAACCACCATCAAGATGGTGGCCTTCCTGAGGAAAAATGCCGACGTCTTCGCATGGGGTACCGAGGACCTGACTAGGATTGATCCCCACATCATGGTTCACGAGCTCAACGTCGTCCCTAATGTCCGACCCATCCGCCTAAAGAAGACGGATCATGGACCTGTCCGCAACCAGATTATCGCAGAAGAAGTCGAGCGACTTCTCAAAGCAGGACATATTCGGGAAGTCCACTACTCAGATTTGATATGCAACGTGGTCCTAGTAGAAAAGAGCCCTGGAAAATGGAGGATGTGTAACGACTTTACCAGCCTCAACCGTTTCTGCCCAAAAGATCCATATCCTGTGTCGAGAATCGACCAGCTAGTGGATTCAACCACAGGGTGCGCCTTGCTGAGCTTTATGGATGCTTTTAAAGGATTTTACCAAATCAAAATGGCTGAACATGACATAGCTAAAACTGCTTTCATCACAGCCGGAGGTGTTTACTGTTTCAAAGTCATGCCGTTCGGTCTACGCAATGCAGGTGCCACTTACTAACGATTGATGAACCAAATGTTCAGGGAAGAGCTTGGAAAGTCAATGGAGGTCTATGTAGATGACATTCTGGTAAAAATCAAGGAGGCAGCCGACCACATTCATCACCTAGAAAGATGTTTCGCCATAGTAAGAAAATATGGCATGAAGCTCAATCCAGCAAAATGCACATTTGGGGTCACGGGTGGAAAATTTCTAGGATATATGGTCACACAGAGAGGGATCGAGGCCAACCCAGAGAAGATAAAAGCCATACTGGAGCTCCCACATCCAGAGAAACTCAGAGACGTTCAAAGACTCATAGGGAAGGTGATATCCCTTAGCCGCTTCATCACCAGGTCGGCCAAAAAGAACCTCCCATTCTTCAAAGTCCTAAGGAAGACAAAGAATTTTGAATGGAATAAGGAATGCAGAGAAGCTTTTGAAAACCTGAAACTCTACCTATCCTCTCCTCCTCTCCTTTCCAAGCCCGAGGAAGGAGAGCCACTATACATTTACCTCACCATTACCCTAGAAGTAGTGAGTTCCGTCCTAGTACGTATACAGAAAAATGAGCACCTCCCAGTATACTACCTGAGTAAAGTACTAGGAACGGCCGAGAAAAATTACAAGGAGATTGAGAAGTACGCCTATTGCTTGGTGGAAACCTCAAGGAAACTCAAACCATACTTCTGATCACACAAGATAGTGGTTCTTACCAATCAGCCACTGAAGCAGGTTTTAGGCGACGCATCAAAATCAGGGAGATTGGCCAAATGGACAATAGTGCTGGGGGGGGGGGGCATACGATCGAGTATCAGGCCCCATCTGCCAAGAAAGCCCAAGTTCTTGCCGACTTCTTAGCTGAATATCCAGGAGACACGAAGTCGCCAGCAGAAGAGAACAAACTGGACCATGTCCAAACTGAGGCCCAGACAGCCATCTTGCCAACAAACCAAGTCTTAACACTTACAACAACAGAAGCTACTTCAGGGGGTGGAAAGGACTAAGAAACTGACCCTGTGGCGAAATGGATCATCGTAGAAAGACAAAGCCCTGGTCTACCACCTCCACTTAAAGGAGAGCCGCATGTGACCGCCCTAAAACATAAACTGACCCAACAAGTTGCCTTCACCCCAAAGGAACTTGGTCCAGTGGAGAAGGACATCTGGGAACTTTATGTGGATGGGTCATCGGCCGCTCATGCTGGAGGCACTAGACTGTTGCTCATCAGTCCTGAAAGAGCACAGATGGAGTACGCCATACGACTAACTTTCCCCGTCACAACAATGAGGCCGAGTACGAAGCATTGATAGCTGGGATGAGAATGACCAAGTTAGTCATGGCCAGAAAACTCCGAGCCTACTCAGATTCCCAACTACTCACGGAACAGTACCCGGGCAAATTCACGACCAAGAGCGCCTCAATGATGAAATACTTGAAGGTTGTGAAAGAATTGGAAAAGATATTTGACCTGTTTTCTCTGGTCAAAATAAGTCGAACCAACAATACCATAGCCGATGGGCTATCAAAATGGGCCACCGCCTCTGGAGCAGTTGATACCCGAACAGTCTTCCTGCACTACAAGAATTCTGAGGTAAAACGATGGAAAGGGGCGACGGATAAAGCGACGGATCGCTAGATTTGGCGACAGATTTTATCCGTCGCCAAATCTAGCGACGGATTTTATCCGTCCCCAAATCTAGCGACGAATAAAAATTATCCGTCGCTCATTAGCGACGGATAATTTTATCCGTCGCTATATGGGCGATGGATTTTATTAATCCGTCGCCCTTTGTTTGACTTTTTTTTTAAAAAAAAGAAAATTAAATATTAACGACGGATAAATTATCCGTCGTTAATATTTATATGTTAAATAAAAAAATAAAATATGGCGACGGATTAGCGATCCGTCGCTACGGGGCGACGGATAGTTATCCGTCGCCCCGTAGCGACCGCTCGGTATTGGGCCGACGGCTACGTGTCCGGCCCGAAGGTTTTAGCCATTTTGGGCTGAAGCAGAAGCCATTTCGGCTTCATTCTTCTTCTTCATTTTTCTTCTTTTTCTTCCTTTCTCCTCCGTCAAATCCGGCCATTTGTTGTTGATTCTTCCCAATCTTGGTGTCAATTCGAAGATTGTTGGACGAGGAGCTCGTTTCTTCCTTCAATTTCAAATTTCATCCGCTATTTTCTTCGGAATCAAAGGTATTACTTCTAAACCCTAAGTTTTGAAAAATTGGGATTTTTTTGATTTTTGACTACTTATTCTCAATTGTATGTTTATATGAAGTATGTAGTAGCTTGTTTAGTTAATTTGATCAATTATATGTAATTTGATATGTATATGTAATTTGATTAATTTGATTTGTATATGTAATTTGATAGTTAGTTTAGTTAATTTGATATGAATGTATGTAGTAATTCAATATGTATGTATGTTAATTCGATAAGTATGTATGTAGTGAAGTATGTATGTTAATTAAGTATGTATGTAGTTGGTTTAGTTAGTTTAGTTAATTTGATATATGTGTTAAGTATGTATGTAGTTAGTTTAGTTAATTTGATATGTATGTAAGTAGTAGTTGGAGTTGATTTGATAAATTCGTATATGTACTAAATTACGAGGATTTAGTTAAGTGTTTTAAGTGACGGATAATATGTTGATTATATTAACGTGTAATTTATAACTTATAACTCGTAGTAGTAAAACACTTAATAAATTTTGTACATATCGAACACTTAATAATTAATTTATAAGGAACGTATAATAATTAACAATTAATCTCTACAATCTTCTTATCCGAATTGGAATCGATCTAATAAATTAAATACGATCTAATCAATTGAAACAGGTTAAAAAAGTATACAATGAATTCCGACCGTTCATGGATACGACGATCGCATGCGGTAAATGGCAGAGTTTCTCGGAGTTTTGTAGAAGGGGTTAAAGGTTTCATCTCGTTTGCCATGGGACGTCCGGCTTGTGCAACTAGGGGGTTGATAAAGTGTCCTTGCACATTGGAAACCAGTAGACACAAGCAATTTATGACTCCTACAGCAGTATTTGAGCACTTGCGACGTTATGGATTCATGCCTGAGTATCATGTATGGATTCATTACGGTGAGGAAGCACCGTCCAAGGCATACCTCCAATGGAGGGAGAGGCGGGGTTTGGGGCCGCCTAATGAGTGCCTTTCTACTTGTCGGAACATGTGCATGGTGTATTGGGAGGAGGATGTAGATCTGTTGGAATGCAAGTTCTGTGGTAGGGAGCGTGACAAGTGATGAGGAGGGGGCTGCAAGAGAAAGAATCATTTGATAATCCGTTTTGTCTCTAGGATTGTATAACTAGTAATCATTAGTTGATTTATGAAACCAAACATTATGGTAAAATTGAAGCTAATGTAACTTATATTATGTAATGCCGTAACAATTGATGTTGAAGCTAATATAACTTATATTACGTAGCAATTGATTGAAATTGATTTATTATCGTAAATGATAGACCTCGATCTAATGAATTCAAATGTGTCAGGTTATTATCTAATTATTCAATGAATACCGATCTTTCATAGATGTATTGTCGTACTCTAAATGGCAGAGTTCAATCGAGTTTTCTGAAAGGGGTTGAAGGTTTCCTTGCATTTGCAATCTCAAATCCGGCTTGTGTAAAGGATGGGTTGATAAAGTGCCCTTGTGCAATGAAACAAAGGCAAAACAAGCAATACGTTACTCCTACAATGGTAGTCCAAGACTTGAGGAAAAATGGATTCACCTGCAGACGTATGGAATCATCATGGTGAGAAAGCAAAGACCGGCCCAATACATATGACCAATACAGACAGCGTGGAAGGAAGAGAAAAAATGAACAAGTCGGGGAACAAAGTACATCTGTAGGCGATGCTATTCGAGCTCGAGTCGAACAAATGGTGTATGATGTTGCAGGGGAAGAGTTCATGGACACAACTAACACTGAAACCGAGGTGGAGGTGGAGGAACCACCGAATCCCGAGGATCAGGTGTTCTTTGACTTGTTAGAATCATCAAGGAAGCCGGTTTATCCGGGGTGTAAGCTCACTGAGTTGTCTTTGTTGGCTCGGCTAATGAGTTGTAAGGCTAATGGCCAACAATCTGAAACGAGCTTCAATGAATGGGTTGACGTAATGTCGGACCTTTGTCCTGAAGAAAACCTAGTTCCCACCAACTTTTACCAAGCGAAGAAAAAGATGCGGGGTTTAGGGTTGCCTGTGGTAACCATAGACTGTTGTCCGAAAATGTGCATGATCTATTGGGAGGAGGATGCAGATCTAATTCAATGCAAGTTCTGTGGTAAGGAACGGTACAAGCGTTATAAGGAGGGGGCTGCAAATAAACGACAGAAGAAAATTCTCCCACATAAGAAAATGTGGTACTTCCCTCTAGCACCTCGTTTGAAAAGATTGTATGCTTCAAGTTCTTCTGCGGATAAAATGCGGTGGCACAAGGAGCGAGTAATCTCGGATAATACAGAAGATGGTAGAATGGACCATCCAGCAGACTCACCCGCATGGAAATCGTTTGACAAGACATATCCAGAGTTTGCAGCCGAATCTAGAAATGTACGATTGGGACTTTGTACGGATGGTTTTAACCCGTTCGGGAGTGAACGAAAATACTCTTGTTGGCCAGTTATGCTCACACCGTACAACCTGCCCCCTGGTGAGTGCATGAAGGAGCCATTCATGTTTCTGACTGTGTTGGTGCCTGGTTCCGAGAGTATGTTCGGAATCCTATTAACAACGTCACGTGCATATACTTAAAGGCTCTCGCATAAGGGCCATTCAAAAAGGTCTACACATTCCCATGTTATATAGTCAATGGCCTTAGGTTCCACATGACTGAATGTAACACGGCCATGGAGACAAGCAACTCCGGGATGTGTGTTAAGGGTGCATCAGATTATGGAGACGCTGCTTTGTTTGATTTCCACGGCAAGCTAAAACGAATAGTGAGGATTGAATATTCCGGCTTGCCATTGAAACGAACCTTCTTGTTTTATGTTGAGTGGTATGATCCTAATCCAGGAGGTACGAGGAAGAACGAGCAGTATGAAATGGTTGATGTGAACCAAAAGAAGAGGTACCGAACCAAATATGAACCATTTATTCTGGCGACTCAAGCATGACAAGTGGTGTTTCTTGAATATCCAAGCAGGAAACGCGATAAGGCGGAATGGTTAGTCATGTACCTATTCGTGCTCGAAAGTGGAGTACATTGAGAAAGACGACTCAATTACCAACTCGTACCAACAAGAGGATGTCGATAAACAAGCAGAAAATCCCATAGAAGCAGATGATGAGTTGTTTGATCTGCACGAGGACCAATATGTAGACTTAGAGGACGGCGATAACGGTATATTATGTGTATTATAACTAGTTAGTAGTTGATAACACTTGAGTAATTATATGTGTTATTATAATTTGTTCTGTATTATAACTGGTACTAACACATTTTATTGTATTTGTTACATGTTTTTGCAGATGCCGTGACAGAGACCACACACACACACACGCATGCATGATAGTGCTTTGGTCGGAATGTCGGAGGGGAGGGCTCAGTAGTCGGCAGCAGTCTCGGATTCTGAGACCCCCAGGAGAGAGCAAATGGCTCTACCAACAAGACAGACATACAGGAGGGCGACCATGACGATTGTCCCTACCTCATGTTCGATCCACATCATCCCAACGTCACGTGGAACGGCTTGCCTGTGATTTTTCCTATTGGTCCTGCCAAGTATGTATTATACATTCTTCTTAAATATGTAATACATAACTTATGATAGTTGACAAGTATAAATTGTTGTACTAAAGTAATATATATTTGTTTCTTGTATCTTATACATTGACAACAGTTTATGGCCTCGGGAGGTCCACAACAAACTAAGGTGACATCTTCCGGAGCAGGAGAGAGCCACCGGGGCAGGGTGGTGAGTGTTGGTCTCACATCTCGGACCGCATGAGGGCCGAGTACTTTGATGAGTTGAGGGTAAGTTAAAATATGACATTCATTTGTTTATAATTATAACCGTTTTAATATGAGTGGTGTGTTAGCCACTGTGAGTGGTATGTTAGCCACTTTATTTGGGTGATATGTTAGGCACCATTGTGTTAGTAAAATTTAGGACAATGTGAGTGGTATGTTAGCCACTATATGTGAGTGGTATGTTAGCCAATTTGTTTGGGTGATATGTTAGTCACCATTGTGTTAGTAAAATTTAGGACAATGTGAGTGGTATGTTAGCCACTTTGTTTGGGTGGTATGTTAGCCACTTTGTTTGGGTGATATGTTAGTCACCATATCTGTGATGTTGTTGTATCTTATTAAATTGATGTAACATGGTGACGTTATATATGTATTGACTTTGGATGTTGTTTGAAATTGGGAATGTAGAAGGAGTACTTCATTCCCAGCAAGTTGATCCCACAGATCTGGTGTGTTTATTTAGACCGGGATCTAAACCGCATGAGGATATGGTCTCAGACGTGGAAGGCCATTCGGGATCGGGTGGCCCAATGCCTCCACGAGTTGATGCAGAGGAGTGGCCTTTGGGATGCCTATCGGCCGAATCGATGTCCGTGACATTGCTTACATCAATGCATGTAATCGGGCGTCTCAGTCTGATGCGGCAGGGAGGGCCGTTCACCACCTTGGGAGGTGATCTACTGTCAATGATTATTACCAATCGGTATGTATATATATGTTTTTTTTCAATCTAGCATTACGTGTATGTATTGTGTCTCTGATTACTTATTGTGAGATGATAAATTGTTGACTATATATGTTGTTCAGATTGCAAGGGGGGAGGTGACATCCAAGTATTACATCTTCAAGAAGGCCAAGGTATAAGGGTACGGACGACCGCCGGCCTCGTCTATCATGATATGTTTATGTTGCTTAAATTTCATATTTGTACACTATTACAAGTTATTTTTGAAAAAACAGTAACTGATCATGATATATGCTATTTACGATTTCAGGCTGAGGTTGATGCTCAGGTGGCGAGGCAGGAGGACGAGACGGGTGATGTGTTGTCAACTGAACAAGTTGACAACATCTTCCTAGAGGTCAACAAACCGGACAGCAAAGGACGAATATATGGACTTGGGAGCCTCGGTTTGAGCTTGGCTAGTCCTGGGTGCTCCTCATCATCATCCTAGCAGTCTAGACGTCCAGTTTAAACACAGGACCAGGTCTCGAAAATGGTGCAGTCGCAAGTCCGGGAACAGGTTGCTCGGCTAACTCAAGAGATGGATCAACAAAGGGATGAGATGGAGCGCCGCGACAGAGAACGAAGGGAGGAGAACGAGCGCCTTGATTCTGAATGGAGATTCATGTCCCGATTCGGCCAACCCCACCCCCGTCTGGTAGCTAGTTATGTATATGTACGTTCGGATTTATTATATTTACACTTGTTCGGATAATTTCTCCTGCTCCGGATATTACTTTATATTATTTATCATTTATTGAAACATTTTCCGTATTAATGATTTATTATCGAACATTATATTGATTAAATAGGTGAACTACGAAAAACAGGGATTAATATGACATAAATAGTGGCGGATAGATAGTGACGGATTAACAGTGACGGAATAAATAGTGACGGATTAATAGTGACGGAATAAATAGTGACGGAATTCCAGATTTCGTCACTAATTCCAATAATATATTGGGCGACGGATAGAAATTATTCGTCGCCAAATATAACGATGGATAGATTCTATCTGTCATCCCATCTAGCGACGGATAATTTCTATCCGTCGCTATATGGGACGACGGATAGAATCTATCCGTCGTTATATTTGGCGACGGATAGATTCTATCCGTCGCCAATAATCGATTTAAAAAAAAAGTCAAATATATTAATCCGTCGTCTAATCCGTCACGAATTGGACGACGGATTGTCTATCCATCGTCAAAGGCCCAGTGGGGCGACAGAATTACTATCCGTCGCCCCAGCTGGGGCGACGGATCGGCACTGTAAATCCGTCGCTAAATAGTGTATTTTTTGTAGTGCTGATGACGGCCAACGAATCAGCCATCACCAGTGCAAACGCAGTAGCAAACATAGGCGTCATAACTGGATCCAACAACTAGATGAGCGACATCGTGCACTATCTGCAAGACGGTGTCCTACCTTCAGACCTAACCGAATCAAGAAGAGTCCAACGAAGAGCGCAACACTACTTCCTCTCCGGAATCGACCTTTATTGAAAATCCTGCGATGGAACTCACTTGCGCTGTCTGGAGCCATCCGAAGCCAGCATGGTGATGAAAGAAATCCATCCGAAGCCAGCATGGCTCAGAAAATCCAGAGAAATGGCTATTACTGGCCAGGCATGCAGAAGGAGGCCGGTAAATTTTCTAGGTCCTGTCCTGAATGCCAAAAATTTGCAAGAATCCCACATCAACCGACTATTCCCATGATCCCGTCCACCATTCTTTGTCCTTTCGATCAATGGGGCATGGACATAGTAGGACCATTTCCTTTGGGACCCAGTGGCAAGAAATTTCTAATTGTAGCAGTGGAATATTTCTCCAAATGGGTGGAAGCGGAGGCCACTGCTTCAATCTCAGAAAAGAAGACCATGGACTTCTTGTGGCGATTATCTTGTAGATTCGGATTACCCAGAATCCTGATAGCCGACAATGGACGTCAATTTTCTGGGCACAAACTCAAGGACTGGTGCGAAGAAATGAAGATTGAGCAGCGCTTAACTTTGGTCGGATATCCTCAGGCCAATGGCCAAACAGAAGTAACCAACCGGACCATAGTCGATAACCTTAAAAAACGGTTGGGAGCCATGAAGGAGGATTGAGTGGACGAGCTAGAAGGAGTACTTTGGGCTTATCGTACCACAACACGAACAACAACACAAGAAACTCCCTTCTGCATGGTGTATGGCTCGGAAGCAATAATCCTCGCCGAAATAGCTATCAAGCTCCAAAATTATTTGAAGAAAGTATCAAGCAAAAGTGCCTCGGACCCCAAGAGTCCGAGCCAACTTATCTTAATTATTCTAGTGAAGTCTCGGACCCACAGAGTCCGACACCCACTAGCAGGAGAGGAATGCTAGAGACCCATAAAGTCCGGCATCCACAAGCTCCAAAATTATTTGAAGAAATTATCAAGTAAAAGTGCCTTGGACCCAAAGAGTCTGAGCCCACTTATCTTAATTATTCTAGTGAAGTCTCGGACCCACAGAGTTCGACACCCACTAGCAGGAGAGGAATGCCAGAGACCCATAAAGTCCGGCATCCACAAGCTCCAAAATTCTTTGAAGATTTTATCAAGTAAAAGTGCCTCGGACCCAAAGAGTCCGAGCCCAATATCCGGCGAAGCAAGCATTTATAAGAAAAATCAAGATCGACAAAATATGCATAACAACGGATTAAATAGGAGAAATCATCGATCAAAAGAGAACCAGTCACCCGTCGATCGACAAAATTACACTTAGCACCCAACATACGGGGCGGACCCGAGGGTGACCGACTTCAGATGCCATGTTCCAAAAATAGGCAAAATTAAACCCTCACAGACTGAGGGTATAGTCAGTTCCAATATGTTTGAATAAAAAGTGAGCAACACTTTACAAAAATACACGGGACATATCCCCGGACTATGAGGCTTGTGTGTCGGATCCCCGCCGCCTGTAGATTTTGGGCCGCCGCCACCCTAATTGCCCTCACCTCCGGAACCTTGGGACTGATCTCCCGCCGTGGACGGCTCTTTCATCTTCTTCTAGACGGACCTGACCGCCTTCTTGCCGGGATCGGGCTCATACTCGACCACGGTCTCTTCTTAACCAATGATAGGCCTGGGGAGATTCATCCAATCGTTATTGGATTCCACACAATTTCGGCTATCAATCTTTCCCGCCGCCATAACCCCTGGGAACCACGACGGGTAGAGATGATGAATCTCCGCCAGCCTCAAATTGGTAGGAGCGACCAAGGGCCAGAACTCCTCTGAGGCCAAGTCTTCTGGGGACTTTAGTTATTCATCAACAATGGGATCACCATCACTGTCACCCATGATCTTCAACCGCAGATCCAATGTCGTGAGTTCCTTATCAAGTAGGCCCAAATTTTGAAGCTGGCCAATGTAATCAGAAAAGGCATCGGCCCGAGTATCGACCGACTCCAGCTTCTTGAGAAAATAAAAAGAGCCCGACTGGAGAAAGTCGTAAACCGTGTCCAAACGGCTCGTCTTGGCCGCCAAAGTAATGGCTTTACCAAGCCGGGATCGGGCTTGGCCGGTCAGCTTTAGTCCCTTGTCGGGCCGGATAAAGGCGATCTTCTCATTCTCTAGCTTCTTCTCCACTTCAGCCTTAGCCGACGCAAGTTTTTCAAGCTCGGCCTTTTGTTCAGCAATTTTGGCATTGGCCAACTCGAGTTCCTGAGCCAGGCTGACGGGGTCAGAAACTTGGAGTTCGTCCAGAGCTTCGGCATGGCTGCAGACCTAAACAAAGGAAAGACCAGTGTAAGAAAAGTTGTAATTCTCTACCAAAAAGATTATAGGAAGATGTTAGTCACTTACAACATCGGCTTGGGTCCGAAGCAGCTCGGACATCACCCTTAGGCTATCTGCCAACTCGACTTGAGATAGAGCACGGAGCACTGATAAGTCCGTCAGATTAGCCAGGTCGAAACCAGATGTCTACGACCTTTTGGAAGTAGGAGGCTTTTCCTACGGACCCTTCCACTTATCCTGGGGATTCGACCTTGGTGGTTTGGGCGGGTTGGTTTGATTTTTCCGCCCCTGGTCCTGTATCTGAGCCCGAGTTACAGGGACCAAGAGACATGGACCCTCATCCCATCAATTGTGGCCGAGTATCCATGCCTTGATATTTTTACAGAGAAGGATGGGTCGAAACCTATTACCTGTTCTTGAGAGGGAGCATTGGACCGAGTAGTGGAAGCCCCGGCATTACCACCAGAGGCCGGCTGAAGAATCTCATCCACATTGACCGGCTCCTTAGTGCTCAACTTATGAGCATTGGGGGTGTACTTGGTTGCCTTCTTGCCCTCTTTAATTTTCTGGGCATTGCCAACCCTCCCGGCGGCTCGCTGATCCAGAAGGGCTTGGGCGGACGCCATTATCCAGTACCCTGCACAAATCAAGACTGGATTAAAAATAGTTGGAATTAATTCACACCAAGAATCAAACCTAGCAACAAGAGACACTTACTCATAGGGGTAATATAACGTCGGATCATTACCGACCATGCGGAACACATCACTCCTCTCCATCTCCAGGCCCGGATCTTTGTCATGGTCCACATGCACAAAACCACGGGTCCCAATCCCGTCCATTTCTATCTCTTCGTCTGACTCCCCTTCTTCGGCGTCGGACCTCTCCAATATGACCATCAGTGGTCTCAACGACTTCAGCCATTCTGGGGGATTCCTCATGGAGACGGCCCTAAACTTGTCTCGACGGAAAAATCGAGGCAGATTCCAATCCCCAGACGGATGTCTTATGTAGAAATACTTGGGCCACCATTTTGAAGAATGAGACGTTTCAAATCCGTCTAGAAACCAATATCCACGATGATGGTTGAAAAAGAAGAAGGCTGACCCCGGGCTGGAAGAAATGGTGAAGGCGGATAGAAAGTTTTGGTATGTAAACTCCTCACCTTTCAAGGCAAGGATGATGGAAAAACACATGATTGTACCCACGGCATTTGGTAACACCTGGGTCGGGCACAAGCTGTGTGCCGGAACAGCTCTTCCACGGGCGGGTTTCATAGGCAACCTCCATCCACATTTAAAAGCCTGCACATGGAAGGCCAGGAAGCCGGGACGCGGGTTGTATAGTGTCTCGGACGGATCCGGAATGATTATCTCATACTCCCTCGGAATGTCATACTTATAGTAGAGACTCTCAATGACCGAAGCCACCAAACTTGTAGAACAGGTGAGGATTATTCCATCATCATTGGTCTCGGCATCGGCTCTCATCGGACCAATAGGGACGGTCCGCTCCGTCTTATACTCCTGTGCCGTCTTGTTAATTTTCTTAGAGGCGTCCTTCTTCTTCTTCTTCTTCTTCTTCTTCTTGTGACCGGACCTGGAACTTTCACCAATCTCTGGCACAGTGATGATGGCCCTCTCCTCATTCTCGACCGCTAGAATTTCTTCTTCTCGTGGTTCGTCCCTGACCACTAGGCTCGCATTGTTTTTAACGACTTTATCGCCGGATCTCTTAGGTCTCGAGACGTCTATATCCACCTCCTCGTCGGACTCTTCATCATCAGAGTCTTCAGATTCTGACTCCCCAAAACTTGACGCGGAAGGCTCTGGACCACCACCATCAGCATTATTAGTCCCCGTGCCTTGTGGGGCTTCGGACTCCTCTTCGGGCGATGAGATAATGGTCGTGGTCCCAAAAAGAAGATTCCTATCCCTAGCCATGGGAGAGGATTGTCATCAAAAGAAAGGGGGGAGTCGGACTCACCTCCCTGGTTCTCCAGTTCAGGAACTCTGTTAAAAGGAAGAGTCCGAGATGGACCGGCCTCATCGGACCTAGATACAGGAAAGGAGGCCATGGGTAAAGGTTCGTATACAGGTGCCCTAAAGTTATACCCCAAACTAGCAAAGGAATTTGGGGGGAAAGGATTTCGAGGATGAGAAGGAAGGTCAACTATGTTATAGCGAACGAGAGGATTTGAAAACTGAGAAGGTCCGTCTCTGGGTGGCACGACGGATTGGGAACTAGTTCCTAAGGTTTGGATGGAAGAGTGGGGAAGGGCTACTACGTTATACCGGACAGGCAAAGGACGACGGACGCCTATGATCTCTAACTCAGAAGGAGAAGGGGCAGCTTCGTCGAGATCCAAGCCCTGATCAGAATCAGTCAGATTAATAACTTCGTTAGGATTTTGATGAACCTCCTCACCATCACTCTAGTATAGGTCACCTAAATGATTATCTCCTACTGACATTATTGGTCCGAGCTGGGGAATCTACAAATAACAAAGAGAAATCTTTTGACTTTGTAAAAAACCTAGACCCCACGTTCAGACCTCCTCAAGTCAGCCTATACTAAACTAAAGGAGACCGACATACAGATACTTGAAAAGTAAAACGGAAACGAAAAAGTCTGGGAAGTGGGTATTTACTTGAAGATCCGAAGAATGCAGATAGTGGTGACCGGCTGGAACCGGCTGAAAGGTTGCTAGGCAATGGACTTGAAAGCTGAAAGTTTGCTTGACAACTGTTGGTCCAGATAACGACAAAGTAAAAGACTAGAAGAGGGGGGGGGGGGGAGTGAATATTCTTTTAAGACTTTTGATGATAAAACAATTTCTCAGATATCTGGGAAGGTATCTGATACTTATATTCAGAGAGCGAAAGACTTCAGTGATAAGTGCACGTGCTTAGCAGGCTATAGAGTGTGCAAGTACTCAGTAAGCAATAAATAAAGTGCATTAAGTAAATAACACAACATTTTATAATGGTATCTCAGGGTGGCGTAATCCATCAACTAATCGACTCACCCTTTCTCAGGACTTGAATCCACTAAGATAAGATGATGAGTTCTCCTTACAAAATCCTATCCCTTGATCCCTTTTACACTAGGTGAGTTGTTCCCTGGTTTTCCCAACCAAGTACTTCCTCTACTCAGTAACCTTTGAGCTATTCCTTAGTTTCCCAAACTAAGTACTTCCTATGCTCAACGCCTTTGTGGTGTTGGTTATGGTACTTTATCATGTACGCAGGTTCTTAATAACTTCTATGAGTGCTCTGTAGAATCAAGCTTACTTAATACACTTTTCAATGTATTGTAAGTTGTTCTTTAGTGACCCAAGTCTTGATGTTGTTCAAGAGAATGAATCACAGATTTGAGTAGCAACTATTTCTTTTGGATTCAACTCCTTCACAATATACAATTCTTGTTAAGGATCAGGACACTTAGAACTTTAGTGCTACTTAGAATTCAAGAGCTTTAGTCGCAACAGTAAGTTAGAGAGTAAGTAGGTAGAAGGCTTGTATGCTTGAGTGTAATGTATGAAGTTCTGTGTACTCAGTGTGTCTTCAAGCATTCTAAGTGGTGATATTTATAGTTGAAAATCATGTCGTTTGAATAGTATCCATTAAGCACAATGAAATTCAAACTAACGATATCTGAAGTTAGTACGGCAGTGAGCTTTGTCTCTTTACAGAGATTTCCTCTTTTGCTCAGACATATTTATGTCAGCGTAATTAATGCACTGTACTAATTTTTGTCTTGTAGTGTCAACGGAACAATGCAAGCTTTCTGAGGCTTTGCAAGTCCTTTCTCGGTGACCTATTATAGTGCATTAGAAGCCACTTGTTGAAATACTTGTCTTCCAAAGACATTTAATTTCTTCAAGGTTTCTGAGCCAAGGTTTCTGAGGAGACACTTCTCCTTAGTCTTCAGCAATCTTGTGCAATCTTCTGATCTTCAATAAAGGCTTCCTTCTACTGGATGCTTGCTTCTTGGTCTTCTTCAAAGATATAAAAATTACACTCAGAGACCTAACATCCTATACAAGATTTGCTAGACTAACATACTCATTAAGCTTCCTCTTTTACAATGTTCAAGTGAACTAAGAGTACTAGTTACCTTTCGTAGCTAAGATAAGTCATTAGGGTTACTGATCAAAATCTAAACAGATATTCCTAACAAATATCCCCCTTTTTGATCAGTCACCTATGACTATCTAAAAACCTATCATGAACTGGATGAGGAAACAATCCAACACTTAAACATTTCTTATGATATTTCAGTTCTTTTTATTTAAGTGCAGAAAGTAAACATCAACCAAATCACAAGGTGTGATCTTTGCTGACAAGTTCTCTTTTCATTGGATAGGTATCTGAGAATAAGTTCATCAGATAGAATTACAATTGAGAGTACAAATAACTTTTACAAGACAAACAATAAAGTACAATCAACAAAAATAAAAAATACACTACTTAGTAGAACAACAAGAAGTTCCAAGTTCCAAGTGAACATCCTACTACTTGGTCTTCAAGTCTTCATCTTCAGCTTTGAAAGACCATATCACCATATCTCTTGCAGTCTTCTGAGTAATCAAGGATGTATGTTCTGACTTTCATTTCAGCATTCCTTGTTGTCAGAGCAATCTCCTTGTAAGATTTGGTGGTGGGTAGGTTCTTGATCATGACTTTGATCCAAAGGTACTTGCCCCATTTCTAGACATGTACTAGCTGCTCTTCAGTGGGCTTGTAATGACCATATATCTCTTTCAGATATTTCAGGTCTTCCAAGTATTGTTCCGTAGTCAAATAGAATGACTCATAAGGTTCAACCTGCAGCTTTGGTCTTGACCCAAATTCATCTTCAAAAGTGTGCACATCCTCTGGTCTATGATAAGGGCATTCTTCAGATAGGTCTTTCTTTCTGGCTATTTGTCTGACTTCTCTACTTCAAGTCTAGCCATTTCTGAACTCTGTCTCTAGGCAACAAATCTTGTCTACCTTTTCTCCTTGCCATCATCTGTCTGAAGATGGGTACTGGTAGTCCTCGTTCATTGACTAGAAGATTCTTCAGTTTCAATACCCAGTGCCATTCTTCTGATGAATGCACTGCCAAATAGTGGGATCAAGGTCATCAACCTTTACATACTCAATCTGAGCATCTTCAAGCTTTGGTGGTAGCACTCTACCAAACTTGATATCCCTTTCCCTCTTCCTCTTTTGTTTGGAGTTTAGACCTTTCTTAGAGGGGTCTCCAGATGGGGTAACTTGCTGAATTGACTTGGTGTTTCCAGAATGTGTCCTTGCTGCTATAGGAATTACAGCTATAGGCTTAGACATGCTGCTTGTTCCTCTTTTCATGTGAAGAGGATTTATGTCTTTCTCTTCATCTTCATCATCATCCTCATTATCAAAATGATGTATGACCATCAATTGTTTGCATCTATCTTGGTCTGTTTTCCTTCTCTTTTCAAAGATCTCTTCTTCTTCTTCTTCTTCTTCTTCTTCTTCTTCTTCTTCAGAGTCTCTGTCTTGTCTTCTCCTTGAGCTCTTGGCAACTGTTGGAGGTTTCTGAGATCTTACCCTAGATCTTGTAATCACCATCTGTAAATCTTGACTTGGGGTTTTGGTTTGGGCTTCCTCAGGATACATCTTCTATTTGCCCTTACCTTGTACTCTCCTGGTACTTCCTCCCCCTTATTCATAGAGGACTGATCAAAACCACTAAAGATTCTGGCATAAGAATCTGACAGAGAGTCAAAATTCTTTTGTAGACGAATGTAAGCCTCAGTGAGTTGCTGCATCTCCTTTATGAGATCTGCATTTTGCTTTTCAATTCCAGTTTCCTTATTTGTCAATTTGGAAACTTCAGCAACCACTGTATGTATCTTGGCAGATGCATAGCTTGCATTGTCATAAGCAACCTGCATAGTTATGTTGTCCAGATCTTTTACCATACCAAGGTCTTTATGCTCTAGAACCATTGAAGAGGTTCTTTGTGAGAGTAGCTCAGCAAACTTAGTGAATTCTTGTGGTAGAGATTCATTGACCTCTTTGTTTTGAGCTTCCAGTTCCTTCATAAGCTTGATCATTGTCTTTGATCTATTCTCATAATCAGTTGTATTGACATTAGGAACTGTGTTGTAGATGGTGGGAGCTAGAATGTTTCTCTTGAGATGTGACACCACTATTTGTGGTTCTTTTGCATGAAATAAAGGGTGGGCAGCATCTCCTAGCTCTTCTTCTTCTTCTTCTTCTTCTTCTTCTTCTTCTTCTTCTTCTTCTTCTTCTTCATTTCCTAGTTCAGCAACCATTTCAGACACATGCTTCTTTCCTTTTCCAGAAGAAGAAGGGGCACATGCTATTTCAGCATTCTTCTTCTTGATGTCAAGACTTCTTCAAAGATCAACTTCTTCCAAAGAGTTTACCATCAAGGAGTAGTTGTTTCTACTCAGCAAGGGCTTCTTCCTCCTTGCGAGACAACTCTTCAATCTTCTTCAGATTGGCTTCTTTTTCAGCAACCTTGGTTTTCAACTTAAGGTGCAATTTTTCTTCTTCTTCCAACATGTGTTTAAGTTGAGCCACCCTTTTCTCAGTTTCCTGTAGCTTCTAAGCGGTGTCATAAGCAACATGCCCAACTTCTTCATCTTGTTGCTTTGTTGGAGAAGGGTTAGATGATCTCTGAGGGGATTGAGGAGGAGAATTGTTCTTCTCAGGTAACTTTTCTGCAGCTGAGACATTATTTTTTCCAGTGACTCCTCCTACACCAGGTGGGGGTGCATTATCATCATCATCCTTGTGTGAATCATCTTTCTTTTCAGAAGGATGAGGAGATTTAGGCTTTTCTACGTCATTTTCATCAGTCTCCTCATCAGATAGCAGATTTATCACTTCTTTAAGTATCACTGGCTTACTTCCCACTTCTTCTTGTTCTAAGGGTGCTGATGGAATTTTCAGCGGCACAGTGGGGTTAGAAGCTAGCCTGACCCTTGTACTTCTATCTGCTTTCTGAAAGTCTTCAATGAGGATTTCTGCCACTACATCTTTGAACAATAAATTCATCAAGGTTGCATGGTCATACTTTTCAGTAGGAAGCAACGCATGAATGTAGCTTTCAAGTTGTTCAGCTTTCTTCCTTCTTATAGGATCATTAAGAATTTTTGCAAGAACCATCAGATCAAGTCTTCTCAACTTTTGCCATCTTTTAAAGGCAGAGAGATGATCTGGAAGTGCACGATCCTTGAATAACTGAAGCAGATCTTCATTAGATGTAACTACCCTTGTAGTTTGCTGTGAAGTACCCTCATTTTGAGCCTGAAAGAAAATGAAGTTTTTATTAAGTATCAAAACTTGGTCAGATATCTGAGTTTCAAAAGTGTCAGGTGTCTGAGTTACCTGTGTCACAACAACAGGCTCAGATGGCTTGACTTGAGATGTGGAAGGTCCCTGATGAGTCGATTTTACATCGTCTCATTCGGTCTTTTTTTACCGTCTTATTGCTATTCTCAACTATAGTTTTTATGTGTTTTATTTGTATTTTGTTACGTTTTCATGTATTGTGTATTTTGTAGGTATTTGGCTAAACCGCGCTAATTGATGGTAAAATGGTGTATTATATATACATCTACAGGATATGGAGTTCCAATGCCTCGTATGAATGCTAGAAGTGGGACGGGAAAACCAAAATACCAAGAATTGGATTCAAAAGGCGTAAAAGGGCAAATTGGTTCTTCCAGGAAGAATTGGCGACGCCAGTTCTTGACTAGCGTACGCTAGTTCTTTCTGCAAAAGAACTTCTTTGCACAAAAGAACTGGTGCGCAAAAAGAACTGGCGACGCCAGTAAGTATAAGATCGTCGTTTTTCCCCCAGTTCGTTTAGAATTAGTTTCTTTCACTATATATAGGTTAGGTCAAAATATTATTGACACAACTTTATTATTATTCTTTTCTTCTTTTTGCTTTTCGACCTAGAATCGTTTTCTCTTGTAATCCGACAATTGATTATTGATTGAGAGCATATTTATTATATTTTCCACCAGTTCGATTCAAGTTCATCAATTCTTACCTAGGGTTTGTGACACGATTAGGTAAAATTGTTCCTTATCTCGTTTCTTGGTTTTTGGTGTTGATTATGTTTAGTGTATGCCGGTTTATGATTCTGATTATGTTTTGCATATGATGAGTGCTTAAGCAGCCTAGTTATGGGGTGGTGACGAATTCAATGCATGCTAGTTAGGGTTCGTGTATTCAATATATATAAGATGCGATTTACTCTGTGCTTTTTAGATTAATTGTGTATCCAATATTTTGTTTGTTGTGTGTTACATCAAAATCACTGTTAGATTAAGCATTTGTTCATTTACAACACAACATTTTCGTCTTGCTTTATCTATAAGTTAGTTGCGAACAGTAATATCTGGATTAGCTTAATTAATTGTAGCTTAGTGGAATTGACGCGTCCACTAATGCTATCTGTTTTCTAGAATCAAGTAAGTGACAACTTGAGTAAATCGTTATCGTTACAATCGGATGTTTCCTGCTAGCTAGCTTGTCTTCTGTCACCACACCATAATTCTCCTTATTCATATCAATCTCGTTAAGTTTAAATCTGTTTTCTAGTTAGTCTGCAAAGTAGTCTACTTTCACGCAGTTAATCAATCTGTTGTCGAAGCAAAAACAACTCTTTATTGCTTTCCGTACTATGTTATTATTCGTAAATCGAGCTCAGCTTAGTTAAGTCCTTCGAGACCGACCTCGGGGTTAACTTTACTGCACTACAAGTTTTCGTAGTGTTGAGAATTAACTCTTTGCTCTTAAACAAATATTAAAACTTTGATTTTAACACATCAGACCCTCAGATATCCTTGGAGGAGACTTGGGCGTCTTATCCTCCTCTACTTCCATTTCTTTCTGACCCTGAGAATAAAAAAGTGTTAGAAAGTTCATTGGAGGGAGATCTCTGAGAATACACATAAGAATCTGCAACTACCTGTTTGACAGGCTTAGATTCCTTGTTTATGGAGGCTTCAGAATCCTCTTTCTCAGACTGTGAAGGAAACTTTCCAGCTTCCTCTCCTTCCTTCTGAGATGGAAGCTTTTCAGCTTCCTCTCCTTCCTTTGTTTGTTTTTCAGCCTGTAACAAAGATTAATCACATTAATAACAAAATATATAACACAGAAATTTGACAAGTAGAGATTTAAACCACTCAGTAACCTGATCAATGTCATGCTGATTGGTATCTAGAACTTGCCTGGATTCCATACTTTGGTCTTGTTGTCCAGTGACCACAACTCTGTTTGAAGTTTCAGGCACTTCAAGCCTTTCCTGAGTTCTGTGCTCAGTTGCCTCTCCTATTTGATTTCCCTGAGTCACAACATCAGGTTGATCCCTCTTTGATGAGAGTTGGAGAACCTGTTCAATCACATGATTTAACTTAATAACACCATCAGCTCCCTGACGCATCTCAAATGCTTCTACCAAGTAATCATCTATTGGATCAGCAGAAGTCTGGGTAGCTTGTGGTTGTTGTGGTTGTGGTGATCTGGATCTTGATGGAGAAGGAACAGTAGTGATAATTCTCTCCAAATCAGCAACAACATTTTGTACTGATGCATTGGTAGTGTCATCAAGTACAACTACATCACTCATCAGGGCTTTATTGATAGATTGTAAAGTGGATGGCCCTAGTAGGGTTTTTTCCTTGGGACATGGTTACTTGTTCAACAACCTGTGATGCAGGGACTTCATCAGCAACCTCATTCCTTTCCAAGAATGGGTCAAAGTCCAACTCATTTCCTTCTTCAGCTGTCAGTGGCTGGGACGCATCAACCCTCTTAGCATCAAGAGTGGTACCTGCAGCACTATGTTGTGATGGCTGGGCAGAGGCAGTGGTATCTTCAACACTATGGTCAGATACCTTTGTGGCAGTATCCGCCAGTGAGGTGCTCTCTTTGGAACATGCCTTCTTCTTGCCTCCAGTTCTACGTTTCTTCTTTGGCACAACATTTGCCTCAGAAACGTCTTCTACTGGCCTCTTCTGGTTCTGCTTGAGCTCGCAATTGTATTTGCAAACAAGGTCATTGTTTGCAATTTCTCCATTCTCCCTGAGCTTTATGCCAAGCTTTTCTAGAATGTAGCATATCTTCGAACCAAAGCTGATAATATGCTTTGGCTTAGCAAGATCACCTTTCACAACAGGCTCAAAGCCTTGAAGTTTGTCAACAAACCTCAGAAAGATGTACTTCCCACAGTTGAAGGGTATAGCTCTCTCCTCCAGAGTGTTAAGGAATGCCATCATTCCCCATCTTTCCATGCTGATCTGGTCAGCTCCTCCTTGATTTGAATCAAAACACCTATGCAATACAAGGGCTATCAAACCCAAGGTCGAACAAGATGTCTTCTCCTGATAATGGAGTTGTCGAACTTTGTTGGAGCATCATCCTTTTCAGGATTTTTTATAGAGAGAGAAGAAGATTTTTGCACTCTTGATTGAGATATCTGGCACATAGTCAGCACCTTGGGTGGGTAACCCAAAATGAGTGCTGAAGGATTTCAAATCAAGGGTTATGTTAACACCTTGTACCTTCGATGTGATGAGCACTTCTCCAGTGCCATCTTCTTCAATAATGGTGGAATTATTGCAGAATTCCAACACATCCACAGTTGAGATGCAAGTGGGCCTTGAAGAGCAAAACTCTTTAATCTTTACCTTTTCAAGTAAAGACAGCCCATACTTCATATCTGCTTGGTTATTGGCAGCACCAAGCAAATAATCATCGACAAGTACTCCTCCCCAGAGTACCTTTGAGTCGGGGTTCCACATTGAGAAGTTGAAATCACCAACAACTCTTCGATTTTTCACTACAATCGCTGGATTTTGCTTTTCAACAGTTCCAGATGTGGACACTTGGGATTTCTGAGATCTAGCTCTTTTGGGTGCCATCTCTTTAAATAGTAGTAGTAGTAGTAGAGAAGTGAGATTGAAAGAGATTCAGAGTGAATTCATTTAAGTGATTCTTTTCAGAAAAACTTAGCAGGAATTCAAAGATTTCAGAGAAGATTTGCAGAGAAAAGATGAAGGATTTTGCTTCTTTTGTGCTAAGTAAAATGTGAGTTTAGGCATAAGTGTTGTCTTTTGCCATAAACTTCTTTATATAGCAATACAAGTACACATATACATATGGATTATGTATCTATGTGTCTCGCAATCTGCACAAGGCGTGGTGAAAAAGTGGTTTTACATTAAAAGCGAGTGGGGCCAGTTACTGGGTTCCTATAGTGGCTAAATGGACTCATCTGATCCGTTGAATTACAATCACCATTCTTTCAATGGTTGAGATTGTTTTCTCAGCAATGATCACAATCAACACATGTAATCGTGCCCAATTAATGCTATTTGGCTAATAGTTATCTGAGTCGTTTTCAACTCTCAGCAACCTGTAACTTGGAGACAAACTGGTTTCTGAGCTTATTAATTAAGCGTCTAGTGTTGTTTGAAATTTTTTCATAAAAATGGCAATTTTTCAAAATACAAGAGATAGTTGACTTATGACCAATAGTACTTCTTGTCTACTTCTCTCTTTTTGTGTTCCCCCTTACTCAGTGGCCTCACATATCTGAATACCCGTTTCAGATTCCTATTTAACCAACTTTACACTTAACCATGATATTTGAGTGCCTGTCTCAGATATCTCCTTCTCTCTTTAAGTGCCTTTCTTCTCAGAAAGCCTTAAACTTCTCTATTGGCTCATTGAGTTCCCGTCTCAGTGACCAATTTAGCACCTTGGCAATTCTATTAACCAGAGACTATGTCTCAAGGCTAGGAATCTGCTCTCTTGCAGAGGCTTTGTGAAGATATCTGCAAGTTGGTTTTCTGTACCAATCTTGAGTATCTCAACATTGCCTTTTTCAACATGATCTCTGATGAAGTGATGTCTAACATCAATGTGCTTTGTTCTTGCATGGAACTTAGGGTTCTAAGTGATTGCAATAGCACTTGTGTTGTCACAGAAAATGGGAGTTTTCACTTGATTGATCTCATAGTCTCTGAGTTGTTATTGTATCCACAAGATTTATGAAGCACAACACCCAGCGGCAATATACTCTGCTTTTATGGTTGATGTGGAAATTGAGATTTGCTTCTTGCTGAACCATGATATCAATCTAGTACCAAGGAATTGACAGGTTCCTGAATTACTTTTTCTATCAAGCATTGACCCAGCATAGTCAGCATCTGAATAGCCAACTAAACTCAAACCACTCTCTTTTGGATACCACAATCCAACTTCTACAGTACCTTTAACATACCTTAGAATCTTCATAGCAGTGTTATAGTGTGATTGCATTGGATTTGTCTGAAATCTTGCACATACACCAACTGCATATTGAATATCTGGTCTGCTAGCTATGAGGTAAAGTAGAGACCCCATTAATTTCATATACTTGTGTTCTTCAACACTCTTGTCAGATTCAGTATAGGTCATCTTGGTTCCAATGCTCACAGGTATCTTAGCAATCTTCTCAGAAGGCTTTAGATTAAACTTATTGAGCATGTCTTTTGCATACTTTGTTTGACTAATGAATATTCCATCATCAAGTTGCTTGACTTGCAACCCTAGGAAGTAATTCAATTCTCCAATCATGCTCATCTCAAATTTACTTTTCATTAGCTCAGCAAAATCTTCACAAAGTTACTTGTCCTTGGATCCAACAAGATTATGTCATCAACATAAACTTGTACTAAGAGTAGTTTCCCATCGTGGTTCAATGTGAAGAGATTTTTATCAACTTCTCCTTTATTGAATCCATTTCCTAGCAAGTATTTGGCCAATGTCTAGTACCATGCTCTTGGAGCTTGTTTAAGACCATATAGAGCTTTCTAAAGCTTATAGACCATCTTGCTTTCTGAGGAAACTTCAAAACTAGGTGGTTGCTCAACATAGACTTCCTCAACAAGCTCACCATTTAGGAATGCACTATTGACATCCATTTGGTAAACTTTAAAGTCATTGTGAGCTGCAAAGGCTAGAAATAGTCTGATTGCATCCAATCTTGCAACAGAAGCATATGACTCATCAAAATCTAGTCCTTTACTCTGGGTGAATCCCTTGGCGACCAACCTTGCTTCTTTTCCCGATTTGGCACAATTATGCCGTTTTGGTGCCTGAAATCGTCCAAATCCTCAAAACCGCGATCATGACCTACATAAAACACACAAAGTTGGTAATTGACCATAAAACAATACAAATATTGCATCTAGGACAAAAAAACGAGGGTCTAAAAGTATGTTATATGGCACATTTCATTGTCACATCACTACTTTAGATTTCCAAACAATTATTCTAGTCTATTAATATGATTTGAGTTAAATGATGCTTGTTTTTTTCAGAGCAAAATTTTTTTTACACTAAAACCTTTTGGGCTAATTTGAGTTTACATTATAACCCTTTTTTTTTTTTTTATCATTTTACACCAAAAAGTTTATAAAAAAATTGACTTGACACAAAGGTTGGATGGCAGTTAAGTTACCGTTAACTTATTTTTAAATTACACCAAAACCTTTGAAAAAACTTGTACTCGCCACCAGAACCTTTCTATATAATCATTTTTTTTTTTTGAAGAATTTAAAATTTTATTCCAATCAAAAGAATACCAGAAGTGTTCCGGAAAACAAGGATTACAATGCGAGTCACAAACCAACAACGACACTTTACTTTACAACTACAAATGCTAAACAACAAACCTCCTATCCCATATAATTATTGTTAGTGTTTTCGTCCCCGTCGTCGTTATTGTCTACCAATATAAACAATATTAACGAGCATCCATTAAACTTAATATAAACAATATTAATGAGCATCCATTAAACTTAAAATAGAATGATCAACTCTTATCACTCACTCCATAAACATGATACACTAATGTATTTTGTCTACCAAACACATTTCTTCCTTTGTTTGCTAAATATAACAATAATTTTCTTTTCGCGGCAATTACATATAGACCCCCTGCATTATGCTCCAATTACATATTCATTCCCACTGTTTGAACAATTACATTTTGACCCAAAATCGTTGACCAACATTAAAGTTTCATTTTTCATAAAAAAAGAAAAGATAAAATAAATTGTAAAACAAAAAATAATGGAAAAATAAAATTACAATTGTAAGTTTTATTACAGTATAGCCCCTTATATTTTAAACTTAACAAAATATACCCAATTTTAAATTTTATTCATACTATCAACCAAAAACATATCTAAAATCAACCCTCAAATTATTTTAAAATTCAGAAAACTCACACATTTAATTATTTAGAAAAGAAAAGGAGAAACCATTTAAAATTAAAAAAATTGACCGTAGAAGCTCTGTTCATGGCTTCCATGGAAGTTGCGAACTGGAAGCTCCGTTCGAACTTCCATAGAAGTTGGTCACCGGAGGCCGGAGCTCCGGCCAGAGCTTCCATAGAAGCTCTGTTCGCGGCTTCCATGGAAGTTGCGAACTGGAAGCTCCATTCGAACTTCCATGGAAGTTGCGAATGGAGCTTCCATTCGTAACTTCCATGGAAGCTCCTTCGAGCTTCTTCTATTTAGAAAAAATTAAAAGAAAAAAATATGTAGGAGAAGAGATCTTCAATGGAAGGTCAAATTGAACATCCATGGATGATTGGTTTCGAGCAGCTCTAATGGAGATCCGTGGTGGTGTTGAAGTCTCCATGGTGGTTCTTCGTTTTGGAGGTTCGTGGTGGTGGTGAAGAAGGGTGGAGGAGATGGTGGTGAAAGTAAAGTGGGGAGTTTTGGAGAAGAAGGTAAAATTGGGGGTTTAAAATGTGAAGTAAAGAAATTAATTAGATGGAATGATTAAAACGAAATGATAACATAGAAAAGAAAGTTAAAGATAATGATAAAATAAAATAAAAAGAGGGAATCTTTGACTTTTTGGATTTATATGTAATTACTTTGAAAACGTAAGGGAGGGTTTTGTAATTGTTCAAACAGCGAGTATCAATCTGTAAAGTGGCCATCTTGGAGGGGTGGGTTTTGTAATTATCTGTTTTCTTTTATGATAAATATATCAATAAGATACTGCATAATTATATGGTGAATGTCAAATTTTAGAGTACACGGATAATAAAGGACAAAATTTATTAGTATATTAATTGCCATTCATATGTTTTCTTCTATCTATAAAACTAAGTGTTCGAACTCTCTTAACATTTCATCCCTCCTACTTGCTTCAATAAAATTATAAAAAAGAAGGCACCAAAATTATATGCTCGTTCCACATATATGAATAGCTTTGTGTCATTTTTTAGATCCAAACACAGGAAGATATACAATTGACATAGGCACATATGCAGTGCCTTAAATCTCTACACTGAACCAACAAATTCTACAATTTGATTGCAAAAAGCAAAAGTCACGCCGAATACGATGCATAATCCAACCACACTATACCAGCAACACCAAACAATTCATGCGAACATATATTTTGATACATAAAACCAATCAAGAAAGGTTCTGCTGTGATTTAAAAAACTGGAGAAAATTTTTGGTAGCGGATGCAAATTTTTTAAAAGGTTTTAGTGTGATTTAAAATACAAACTTAACGGCCGTCAATTTTTAGTGTAACGTCAAAATTTTGCTAAGCGTTTTAGTGTGGAAAAAAAAAAAGATTGTGGGGTAAGTTCAAAAACGGGCAAAAGTTATTAGTGTAAAAAAAATTTTCCTCTTTTTTTTAATAGATGCTTGATTTCTAACAATATGATGATTGTCAACCAATTCTAATGATGCTTGATTTTCAAAAACAAAATATTTGATTTCCAATACTGATGCTTGATTTACAGCAACTACGATGCTTGATTTCCAAACATGTGATGTACAACATTCATGCTACCTGTTTTATTTGTTGTGTGTGTTTTTAGATGATGCTTTTTTCTTATGGATGCTTGTTTTTTCAGAAGTGCGATGCTTGTTTACCAGTACTTGATGCTTGAATTCAAAAAACATGATGCTTGCTCAGGGGCGAGCGCAGAGCGCATGTATGCGGAAGGGGCCTCAATTGTTGCCCCTGGAATTTGAGTCTAAAATTACTATTATACCCCTATGATTCTACTAAATTTCAAATATGCCACTCTTAAACTGCATCGAAGAACAAAACTACCAAAGGACAACATGAAATCGCCAAAAAACTTCACCAACATCTGCAGTGGGCGGAAATCATCCCAAAATAATTGGTGTTGTTTCAAACACCACAATACAAGTTTCTTTAATTTAAGACAATATATATTTGAATCCAATCCCTCACCTTGTCCTTTAATTTAAAAAATTTTGAGAATATTTCAGAATCTAATTTCTCTCACCTAATTGGAAAACATAATGAGATGCAATTTATGTCTAATCCGACTTTGGTTGTGATTCATCCGCCATTATTGATGGCTTCCCATTATAGGAGATGAAGGTTTTATTTATGATCTTGAGTCAAGAGGAGGTGGGGAATTGTGAGATGGTGGGTGGTGATTGTTGTTGGAGGTGAGTGCTTGCTAAATATTAAGTTGTTGTTGTGTGAGAATTAGGGTTGTGAAAACAATCCGTCCGCACCCGTCCGTACAAACCGTTAACATCTCATCCACACCCGCCGATTACTTTTTTTACAAAAATTTAAGCGGGTTAAATTTTTTATAACCCGCCAATTGGTGGGTGGGTGGTGGGTTGGTTGGGTGCCACCCGCAACCCACCTGCCCACCTATCATATTGTTCACATAACAAAAAATGTATAGATGTGAAATAAATTAATTGTCAATTAAATAAATAGATAGAAATATACAATAGATTAATAGTAGTAAAACTAGAAATATTCCTTATATAAACTAAGAAACTACATATATGAAAATGGTACTTCATCATTTTATTTGCTTTCAAAATATTTTGTTAATTTGATGGATTATAATATATCTTAGTTGATGTAGTAATTCACCCGCCATTGTTATCACTCGAACCGCCACGGGTTGGAAAACTATTCTACCCGTCGTGGGTCAGACAAATAATCACCCGCCATAGGCGGGTTGGTTTGATTTTTTAATTGTTAATACCCGCCCACGCTCACCCCTAATGAGATTGAGTTATGATGAGAGAATATAATAATTTATTTTCTTTCTGACTCATGGTTGTGACTTGTAGGACATATTACATATTGGAATAATTTTCATAATAATAGGAGGGCACTACTGAATTTCTTCAAAAATAGATGAATGATAATTTGTTGTATATGTTAAACGATGTATTTGATGAGGTGTATTTTCAAATTCTTTATGAAGGGTCTTATAAACCATGTAATTATCTTTATATATAAAATATTGGGTATTGCCCTTCGCTTATACGAAAACAGTGTATTAAATGAAGCATCTCAAAGTATACATTGCACCAGAGTTAAATATATAACCCATGGTCGAGTTTAGTTCGAAAGCACATGCCACTCTTTCAACTTTCATCGTCAATCTTCTGTTTTATTTATAGTTTTGCTACCCCTGACTCGATATTTTGCGTTCGCCCCTGTGCTTGCTATCCAATACTCATGTTATTTTGCGTTCGCCCCTGTGCTTGCTATCCAATACTCATGATGCATGACGATCGTAGGTGCAATACGTTTCAAACTCAGATTGTTTGTGGGAGTCTTGATTACCAAAATATGATGATTTGATTAGACACTTTTAATTATGAGAGATTCATTAAGAATTGTAATGTTTCTTTTCAAAGTTACTAAAATTAACAAGATGACTAATTTGTAGAAATGTTTTGACTAATTTGTAGGAAGTGTTTTTATGTATAACTAATGTGTTTGAAGTTTTTGAAACTATCATCATTTTGTAATTATTCCTTTATTTTGGGTTTTTGATAAGCTTCATGGACAAGCTTATTAGATCAGTTAGCTTATTAGATCAGCTACCAGCTAGGCGTTCACGTAACATGCTTATTTCGAAAATAAGCTCATCGAGCTGATAAATTTGTGCTAAACAGAGCTGAAATTGGGACGTAGAAAAATAAAATGTGAGATGTGAAGTCGAGACGGACGGAGTATATTTTAAAGTTAAATATGAGTGTACAAATGTACCCCTATTTAAATTTACTTAAAATTAATAAATAGAATTTTATTATATGATAGTAAATTAAACCAAAAGTGTTGTTCATGGTCTTGAATTATGCTCATCTCATCGTTTCTTCTTCATCTTCGATACCTAGTGATCTTCATTGTCTTTATCACTTAGATATCCATTACGTCGGCCGCTAGTGGCCACTGCACCACCTCTATTATCGCATCTCTACGCAATCGAACATCATTTCCCCCAATTTCAACACCCATGAACCCTAGGCTCAAGTACAAACCATGGTAAATAATTTCGTTAAGAGTATAGGATTTCTACGCGTGGAGAAAGGACATGAATCAAACCATAAGTAGTGTGTGCACACACAACTACACATGTACGCGTGCAACAACATTCTTAAACCAACTTATTCTATCTTTAGAGTTAAACTTTAGTTAGAAGTTCGAAAATCTCCGAGAGTTACAAAATTTTCAAACTCTAATGGTTTAATAACATCAAAATAATATGGATTCACTAATTTACAAAATATGAGTCATAATATTTCAATATGTAGTTCATCCTTCAAAGTACAACAAGTACATGTAGTTACAACAAGTACATGTAGTTACCTTACTACCATAGTGTCATATGTGTCAAATCCACATAAGTTATTGTTTTGTAATAAATTGGAGTGCGGTCTACGCTACAAGCATGTATGAAACTCGTATGACTAACCATACTACAATAGTGTCATATGTGTCAAATCTTTTTCTTTTTTCGAGAAAGCATTCTTATGCAACTGCCTTCTACTCATTACAGGTTTGTCTTCGAGGTGAATATTCGTGTTTTCCTATAAACAAGGCTCAAAGAAATCCATGACTGACAACGGGGATTTAATCTTGGAATCTCTAAGAAAGTCTTTTTGAAAAGTTGCATATTGGAAAACATGTGAGAGTAAGAATTTTGACCTGAAGCATGGATATAAACAAAGAAATGTTCAAACCAAGTATACAGTCCTATAGATGGTAAAAACTAATTAGATATTCCCTATGTCCACTTACTAATGCAATTTTCTTTTACGTGCGTTCGTTTTTTCCTACAACATTGGTAGCTCAACATCCAAGAGATTAAAATATGCCTAATATGGACCCAAACTAATGTGTGACAAAAACAACTTCTTACAATTAGTAAAAAAAAACAACTAAATTAAAAGGCAGTGGTCTTTCTCGCACCCTCAAAATCTGAAATAACCAATATCAATGCCTTGCGGCTCATGGACTATGGTAAGCATTTAATATCCAATATGTACTCATCATCCACACGACTCCCATACATTACAGTCTTCTCTAATGTATGCCTATGGTTGAGGGTGTGAACTCTTTGTATAACGACCAGCTTACATTTCTAAAGTACCAATGCGACTTTCTCCTAGGACACATGAAGTGAAGGAGTCTCAATAAGAGGTTCATAATGATCACCGCCCGCACCACACCAGGTTGCAACAAGTAGTAAGAGTTACAATGGAGTGAAGTGAATTTCATTAACAAACATATCGTATCTTACACTTCTAAAGTACCAATGCAACTTTCTCCTGGGACACATGAAATGAAGGAGTCACAATAAGAGGTTCATAGTGATCAGCACCTGACCACACCAGGCTGCAACAAGTAGGAAGAGTTATAATGTGTACCTCTAATTGAGCTATAAGTAATAGTTGGATCTGTACCTTCTAAACCTTCTTCAATATCCATTTCATTAGTTTTAGAGGTACTAGCTGTTATGCTCATTAGTTGTACCATTGACACCTTGCTCCAAGAGACTCATGAGATGATGCACCTGAGATTTGATGTGGCTATATTGTGTAGTAACATCAGTTGATGTGCTAGCAACATTGTTTGCATAGTGAAGTTTTGATGTCTTGAACCGAGGATTAGTGGAGTAAGAAGGCCTCTTAGTGAATTAAAATCTGGAGGGAAGCTAATAAGCCTGTAGCACTTATCCACAATGTGGTTGATATAACCACAGTGAAAGCATTTAGCTCTGTCCTTTCTCTTAGAATGTT
This sequence comes from Plantago major, assembly GCA_026545765.1. Lineage (NCBI taxonomy): Eukaryota > Viridiplantae > Streptophyta > Magnoliopsida > Lamiales > Plantaginaceae > Plantago > Plantago major. The sequence continues at coordinate 41,326,248 of CM048843.1, read as the reverse complement.
GTGACTGTGATTGTTGCACATGGTAAGTAGAAGACTCATTGCGGTGAATGATACCATTCCTAGAAGATTTCTAACGTTCCTAAGTAAGTAAGATGGAGTATGCTCTCTCCAAAGGAACTGGAATCATCATAATGATTTGCCCCCTAATGTCATCATAAGCTTCATTCAAGCCGATGCGAAATTGAAAAACCTGATTAGTATCAATAATAGTAGATGCACCAGCTAGAGCTTGACATGTGCATTTACCACAATTGTAATGCGGAAGGGGCCTATACATGTGCAGCTCTTCCCAAATAATTCTTGTAAGATGTGTGAAATATTCCATGGCAGATCGTGAACCTTGAACTAGTGAGCTCAACTCCAATTGAATCTTGTAAATTCGAACATTATCAGTCTGAGAGTACCTTGTTCCTAACTTTTCCCAGACTTCTTTAACATTAGTACTATGCATAATAGAGGCTCGAATTTCATCAGTTACTGAGTTGTGAAACCATGTGAGAATGAGATTACTGCATCTCAACCAAAGAAGATACAATGGACTAGTTAGATCAGGCCTTAGATAAGTACCATCCACAAAACCGATCTTATTCCTGATAGATAATGACAAAGTCATTTCACGCTTCCATGTGATGAAATTTGGACACTTAAGGATGATCTTAATAGCTCTAGATGTTGGTGTATCATGAGGAAACAAATGATAAGGTCTGCTTGGATTTGTGTGATCATTTTCCATATTAGTTATAAAAGGATCATAAGAGTTTTCTGGTGCAGACATTTTCTCAAGCAGTTGGTGAAAGTATTGAGTAAAAAATGATGAAACAAGGCTAGCATGAGTACAAACGAGTGAAATGATGAGAACAAAGTAAGGATAAGGTTGATTTGATGAGAATGAAGCTAGAATGATGATCAGTGATTTGATGAGAATAAGGCTAAAATGATCAGTGAATCACATATTTATGTGATAGAGGCAGTGAAATTGTGAATCGAACGAGTAATACGAAAGATCAAACAATTTTCTGCACTCGGAAAGATCAAACAAAGCTCATATAACCAGTAAACAAAACTCTCAAACAAGTTCCTGCTACCAGAAAGATCAAACAAAGCTCAAACAAGAGTAAACAGAGTTTTCAAGCCAAATTACCAGATCTCAATGGAAGAAGATGATCAGAAGCACATGTTCTAAGAACCTGGTTATGATACCATGGTAAAGCACATGCGTAAGATTGAATGATTGATCGAAGAGCTTGAAAACATTGTGGAGAAGAAAGCTAATTAAACTGTTGTGTATTGAAAATGGAGAAATTCTCTGTAAAACTATACAATGCAATCTATCAGAGCCAATCTATTTATACTAAAACTATGAGATACAAATGCTAACATGAGTCTGCTAACTTGCGCCTAGCCTAACAACCTAACTGTTTTCTAGTGGGAACTAACTAACTCCTCCCTAGCTATAACCAACTTCTTCCAGAATGTTTACAAGGCTCTCTTTGCACAGTTGTGCAGATGTGTATGCTTCCTATGTCTGCAGCTTGGTGGTGAATTGGAGGGGTTGAATTCTTTTCTTAATAACACATTTGGGAGTATCATGTTCGAATATCCTACATCACTTCTGAGACAATAATGCAAACCTTCTCCCCTTAATAAGTCTTTTTAAGGGATGATGACCCAACTTAATATATCATATATCGAGGTATATAGTGAATTGTGAGCTAATGTAGGGGTTTATTATGTTCCAGTTCAGTATCAACCATATGAGCTGATCCAGGACGGAGAAAACAGCTGATGCTATCCACATGCATTTTATATGTATTTCCATACAGACCTATACTGGGAAAATGAAATTTGGGTTGTCTGTTGTGGGTTCATCCTACTCTACGCGAGTGGATTCCACGTCTCAATGACCTGCCTAATATTGGGCCTTATTATGTCACTGTAGCCATGTGACATCTCCATATCTTTGCACAATCTTCATATGCATATTCTCTTCTCTATCTTAATCTCTCTCACCCCTCATTTATCCTCATTCATCTTCTTCTGTTCTCTCTCATCCCTCATTCTTCCTCATTCATCTTCTTCTTGTTCAAGTCCGACGGTAGAAAAATTGGCCTCATGTCCATCAACACATCACCACTGCACCGCCTCCATGACCACCGCATTCCGCCACTCAACACAACAAAAAGGTTCGTCGATGCCAACTAAGAGAATAAATGCACAACAAGATTTCAGTTTCGTAGTGGAAAGTACCTACACCTCTCGTATTCTCAAACCTCCGATCATGCTCCACTATTTCACCGGTAGCTTTGAGCCAGGAATAGTTTTTGGTGGTTCAGATAAATCTCCCCCGATCCACCATTGTCTATACTTCTGAGATCTGATTTTGTCCATATACTACAGTTCGGGCCCAAAAATTGCGTGCGGAGCAGTGTTTGGGCAGAACCACCAATACTTCTGGGCCCAACCATTTACCGATTTGTAGCATTTTGAGGCCCTTTGGGTATAAATATTGAAAATCGGGCCATAATTGAGGAGAAAAGCCCACAACATCGGCCCAAAATTGCAAACTTCAGAGAGAAACAACATTTGGGAATAAAACTTTGAAGGTGGGACTATGATCAATTTGAAACAGTGGAAAGATTTTGGGAGATATGTTAACCCACAAACTTAAAATTTGGGAGGGACACATGGTTACAGTGTTTAGCAAAATCAGACAAATGGAAGATCTTGTCAGTAGTGAACAGTAGGCCTATAACACAAAAACATTGAAAAATATACCCCAATCAAATAAAAATGTGTTTGCCTACAATACAGCCCATTTCACACGTTTTGGTTCATCTAGCTTTATTCAACCTGTACTGGGGAACGACCAACCCCTAATGTAGCTTCAAATCTTCGATATGTAAAAGATTGACTTACTTGTTAGTACTTATTTCAACGGTCAAGGTCTGTTCACAGAATTGACGTCTACTATATTCTAGTTTTTCAGATTGAGTTTATTTATAGCTTTTAACTCGTTCTTGTAAGTTGCATCATTCACATTCAATATAGAAAAAAGTCTCCAGATCAGAAGACAAGTTTTCAGAGGGTGAAATCACAGACAGCAACTTTGTTGTGGAATCTCATGATTCATCTTTTAATCTACTATTTATGGTGCTTAGTGGTCACTCCGTGCAATCGACTGATTTGGCAAGCTGAAACACTGTAATATTGTTTGGCATAACATTAGTTCGATTAAAATCGAGTTGTACAATAAATTGTATTTTACATATTCCTTCCGTCCCACATAACTTTATACATTTATCATTTTTAGTCGTCCCACAAAACTTCATACATTTATCATTTTTAGCCGTCTCACAAAACTTCATATATTACACAAAAAGAAAGTTATCCCACACAACAATATCAACTTTGCACACAATTACACATATTGCACTCAAGTTACACTTTTTCCCACAATTTTAATATATTCATTATTTTAACTTTTCACATCAAACTACGCACCAACTCAAATGTATGAAGTTCTACGGAACAAATGAAGTACAATTAAAAAGCTTTGTTAAGTCACGATTTGACTCGCATAAAATCGAATTACTATTTATCTGTTAATGATTTGTTAAAATTTGATCTGTTAAAGTTGTTAAAGTCGCATGTAAAATAATCTATTTACTTTCTACATTTAGTTAAATCTCTTTAATTGTGCGCGAACTGATTTCTTCATTGAATCACCGTGATTTATTGCTAAACTTACCATGGCTAGTGGCTGAAAACAACCTAAGGTTGGAGCTTTTTGAGCAATTATAACTCAAGTTTTGTATAAGCAATGGCAGACTAGATTCAATGATGAATCTGCTAGAATTGCAAATACCTCAAACCAAAGTTGAGATTTGAGCAATTTGAACCATCAAGGCACCAGAAAATCAGCTTCCAAGAAAACTGAACTGCCCAATGGCTACCATGTCGAGTTCAGGACAACAGTAAAGAAAAAGCACAGAACAGTACATATCTCCAGCTTCAATACTCATGTTAACGCATATTTGTACGTAAGAGTTTAGAATATAAAAATCAATAATTTACTAGATTTCTTCAGCAATTTATGTTGATAATCGTCTAATCCCAGCCCCAGTGCTGCACAATGTGTACCGAACAAGATGAGCTTTGTCTCTGCAGATGATCAATATTGAAGCAATCATGGGGTAACATTCTCTACAGATACACTTATAAATACGGAACACTCAGCTGTTCCTCAAATGAGCACATAATTTGTCATTAGATAAAATTAAACTACCCCCATGTAGGGTGTTGTGTAGAATTAGAGTTTATTGTCGTGTAGCATCTTTCACAGCGGCCTTTATATCACTCACCCTTACAAGTAGCATCTTTACAACGGCAGACCGCTCTTCCAGAAGCTTCCCAACCATTATAACCACGCTCCAGAACCATTATATTTTTTACTCCCACATTATTCATGCCAGCAAGATAGTCTGCAAACCTTCTAGCACATTTAGGTCCACGAACCTACAAGATAGTTATTCACCTGTTAATTATTGTTCATCAGGCAGCAAGATTTACACTCTCACAGGAAGCTCAGATTGTATCAACAGCTGAACTTATGTTATCATAACAAACATAAAATAGAAAAACACAGAGATCCATTTGGTCCAACAGAAGTACAGAAACCTATTTGCTATGATTATATAGTAACCAATGAATTTTTTGAATGGGAAGCTTGTAAAATCATCAAATTCCATTGATAATTAGAACACTATCTTCAAAAACTCAATGATGAGACCAAGAAAGTGGGAATATAAATTCAGATACGTTGATACGCCAAAATCCAAAAAAGTAGGATACATATACGTGGAGGATATGTTTGATCTTTCTATATATTTTAAGATTTTAATAGGTCAAGTCTGTAGGCATTGCCATGAAAGTAATTTTGAACAAAAAAAAGTGACTGTAAAAGGCATTTCTGGGTTCAATTTATAACCCATATCAAAATAGATTAATCGAACTGGGCTTGTCTTTGCAATTCAGTATCACTCAAGGTTATATAGATGGGCCCACGCCTCAAAACAAAACCTCAGAGGGGAGTGGGGATCAATCAAAAAAAAAAAAAAAAAGGAAAACATAGAGAGATGAGGAAGAGATATCATCTATCAGACACTCAGACAAAAGGGAAGATGGGATGGAACTGAACAAAAGGTACGTACGCATAATTTTATTTCGTCTTTTGGATTTCCAGATCAGGGTAACCCGGCCAGGATTTAAATTATTAAAAAGAAAATGATAATCAAAATCGATACTTTTCAATCATGTATCCGTGCGTATCCATCTCAGCAGCGTACTAATACAGATCCTTAAGTTTGTTTCACATATAGAATGACACTGACCAGATAGTGCAAATAAAAATGAAATCTAAACCACAAATAGGTATTCATGATAAGTATAAATCAAACACTACGGAGTTTCTACCCTTAGAGAATAGATTAAAAGATCATATATTAATTCCTACCTAATTAACTTTTCCTACACATAATTGTTACTCTGCTTGGTGTCTCAGCAGTAGTTTGAATTTTGAAGTATACCCGCCTGCCTTGACAGTATCTAACTGGCCGCTCTCTAATTGTGAGTAAGTTAAACTAATTTAATTTCAAGTACTCTATTAATCAAGTTATACTAAGGAGGCTGAACGCTATTGCGCTGTACATGTCTCATGCAAACCTACACTTTCTTATTGTTAGACAACCTCTTTCCAACTTCCATCTCAAGTAATTAATATCCAGACCCAAGGAAGAAAAAAGAAATAGCACTAAAGAATTTGGTATGAGTAAGCAAGTTCAGGCACAATATGTAGTATGTTTCTAGAATTTGGTTTCACCATGGCACTTTTCTAAAACATTGAATCTCCTCTTAATACAAATACATGTGCTCCATTAGACTCTGCATATTAAGAAGTCAGAAGACTAAAGCAAAAAAATTAGCATGGAGAGGGCTTTGCTAATTGTAGCAGTAAAAGGATTCAGATGCTAAAGATACAACAACATTAATGTTTTAGAGAGACTGATTTTCAAGCAGGAATCTCAAGCGGCAAGCCAGATACCTGGTGAGCACGTGTAGATTTTATACAACACACGGGTCAGGACTCGGGAGAGATATTAAAATTAAACCAACCTTAATTTCATAGCATCTCTTTTGATATCACAAAATTGAGGGGAAAGACTTCCACTAGAGGTACTAACAGTAAGACATACCTTATATTAAGGAATAACCATGTCACTTCCAACGCTATGTATTTAGCATCCTCCCCTAATTTACGCACAAATCATAAATATTAGGAATAACCACCCAACAACCCAAGTGTTAGCCATGTTCCCCTAATTTGCACCCGTTAGACCATCTAGCAGACTGACAGAAATTATACTCTAAATGGAGTTGCATAAAATTTGTCTATGGAAGAAATAGGGAGACATTCAGACAATCAATTCCTTGTCGCTTCCATCTAAATAAATGTTGCTTCCTTGTATTTGTTTGTACACAAGTAATAAGTTGAATCGTGTTTGAGTTACAACATGCTTTGCTATTTTTCTCAGACTACATAAAAGTCTGAAAAGTCATAAAGCATGTAGCCTGTAGAAGTATGGATACAACTTGTTTACCATCATCTCGATGAGTTGCTTGATGTGGAACGAATTCAAGAATTGAAGAGTTGGACCTGGCTCGTTTATTTCTAAGCTAACTTTGGGCTTTAGTCTTCTAGGTTAACCCGCGTTTATTTAAGTAGTCTAACTAGGGCTTCAGTCATTATCACATTTGTTATTCAAAAAACTAGACTTGAGTCTTCTTTTGTCTGTAACCGTGATTTGAGCATTCATGCTCATGATAGTTGATTTACTATCAGTTTCTATCCATTTTACACAATTTTACGTTGTTAGAGTTTCCTCAATTTTTATTCTTCCGTTTCCCTATTAGTTGTTATACAGAGATAAGATCGTCGGTAGCTCAGTCCATCTCCCATACCTCCGTTACAAAGGCACAACCAGGCAGGCTCTAATACCAAATAATATGGGGCGGAAGCAACAAAAATGATAAAAAGAAATCTAACGTACAATTGCAATAAAGACTGAACCCTAGACTCCTTAAATAATACTCCCTCTGTCCCGGAGAATACATTAGCGCAGTTTTATGTAAAAATTTAAAGTAACGATACAATATTGAAAAGATGGGAAAAAGTGTATTTTTAGTTACAAAAGGTGCAATTTGAGTATAAAGTTGAGATTGTTTATTATTTGTTCGGCATGGGTAGCTTTATTTTTTAATTGTTTTTGAATAATTTATGAAGTTCCGTCGTACAGCTAAAAATGGCAAAATATGAAGTTCTGCCGACGAGGTAGTAAACTCAAAACTGTAATGGGCTAACCTAGAAGGCAAAAGCCAAACAAAAAAGTGGCTTAGAAATAAACGAGCCAGTCCAACTCCTAAATTATCGAATTCGATCAAATATGACAGCTGATTAAGAAGAGGTAGAGTAGTAAAAGCAGTAGTAGTAGTACCTGGCTGAGAGCGCAATGGAAAACGAGAGTATCTTTGTCTTTGGTAGCTTCAATTAGGGCTGGTAGTTTGTCGATGAAAGTGTCACTTGCAAAGTGAAGCGAACCGGCTATGTGACCATCATAGCTCCTCTCATCGTCCCTAACATCAACGATGGCTAGATTAGGGCGAGGTTTGATGGAGAGGAGCTGAGAGCCGGTGATGTAGCTGATGCTTCGAGCCATGGATTCGATTGATTGATTGATCGATCGCTGTTGTGCTGCTATCTCGGTGGTGGTTAATCGCTTCCCCCTTTCTCTTCACCCGGATTCGGCTAACAAATGAGACTTTGAAAGGGAGTTTTTCTATGGTTAATCGTGGTATTATTTTTAAAGTTTCATTCTCTTCCCCCTTTAGGAGCCTCCAATATGCAATATTTATAAATAAAAAAAAATATTTTCAAATCATTATACGTTAAAAATAAATTAAATTAAATAAAAATCTAATTTTTTTAAAACTAGTTTTAATAACATAAAATGATTACACAATGAAGTAAAATGATATTTCAAATATAATCTTCCGTTTTTACAAATGTTTCTTCCACCATAATATATAAAATTTCATAACTTTCAAAAAAAATACTTTTATTTGAACAAAAAGCATACTTTTCTCATTTCCAAACAATGTCAAAGCAGAATCCATCCATCGGGATCCAGACTATACAAATACAAACATCATTCTAAGTTATAAATCATAGCAAGCATCACTAGCCTAATAGTAATACTTTTAGCAACAGTAACTTCCAATATAGTGCAACCACTACACCATTTTATTAAAAAAGTAATTGGTGCTTATTATATTGAACTAAAAATAAGTGGTAACCTTGTTCCGTGGGGAAGAAAGTAAGAAATAGCAAAAACATATAAAAAATCTCAAAATTATTAACAAATAAATATTTTATATTACAATTTTCTTTATTTTCTATTTTTTCATTATGTTTTGTAGATTTTTTTTATTTCATATTAAACTTTTATATTTAAAATAATTATTAAATTTGTTAAAAGGATTATTTGCAATTTTTGTTGGTAAGTTTGTAAATAGAAAAAAAGTTATAGGGAGTAAATACAAATTGTTTGGATCAATTTTATAATAAAATGAAAATATATAATAAAAATGTAAATTGTTTAGAAGTTTAAGTTAATGATGTGTTTGGTAGCAATTTAAATTTTGGACTTAGTTGTAATTGATTTGTTAATTCTGTCCTATTGTGTTATTGTCAGAATCAGAGGGATTAAAGTGTTATTAGCAAATTTATCAGGGGGAGCTACAGAAATTTTCCCTAATATATTTGGTGTTTCTGTGGCGTCAGTAGGTCAATCGGTGGGTTGTCCTTTTTATGTAATACATATTCTAGTGTGTGTGTGTGTGCAGTCCTCGTCGCAAAATCATATAGATGCTCGGGTGGAATTAAAAGATGAAGGAATGTGGGGTTTTACGAGTTTTTGTGGAGAACCTAATGTGAACAAAAGCAAAGACACTTGGGCTTTACCTAAACATATGGCTAGGGGGTGTAAATGAAACGAACGTTCGTGAAAATTTCAGTCAACGCTCAGTTCGTATTCGAGTTTGACCTAACCGAACATGTTCGTTAATAAACGAACATGAACATATAATTTATCGTTCGGTAGTTCCGGAACAAATTATATTTATAATAATTTTATAATATTTTATATACGTTATAATATTTCCTTTTTTTGAGAAAAAATAGTTCATTATATCAAAAGGAATCAAATTACATCGGGGTTCGGAAAAGGCAAAATCGTCAAATCGAAATCATCATGTTCACAATTCTGAGCTAGTAAGTGTGCCAACTTATTACAACCACGGCGAACAAAATGAAAAGAGAAAGAATTCAGCGACTGAAGAATTGCTTTTGTTTCCTGAATCAAACCTCCCGCAGCGGATAATGGCGCACTTCTTTCCTGCAATTGCGTTACCACACGCAAATAATCACCTTCCAAAATCACTTGAGGTAGTTGTAAATGGCTTGCAATTTGAGCAGCATATCTGGCCGCATGTGCCTCCACAATTTCTGGACACCGAACAAACTCCACGCACTTCCTATACTAAGCAACGACAGCCCCTTGCCAATCCCGAACGACCACTCCCAGCCCCGCTCTAAAAGGATTTCGACTAAGTGACGCATCATAATTGATCTTATACATACCGAATGGTGGAACTTGCCACTGTTGATGCTCTTCTGGTGGTCGTACACAGCCAAAATGTTGTTGAGCTGCCCGGAAACGTGAGAGGAGATCTTGCAACAAAACTGCAGCTTCCAACGGATCATAAGCATGCTTCTCATGAACCTGGTTATTCCTACTATTCCAAGTGTTCCAGCATGAACAAACGAAAAGTTCAAACTCCATGACACTTGTATGATTTCGAACAAACGTAATCCAGCTTCCCATATCTTTAACATCTGTAGCAAGAATGACATTAGATAAAGATGAAACTACCCAAAAGAGTCTTGCATAATCACAATCCCTAAATAAATGTATAGTAGACTCTTCATAATTTAGGCAAACTGGACACTGTATAGACACATCAAGGACCCTGCAATGAAACTGAACCATAGTATGCAAAGAATTATTAATAAGCCTCCAAAAACATATCTTCACTTTATTAGGCACAGTAAGCTTCCATAACCAACACCAATTAGTTTCTTGCACATTACTACTCTGACCAAGTCTATTCCTTATCTCTTGTGACCTCATCCTTCTTAACAAATGATACGCCGTGCTAACCGAATAAAACCCATGTGTTGTAAGATTCCACACACGCATATCAATAGAATTAAAAGAAGAAACTGGAATTTGCAAAATATCATCACAATCTTCCTCCCAAAAAATATGACGCACAAGATCAGTATTCCAAGTACCCAGCTCCTGGTAAATCAGAATAGACACAGAAGTATCAGTGAATCCCTGCAAATTTGGAGTAAAAGGGCGCAAACTAGAAATCCTTGGAATCCAATTAACCTTCCAAATATCCACAAGTGTACCATCACCAATTCTCCATCTAATTCCTGACCTAACTAAATCCATTGCATAACAAATACTCTTCCAAGTAAAAGAAGAATTATGCTTCTGAACAGCCTCAAGAATATCACAAGTTGGAAAGTATTTTGCTTTGAAAACTCGACTCAATAAAGAATCAGGATAATAAATTACTCTCCAAATTTGTTCCAAGCATAGCCAAATTAAAGCAACGAAGATCACGAAATCCCATTCCACCATCTCTCTTAGAATTGCACAACCTATCCCACTTGACCCAATGAATCTTCCTATTCTTTCCGTCTCCCCACCAGAAATTAGATATAAGAGACTCAATTTCATGTAAGAGATAATCAGGAAGTTTAAAATAACTCATCACATAGGTGCGAATAGATTGAAGTACCGATTTTATAAGAACTTTTTTACCAGCTTCAGACAAAAACCGATTCTCAAACCCTTCAATCTTCTTCCAGAACCCTCCCTAAGCCAACTAAAAACCTCTTTCTTCGATCTCCAAATTTCCGTAGGAAGCCCCAAATATTTATCATGTTTATCAACCACCCTAACCGGCGAAATTCCCATGACCTCATGTTAGATATTTTGTTAGAATATCTGTTTAGATTTTGTTCAGTAACATGATGACTTATCTTAGTCTCAGAAAGGTGATTAGTAATCTTGGTTCACTTGAACATTGTAAAAGAGGAAACCCACTAAGTATGATAATCTAGCTAATCTTGTATAGGATGTTAGGTCTCAAAATGTAATTTTTATTTTATGAAGAGAAGACCAAGAAGAAGACATCCAAGCAGAAAGCTCAACAACAATTGAAGAATTGAAGAAAACTGCACAAGATTACTGAATCTGTTGTTCAGATATCTTAGCCAGATATCTTGTAGACACGAACAGTTTCCAACAAACTGTGTCACAAGAGATATCTGAGAAATGAGATACATATTTGAAGACAAGGAAAGTGTCCACATATATCTATTCTCAGATACCTTGAGCATTAACCACGTTTCTGAAAAAGAAATATATATTGCAAACAAAGTTGTTTCAATAAATAACAAGTGGTATCTGAAGAATGAAGATAAGGACGTGCAAAGAATCGGATGACACTGGTCTCTGATACAAAGCATAGTTCCGTTGACACTACAGGACAAAAAGTATAGTACAATGCATTTAATGCACGGACAGAGATGTCTGAATAAAAGCAACGACAACTTCTGAGAAGAAGACAAAACCTGCTACAGTACTATACACAGATATCGATAGTTTGATTTTGAGCCTAACGGATATTATTCAAACGGCACTCAAATTCATCTATAAATATCAACACTTAGACAGCTTGAGAGAACACACGGAACACAACTCAGAACACTGAATATGCTGAAACATACGATCTCTGATCTTACTCTCTCAAAGCAACTTATTTATCATCAAAGCTTTCTGTTGCGACTAAAGCTTTTGATCTTAAGTAAACACTGAAGTTCTAAGTGTCCTGATCCTAAACAAGCAAAGCTATCTGTGAAGGAGTTGAATCAAAAGATCAACTATCTGAGATTCATTCTCTTGAACAGAAATCATAAGACTTGGGTCAGTAAAATCGAACAAGATACCATACGCTGTAAAGTGTATTAAGTAACTTAGTTCACAGAGCTATCTGAATAACTGAAAAGTTATTAAGACGCTCATCTGACAACTCAAACCGAAACCACCAAAATCGGCGTGGAGTACAGGAAGTACTTAGTTTGAAAAATCAGGGAATAACTCCAAGGTTACCGGAGTATAGGAAGTACTTGATTTGGGAAACTAAGGAATAACTCCAAGGTTTTTGAGTATAGGAAGTACTTAGCTTGGGAAGCTAGAGAATAACTCAAAGGTTTCTGAGTATAGGAAGTACTTGGCTGAAGAAGCTAGGGAACAACTCAGGGGGAACATTTGGTTGGGAACCAACTGTTCAGAATCTTAGAATAGGATTATTGTAAGGTTATCTCAATTATCTGTTCTAGTGAATTCTAGGTCTCTGATAGACCGAAGTGGATTAGTTGGAGGATTACGTCACCTCCAGATACCACTATACTTGCTGTGTCATTTACATTTCTGTATTTATATTTCAGCAACACACACACACTTATTAACTGTTTCTACACTTGTCTTTATTATGTCTTCCGCACTCTGATTCTAAGTATCAGATATCTATTCAGATATCTGAGAAACATTTGTTATCGACAAAAGTTTTAAAAGACTATTCACCCCCCCCCCCCCTCTAGTCTTTTACTTTGCCGTTATCTGGACCAACACCTCATCAATCAACTCATCACTAACATTACGATTAAAAACCTCAATGGCTTATCAAGATTTATTTCCTGTCCCGACGCCAGACTATATCTATGTAAAATACTATTCATTTCCAGAGTAGCCTCTAAAGTAGCTTGACAAAACAGAAGAGTATCATCAACAAACAAAAGGTGAGAAATACGAGGTGCAGTAGGAGCTACTGCAACCCCACGTAACATCGATCTCATCTCAGAATCAAGACAAAGGGCACTGAAAGCCTCAGTACAGAACAAGAATAAATATGGAGAAAGAGGATCCCCCTGACGGATCCCCCTCTCTGGCTGGATAGGGTCAAGCTGATCTCCATTAATAAGAATAGAATAAGAGACAGACCACATACAAAGCATTATGAGCTGAATAAAAGAAAGCTCAAAGTCCAATCTGTCTAACACTCTTTCTAAAAAGGTCCACTCTACCGATCATAAGCCTTACTCATGTCCAATTTTATAGCCATAAAAACATCTTTGCCCTTGGTTTTTTGTTTTAAAAATTAATAACTTCATAAGCCAAAAGCACATTATCAGTGATAAGACGATTAGGCATAAAAGCAAATTGGGTTTCAGAAATAATATGGTTCGTTCATATGGGGTTTGAGTCTATTAGTAATAGCTTTTGAAGTTATCTTAAAAATCACATTACTCAAACTTATGGGTCGTGATGTGACCATGAAATGTGCGATTTTGCACGCTTTTAGACCCTCGTTTTTTGTCCAAGATTCAATATTCCTATCATATTTTGGCCAATTACCAACATCTTGTGTATTTTGTAGGTCATGGTCGTGTTTTTGAGGAAATGCACGATATCGGGTACCAAAACGTCATATTTGGACGAAATCGAGGAAGTTAATCAAATATGCTGAATTGGCTGTTGCACGGAGTTCGAGGCATCAAAACATGTCATGTGACCAACCAGTGCGAAGATATTTGAAGATTCTACAACATTATAGAAGATCACTTTTCGAGGAAACGAAGTTACGAAGCCCGAAATCGAAGAACGAATAAAATAGACAAAAACTTAAGCAATCGAAGTTGGGCGATCAACAGTCGACCGCAGAAGGGCTTGTGCTATCCACTGTCGACTGCAGTGAGTTAGAAAGTTCTAGAATCAGGCTTTTTCCTGGCCTGTCAAGCTAGAGCCCGCCTCTCTAACCTTCCTTAATGATGAATGGCAGCCAGAGCACGAATTTTCAAGTATAAATAAGACCACTTGGGGTCTCATAATTCTACACTGCTCACAAAGCAGCACTCCTGATAGAGAACCAGTTGATGAGTCTGTATTTTAGGCTCTCATTTCGTTCTATTTACCAGCTTTCGTTCGTCTCTATTTGTCTTTCGTAGCGTATTTTATGTGTTTTTATGTGTCTTGTATTTTAGTTGTGTTCTACAGGTTTTCGTGTGTTTTGGGATGTTTTGGAGGAAGAAACGATCCCTTTGAAGGTCTTGTTCGAGAAGAAGCTCAATACTCCACTCAGAAATACTCAGAATTCCAAGATTTGCATGAAAAGGCCGCTGGTCGCGGCCCAAACTACCCTGGTCGCGACCAGCGGTGAATTCCTTTCCAAGAGGCCGCAGGTCGCGACCGGGAAGACACTGGTCGCGACCGGCATTACCTTCGTCGCGACCAGCGCTGCAGAATCAGTTTCTGCGTGTATATTACCTAATATTTAACGGAGATTTAGATACTTCTTCTTTCTTCGTTTTTTACTTCTACTCTCAAGCAAAAACCCTTGTTATGGTTCTTTGCTTTAGTTGATCATTGATCTTGACTTGTAATCGTATTATTGACATCAGATTCACTCATTGAGGTTAGATTATCAATTCAATTCCTTTTTCTTTCACAATCTCTCTTGTGCTTGATTTCTTGGTGAATGATTATGATATCGTCTTGTATGTTTGATTCGATTGTGATTGTCAATATGCATGCCAATCCTTGTGATATGAGTAGCTAATCTCTTCGATAGATGCGGTAGCAATGTAGGATTAATCGAATTAGGATCTTGACCTAGGGTTTGTTCATATGCGTTAAGCTCATCAAACGTCATAAAAACTCCGATTTCAGTACTCTACTCTTGTATTTTCAAACCATTCAGGTTAACAATCAATCGTCTGACAATCGTTTGATTAGCTACTTCACATTTTCAAAGAATGTCTTGGTTAAAACTGAAATTGAGAATTTATCTGGACGAATAATTATGACAACATATGAACACATGGTCTGATCCATATTCGATATATCTGAATGCTACCGTATCTATTTCCCCTCTCTTGCTTCAAATCTACTTTTGTTTACTTAGTTTAATTTATAAAACCATCTCAATCATACAAACTTCTACTTGCAAACTCTTACGTTTGATACTTTAAAACGTCATAGTTGCCTAGTTAGCTCCTTGAGAACGATCTCGTAGTTAAGGCTTGTTTACTCAACACTGCTTTAGTTACTTTGATTTTTATCAAGTACTAATTTGAGCACATCAAATTTGGCGCCGCTGCCGGGGAGCTAACTCCTACTGTGGTGTTTTTTAGTTGATAATTATTTTTGTTTGTTTGAACTGCTCTGTGTTTTCAATTTTCTGGGACTAACAGAAACTAAATTTCGGTTAAGGTTTTCTGCTAGTAGAGTTTCAGGAATGGAAAAATACAGAGATTACTATCAACTGGGAGAGGTTAAGGTTGGTGGACCCACGATAGTTCTGTCCAATGATGCCAGGAACATGGAAATCAAGGCTTATCACTTCCATGATATGCCAAGGTACCACGGGATGCAAAACGAGGATGTGATCAAGTTCCTGAAGGAGTTTGAAGGTCTGGTTGGGAAGATACCGACCACTAACAAGGTTTCGGATGAAGACATTAGGAAGAAGGTCTTCCCAATCTGCATGCAGGACCGCGCTAAAACTTGGCTTCTTAATCTGCCTGAGGGGTCACTGAACTCATGGGATGACATATACAGAGCTTTCATGGGCAGATATTTCCCCCATGCCAAGACCACATATATCTGTAACAAAATCCGCCAGTTTGAGCAGAGGTACGATGAATCCTTCTATGAGTGCAGGGAACGGTTTAAGCATCTTCTGGGGTAATGCCCACATCATAAGTTTGACAACGTCTCCCTGTGTCACATTTTCTACGATAGGCTCACTAGGGAGGATCAACAATTGGTGGATGTAAGCGCAGGGGGTCAATTCTGGAAGCCACTACCGCAGATCTCGAGGCGATTTTGAAGTGGTGAGAATTCCCAAAGACTGAAAGTGCGGGGGAAACGAGCTAATAGGAGCGAGAGCAAGCTGGTTGAGGAGTTCGAAGAATCGGTGCAGCAAGTGAGAAGCAATCTGAGCTATGGGAACAACTTCTATGAAAATGTCCCGCAGACTCCACAGGTACTAGATAAACCCCAACAGGAACAGGAAACACTGGAACAGAGGCTGAGGCGATTTATGGACCACTCTGACCAGTACTATTGTAACTCCACTAAGCGTGCGGAAAGGATGTGATGTGTCAATATCAAAGTTTTAATATTTGTTTACTTAGCCAAGAGCTAACTCTCAACACTACGAAAACCTGTAGTGTAGTGAAGTTAACCCCGAGGTCGGTCTCTAGGGACTTAACTAGGCTCATCTTCAGTTTACGAATAAAAGTAACAATATGAAAAGCATGTAAAGGTTTGTTTGCTTCGGCATCGAGATGATAAACTAAAGTAAACAACTACTTGCAACTACTCGAAACCGATTTGACACTAACGAGAATGAAATATGAATGGGGAAAATTATGGAGTGGTAACGTCAAAAAGCTAGCTAGTAGGATATATGTGATTCACATGATTGACTACGCAAGATGTCACAGTCTTGAGTTAGAAAACGAATAGCACTAGTGAAGGCGTCAGTTTCACTAGGCTACAATCAATTTGACTAACCTACTATCACCGTTTGCAACTAACTGTTAGATCAAGCAAGACGAAAGACATTTTGGTTTTGCAAGGCTTAAATGCCTAATCTAACAGTAATTTTGTCAAGAAGATCATGAAACGTGATAGCAGGAATAGTAATTAATCTAAAAGGCACAAGTAGTTGAATCCCGATGCACTTCGAATCACATAAACCCTAGCTAGCATGCATTGAATCAATCACCACCCCATAACAGGGGTGTTTAGCTACTCATGACAAGCGAAAGCATAATCATACTAGCAATAAACATAATCTCAAGCACAAAACAGAGATTCGAGTGGATTGATACAATTTTACCCTTCGTTGTCACAAACCCTAGGTAGAAATTGTAGAACGAAAACGAATCGATGACAAAGCTGTGTAGATAATCTCTCAATCAACGTTAATCGTCGGATTACAAGAGAAAACGGTTCAATTACCTCAAATCGGGTAATTGCCTTTGAAACTAGGTCTAGCTCTAGAGCAAAGTGTGTGTTCTTCACCACAGAATGATCATGATAAGTCATAGTCGATGTCTAACTAATACCAAGAAAGAAAAACGAAGTCTGAAGCAAATTAGGAAATAAAACGGCAAAATTCATCCTCTTCTGACAGGTGATGGCGTCTGCTAAGATAGACCTTGCGTTCGCCATGGTCGATATCTTGGCGGACGCCAAAGACATCTTGGTGAATGCGAGGATTCAATCCATGGCGCCCGCCAACCTCGACTGGGCGCCCGCCAGAGCGTCCTGGCTCGTTTTGGCAGGCGCCATCTCCAAGTTGGCGTTCGCCACTTCTTCAGCAATTTACAATTTTACCCTTTTGTCCTTTTTACTTAATTTTGCTCCATTTAACCTCGATTTTTTGGTATTTTGGCTTCTCCGCTCCACTTCTAGCAACCATACGAGGCATTAGGACTTCTATATCTTGTAGATGCATGTAAAACACACCATTTATGCCTTCAATTAGCTCGGTTTAGCCAAATACCTGCAAAATACACAAAGAATAAAACAAGTAAAAAGACTATAGGAAAACTACGAAAACTATACTTAAGGATAACATAAAGACGGTAAAAAAGACCAGATGAGACGATGTAAAACCGACTCATCAAACTCCCCAAACCGAACCCTTGCTTGTTTAGAAAGTATTCAAAACCCAAATCATTCGTTTGTTTTCACATGTAACTGCTTGCTCTCAACTCGTTGTGGTAGCTTAATTGGTTCCTTAGAGAAAAATTCTGTGGTTAGCATTTTCTGTCTACAACAACTGCTTACTACTTGTTTACTAACTAATAATTTGAGCACATCAAATTTGGCGCCGCTGCCGGGGAACTAATTCCTACTGTAGCATTTGAGAGTGATTTGTTATTTGTTTGTTTTTCAACCTGAAGTTTAGGGCACTAACAGAAACTAAGAATATTTTGAGGCTTTCGAGTTGTGTAGCATTAATAACAGGTTTGTCAGAAAGGATATTCCGATGGCTCAGCTTACCTATGGAGCTTACATGCAACCTGGTGTGGTTAGGGCTGGTAAAGCAGCAATTGTTCTATCTAATGAGTCCAGGAATTTTGAACTCAAGGCTCACCACCTCCACAATCTCCCAAAATTCTGCGGAATGGTAGATGAAGATGTGATAAGGTTCGTCAAGGAATTCGAACTACTGATTTCAGGGATTTCATTGTGATGAAGGGTGTGATTCTTGACGAGGAGATAAGGAAGAAGGTATTTCCGATCTGTATGCAGGACAAGGCGAGGAGTTGGCTGTTAAACCAACCTGAGGGTTCTCTGCCAACTTGGAATTCGCTCTACAGGGCATTCACGAATAAATTCTATCGCCCCGAGAAAACGCAGCAACTTCGTGCCCAGATAATGCAGTTTCAGCAGATGCATGACGAGACCTTTTATGAAGCTCTGGACCGTTTTTTGCAGTTATTGACCCAATGCCCTCACCACAGGATAGACGATATGAGCTTATGCATCCGATTTTATGAAGGCCTGGATTGGGAGTATCAAAACATGGTCGATGTGAGCTGTAAAAACTCCTCCCTAGAAGCGTCCGCTGATGAACTGAATAGTGTCTTCGAGAAGCTGGCAACAGTATCATAGCTTAAGGGGGCAAGAAATAAGGCTAGGAGAGTGGCAGCCAGAGCAGTGGAAGAGACTCCAGGGCCGTGTATTACTGAGCTAGAAAAAGAAACCAGGAGCCATATGGAGAGGTCTGAGAGGTACTGGTTTGAGGCGCAGAAAATTCAGGAAAAAAATAACCAGAGGTTCGACAGTATCGAACAATCGCAAAGAAGGCTGGAACATATATTGGGTGACTTGGTTGGGAAATTACAGCTCATGGAGAAAGGTAGACCCCCAGCAGCCCCAGAAAACATTAGAGTCCTGGCGGTTGAGATAAGTTTTGAAAAGCCAAGGAAGGTTAAGCCTGTTGTTGCCACCTGTACCAACGAGGTTGAGAACTCTGCATCAGATGAGGAAACTCCAACAACGGTTCAAGTGACCCGTGTCTTGGCAAATGACCGGTGAAGATGTAGCCACTGTTGAATCGACAGGGGTTGAAGTCGAGTAACCGTGTTCCGTGATTCCAGAAGAGGAGGCGAATGCGGAGAAAGAAACTGCTGAAACTGACCCCCCCCCCCCCCCCACCATAATAATTCCTAAGGCAGAAAAGAGTCTAAGCGACTCCGATAGTTTTGATTTACTGGTAGGCATTGGGTGTTCAGCTCAGGTTACCGTAATAGTCGACACTGGTGCTAGTTGCAATTTGATGACTTTTGACACCTATGAAGACTTAGGCTTAAAGGGATTGGAGCCGCGCAAATGCTTTATGACTCTTGCTGGTGGAACCCGGTTGTATGCTGCGTTCGGGAAGAATGAATCGCTCCCGAAAAGGAATCTATTGATTCTCTCCCAATTGGTTGGGCGAGCATTTCCGGCCCACCAAGCAAAACCAGTGGTTTCTTGGTCATGCATTTTCCAATGATACGTAAACAAGGTATTTCTGGTCCTTTATAGTTTAAATAGCATATCCAAATTATAAGAAATCCAATAGAAAACTAGTCTTTTCTGAATTATATGAAGCCAGCCAAAAAATAATTTATTCCATTTGAATGGGTTGGGTGAAATTGAATTAATGATTGAACGAAGTCATTTTGCAGATGCATGGGGATTGTGGAAGATGTTCCGGTTAAGCTGGATGGTGTAACGATGATGACAGATTTTGTGGTAATGGAATCGTCGAGGGTGAAAGGAAAGGAAATGGAAAAGGATGTGTTACTTCTAGGGCGACCCTTCATCCGCTCGACTCTCATGGTGGTGAATTTACATGCCCGAACGTGCACAATCGAGGTGCAAGGCAAGCCACGTGAACTTAAAGCCTATTCTGCACCATTATATTTTGTTTCGCAGGTTGACAGCAGAAAATTCATAGGAGCGCACACTGGACCCCTATATATACATACTTATCAACCGGGAAGAAAAAGAGTTGCACCAACCGGAAGAACCAAGAACTTCCAGAGTACCCGTTAGCCAACACGGAAGAGTCTTGTACATGACTATAAAGGTACACCTGCATGCAAGCCACTATTGATCCCATTTTCTTTTCTTTTTCAATCAATGCTTGAGGACATGCTTGAGTTTAGGTTTGGGGAGGGGGAAATGTGCTCTCTAGTGTCTTGTCTGCATTTTCTCTATTACCTGAGTCTCTAGAGTCTTTCGTCCTTTACTTTATGTATGTTTTGGTCATTTTTCTTTTTCGGTCATTTTTTCTTTTACCCTCTAGAGTCTTTCGTTAGTCGTTCTTCCAAGTTATGAAAGGTTCTATTGTGATTGTTAAATTTACTTGCTACTTATGTTTTGCATGATACTTAACTAAGGTGGTATAGTGGATTTAAAAGCCCATAAGTTTGTTTCTCCTGTAAATAGCAAATCTGTTTAACTCTTTAGTCCAAAAAAGCCGGTGAGAAACTTTAAGCCGATGAAAAAATATTGTACCGACGCTTGTGTGATCCTTTCGGGAAGTGCAAATGTTAGGAATATCTGTTAGTATTTTGATCACTCATCACATGTTCTTATCTTAGCCAGAAAGGTGATTAAGTGCTCTTGGTTCACTTGAACATTGTAAAAGAGGAAATCACTGAGTATGATTAGTCTAGTAAATCTTGTATTAGGATTATAGGACTCTGAGTGTAATTTTTATTTCAAGAAGACCATGAAGATCAATCCTAGCAATGGAGCTTTTCTGAAGATTAGAAGACTGAAGATTGCACAAGGTTTATGAAGACACAAAGGTTTAGTCTAACTCAGAAAGACTATGTCCTTAATCCTTTCTTGAGTATATTAACTTATTTTCGGGATATGATTCTGAACATATGACATCATGAGTATGGAACATGCAAGCCATCAGAAAGGCTCATGTATCCGTTGAGACTAAAGGACAATGAACAGTACTATGCATTAAATGCATCGGCGAAATCTTTAAAGCAGTCCTCTCTGAAAAATGAGATAGTGACTTTTGAGTACATAGTTCAAGATATAAACGGATATAATTTGATAGAGAGCACAACGGACACAATTCAAACGCCTCTTAAATTTATCTATATATATCACACACTTAGATGCTTGAAGAACAGACCTTAGAACGCTCTATCTTGCAAACTTACCATCAAGCAAAGTATTCTCTCAAGCACTCTACTACCCTTTCTGAAAGCTTTCCGTTGCTTGAAGAATCACTAGTAGTTCTAAGTTGTCCTGAACCTTAACAAGAGATTGTTATTCGTGAAAGAGTTGAACTATCAGATACCCTTTCTGAAGCTCATTCTCCAGAACGGACATCAATTACTTGGGTTAGTAAAGAGCAGACTGCCATCCACTGAATAAGTGTATTAAGTAGTCTTGTTCTATTAGGCTCTCTGAAAACATAACTGAAAAGTTATACGAGAAGCCTCTCTGACAAACCTTATAACCAACACCATCAAGGCGTGGAGTAGAGGAAATACTTGATTTGGAAAATTAGGGAATAACTCCAAGGTTATCTGAGTAGAGGAAGTACTTAGCTCTAGGAGCTCGGGAATAAATCAGGGGGAACATTTGGTTGGGAACCATTTGTTTAGGAATCTTAGAATAATGATTATTGTAAGGTGAACTCAATTATCTGTTCTAGTGAATTCTAGGTCTCAGAAAGATCGAAGTGGATTAGTTGGAGGATTACGCCACCTCCAGATACCACTATACTTGCTGTGTTATTTACCTTTCTGTATTTACATTTCAGCAAAGCACACACACACACTTACTTATTGTTTCTGCACTTACCTATCTTAAAGTCTTCCGCGCTCTGAATTTAAGTATCAGAAACCCCAGTTTCGAGAAACTGTTTATCGACAAAAGTTTTAAAAGACTATTCACCCCCGCTCTAGTCTTTTACTTTGCCGTTATCTGGACCAACAGCAAACCCTCTTGTTTGCGCCTTTTCATTCTCATTTGTACTCAGTTAAGTTAAGTATGACGAACGTCATGCTCTTCATGTTTCATTTTATCAAAAGCCAGTATATTGCAAAGAACCGGTTTGGGGAGAAGAAATCTGTTGTGTTGACATGTTTATTATTCATTTTTTATAATATGTATTACTTCCCCTGATTAGTTGATTCGTCTCGGAGTGTATCTGTGGTGCTTGTCACCACTGTAGTCGTGTTAGGCGTGTTTCAGTACTACCTATATACCGGCATGGTCCTAAAAAGCCATATGATCGTGAGGGTTGACGGCACGTATACCAAACTGACACGCACAAAAGTGCGGAGTTCGGTAAAACAGACACTACCAAAAAAGTGAGACTAAAAGAGTCCATAGTGGCCAAATTGATTAGCATCTAATTTATTGTATGCAAATATGTGGTGATATGGAAGTTTGGTTTTATGCTCTGACAAGTTGTTGTGCGCAAGGAAAAGCCCCTTCTGACTTAACTGATTGAGTACATTGCATGAGGTATTTGAGGCACCTTTGTGACGAAAGTTACCTTCCTTTTCTCTTATTGTTCCTTGAGTGATTAACCTACTGGATACTTCCAGAGTGTGAGAGAGAGAGAGATGTGTAGGATTTCCTTGTGAGGGATTGGAGAGTTAGACTTAAGTGCTATTTACCTGAGAAACTCTCTTACAGGATTTTTTGTGCACTATTTCTGTCAAGGTTGGTTGAGTGCAAACCTTTTGCATCTTGTGAACTTAACGCTTACAATGGTAGAGTTCGGTCACTTGGAAGTCTGACTCGTTTATGTGTTCTTGTGTGTTGTTGTCTAGAGTCTAGTTGTTCTTATTTTGTTGTGTGTTTGTTCGAGGACGAGCAAAGGTTCGGTTTGGGGAGTTTGATAAGACGATAATTTAGAGTCTCATTTGGTCCTTTTTAGCTGTTGTTAGTCTTCGTTTATGGTTTTTTAGTGTTTTTGTACACTTTTATGCTTTGGTTCTTTGTTTGTGTTTTGTAGGATTTTTGTGTTCCGAAGGTGAAAATCGGAGTGAAAATATTGGTTCTAGAGCTTTGAATGTAGAGTAACTGGGCGAAAACGGAAGTGGATTCGGAGTTCGGACGAAGATTTGAGAGCCATTTTGGCGAAGCTTGCAAAAGTGAAGTGTTACGGAGCGGTCTAGCCATTTTGGCCATAACTCTCTCATATGATGTTCGATTGACCTGAGGTTGGTGGCCACGGAAAGATAATTCAAAGGGCTACAACGTTCGGGCTTTAAGTTTGCCAAATTCGGTCTGCAGAAACAGTTACATAGGTTTTAAGCTCGCCGCGGCTAGATTTTACGAGAGCAATTTGGGAGCCTAAACAGTGTCTCACGGCGAAGCTATTTTGCCTTGTGGCGTAGATTCAAGTATTTCACAGATTCGGTAGAAAAACTCCTTTTTAGGTCAGGATTAGGTCATCTTTTGCCATAACTTCTTATACTCGATTTTTTAATAGAAAAAGCTCCTGGAACTAGATTTTGACATTGATACAATATTGGAGCTTGGTTTTCATCATTGTTGAAGGATTGATACCGAATTCCTGGTAATATTTGATAATTCTCTATTGTTTATCTCTTTACGATTCGTGTTTGCTATTCTTTATCGAATTGTATGAGCTTGCATGCGATTATCAACCTGATTTTGTTTATCATATTCAATACGTTGAATTCTTTGATCCTTGCTTCTACTATGAGCTCTGAACACTTTAGTTATGTGACGGTTTTGCATATTCGCTTCTAGGGTTTATATTCGTTCATATAGGTTCGTCTATCTTAAAATCTTCGTAAAACCTTCAATCCAATAAGCTAGATTAATACTTTCAAAATCGTTTTCGGTTAGAGATCGTGGAATGACGACCCATGATTTCTGTATTTCAAAACATTCAAATAACGATTGGTTGAATTGGATTGATTGATTTATGTACACCGACCGTGTGACAAGTATGAACGATTTCCCTAGAGCGAATTAGCATTACTCGATCATAACTGATGTGTTCTCTCTATCTCATTGATTTAAAACATTTACATTGCTTTATTCTGATTTCTAGTTTAGAAAGTATTCAAAACCCAAATCATTCGTTTGTTTTCACAAGTAACTGCTTGCTCTCAACTCGTTGTGGTAGCTTAATTGGTTCCTTAGAGAACGATTCTGTGGTTAGCATTTTCTGTCCACAACAACTACTTAATACTTGTTTACTAACTAATAATTTGAGCACATCAGTACCCTAAGTTGAGTTTTTTCACAATACGGTATCCCCCATGTGACATGTGGCATCATAATTGAGTGACATGTGTGACTTTGCAATTTTAGACTTTTAATGGGTAAAATTGCAAATAAAATAATTTTCATCAATTTCAATTGAACCACACTGTTTGAATAATTATAAATTAATCCTACATTGTCAAAATAATTTTCAAAATCCACCTTTTTAGTAAAATGGGATTAAAATGAAAAGGTAAAAACCAAAAAAAAAAAAATGAAGGAATTTCTACCATGGAAGAAGCTCCATATTGCAAGCCTTCCATGGCCAAGATCAGCCGGCCATGGAAGCTCCACATCGGAGCTTCCATGGCCGGCTGGAAGCTCCACCATGGAGCTTCCATGGTGTGATGTATTTTTTTTTAATTTGTTGTTATTTTTCCAATTTTAAAGTGTGGGTAATTTTGAATTTTTTTTAATAAAAAAGGACCGATTTAAAATTAACAAAAATCTACCATATTTAAATTTTAGTCCAATGTATTTTACAAAGGTTCACGTGTCACATGGTACCTAAATTGGACAATAAAGCATTTAAAGGTACCAAAATCGGACTGTCACAAACAAAGGTACCAAAACCGGAAATGTCACAACTTAGGGTACCTTTTTCGGATTTTTCCCTAAGAATTATTGGAATTCTTGAGAGACTTCATTAAATGAATTCTCTTGTGAATTCTCTACTGTGAATTCATTTGATGAATTCTAGTATATTTAATTATGAAGGGGGTGGGTCTATTTATAAGATGTCAATGGGACTTCAAAAGGAAAATTACCAAAACAAAGAACCAAGAAGAAAGGAAAGGAGTAGTGAGCAAGAAAAGGACAAAGAAACATTCTAGAAGCTTCGAGCGCATGTATTACACGCGCCCAATTTCTCCATGTTGGCGCGTGCCTTGCACGCGCCAGAGGCCGCCTTTCTAGTGCGTGCACTTCCTGGCGCATGCAGTTGCTGGGTCGAACGGCCCAGCCCATCATCCTCTTCTCCTTTTGTGTTCCTTTTGGTTTTGGACATTGATTCAAAATCCGTCCAAGTGCACTATCTTATAAATAACTAATTAAGCCCAAATAAATCCAATTTAGCTTAATTAAATAATTTTCATCAAATAGAAAATTCTCCATTAAATATATTTAATCAAATAATATATTTAATTCAATTAAATGTTTAATCCAATTAACATTTAATTAATTTCTATCAAATAGAAAATCCTTCATAATGTAAATTAAATATCCATAATCCAATTAGATATTTAACTAAATTAGATGTTCATCAAATTAACATCTAATTAATTCAAACATACGATTGATGCAACAATTACTATATTGTGTGACCCTTAGGGCCTTATGTATAGCAAGCACTAATCAAATTAAGGTCTGGACGAACTCCTAGACGATTCAATGGACATTCTTGATACATAAGGACGTTTGTGAGGACTTATACAAACTCCCTGAAATGTAGAGCTAATGATGATACGGTCCCTTCATCCACGAATACTCGATTAAGTCTAGAACTTGATATTGTGTCTGTTCCAATAACTTAATCAATATCTCTCAATCGTATTAGTTGATCCTTGATATATTCGAACACTATTTCGAATACATATCCAATGCACTGGCCAGTGACTAATGATCAACTAAATACGAGAAGTAGAATATTCTCTCAAATTCTATTACGAGGAATGAATTCTATCTTGGCTCAACTACGACTTCCATATGCTCCATGATGTACCCAGCACACGCCGTATCTACCCCCTCAGGAGTGCAAGCGTTGGTCGTGACCAAAGTACATCACTTCACACATGAAGTCGTATTGACCTCAAGTCAAAGGACTATTACATCACCCTACATGATGATACTTCCATAGACAAATAAATAGAATACACCAAATGGTTTCTCAGTAGGGTATACCAACACTCTCTAAACTGTCCATCTGTTCATCATGAATAACCGAGTTATTCGTAGTTGTGAGAACCACTACATCCATCTAAGGATATGATGCAGACCACATGCCAATCTTCAATATCCCAAGGATATTATGCATCATCGATATCCCATTCTCAATGATCATTGATTGGGGCGATTTAAGAGCTTATGCTATATCACTCAAGATCTCACATTCTCAGTGACAACATTAAACTCATGGGAACACGTGTATAAATGAATGCAGACAAACAGACAATAACATTTAAACACTGTAATGCCAATATATGTATATGTCCATATATACATTCTAATTGCATATAACAATTATATGCAAATACCGAATGTGAATAAGTATATTTGTCCCCAATATGATTGTCTCTAGGACATATATACCTTCAGGTACAACATGTATGCAAAATTCCAGCTTGTGATAAATCAACAGCTACTTCAAATCAATGCATGAACTAGGCATGTAGCGCAAATTCTCATATTGTGTCAAGCATCAAAGTGAAGAGCATATTGTAATGAAAAATCCATCCAATGAGCATATGACGATGCAAACATGTTTCCTAAGCATAATTCTTCAAGTAAAGATCATGTGAGCATGTAATCGCATGAGAAAAGGGTCGGCAAGGGGATTTGTTCTATTGAGACATTGAACACATGGTGAGCAAGAACAAAAACCCTCAAATTCTCAATCAATTTGTCAATCTCAACCAAGGCAAGTGTTAATAAGGTGAATACTAAAATTAAGCATGTATTCACATATCCCAAACATAATCAATTCAATCCATTGAAGCATATAATTGCATAGCACTCAAGAAGCAAGAAGAAAGCGCAAGCAAAAAGTGAAAGATAGAAACTTGAAATTGAAGATGTTATGAAGATAATATTGAGCAGAGGTCACTTACTTGGTGTTGTCGATAGATGGGCAAGCCAGGAATGCAATGTATGATAAAAATATCTAGAGCAAGTGAAGAAACTTAGGAAATTAATGACAGCGTTTTTTGGTTTTTCTTCTTTCAAAATAAGATTTTATAAAATAAGGTTTTTGAAAAACGAATTTGAAAAAGGTTTTCTGGCATAGAAATCGAAAATGAAAAGTAAAACGTTCAAATGCAAGTGCGTAAAATAAACATGACTATGGGTTGCCTCCCCAAGAAGCGCTTGTTTTAGGTTTTATAGCTCGACCCCTGTTCAGAGATGGCTTAGTTGTCGAGGTTTGGACCCTCAAACTTGTTGGAGCACTTTTTCAACCATTCGATCGTTGCAGAGTTCGTATCTCCATCCCAACGCCTCATCGCTTCTTCTTTGAAATCTTCCCCTACGGGATCCATGCCAAATTGGAACATATATGAAGTATGTTCCTTGCTTCGCTCGTCCTTGATCACATCCACGAAGAAAAGTTGCTCCAATTCTTCAAAATGCTCATAGTCAAAGTCCACTATGTCTTCTTCCACTAGATCCGGCATTATATACCTAAATTCCACTTCATCTCCCAAATGAAAATCATCAGCGCTCTCCCAGCATCCTCTTTCAACTCTTTTTCCTTCTTCCGGTAGATCTCCTCTCGAGTTGAAACGTTTCTTTTGTCCATCGATAATCAAGCTGTAAGTCTCTTCTCCAGCGTCTACCACTGCTTCTAATTTATGTAAAGTCCGTCGTCCGATTAATGTCTTTGATCTTACTCCATTCCCTTCCATGTACATTACCAAGAAGTCCCGTCTCGATCTTACACCTCCAATTTCTACAGGTAAACCACTTATTTCCCTAGTGCATTTCTTTGTCGAATTATCAGCCAGCTGGACGCTAGTTCCACATGATTCTATTCCGTCTTCAATCCCTAACTCCTTAGCCTCAGCCAATGACATAAGATTTACGCTGGCTCCAAGGTCTATCATGCAATTTACCATTTTGCCCTTCACTCCAATTATCATATTGAATTGTCCCGGATCTCCAGCTCCCCTTCTTATGATATCTGATCCTTCTCTCCATGCCAATTCAACATAGGCCTTTCTCCGGTTAGCAATTTCCCTTAAAGCTGCTTGATAATCATATGGGTGTAAAGTAAGCAGATCCGCAATTGGCATTTGTAAGGTATGTTTCTCCAGGTTTCCTTTTGCTTTTCCTTTTGCAGCTTTCTTGATGTCGTTTGCAATTCTTCCCGGGAAAAGGTAAATCCTTCAAATTTACTAACTTACCGGTCACGGACCTAACAAATCCCTTCTCTGGCCAATATTTATAATCACGTCCCCTTCTATAGTCTTCTTTTGCTTTATTCTTCTCTTCCTCCTCATTCGAATCTTTAACTTCTACTACTTCCTTATTCTTCTTCTTTCCCTTAGCATTTTCTTTACTTCTTGGCACAAAATGTGCTGTTATCCCACTCCCAGTGGTTATCGATCTTATGTATTCCATGCGTTGCTCCTTTACTTCTTCTACCTTGTTATCCATATCTCTTACTACAATCTTCATTGCCAACATTTCCTCTTCTTCAAACTTCTCACCTAGTTTCTTCAACTCTTTGATGACCGCCACGAACTGTTCGCGAAGGAAATTCACTAGAGCTCGAGTATCATTGCTTCCTTTATCCAGCTCTTCCCCTTCTAGTTTTCCTCTCTGGTTGTGATGTTTCTTGAGGGTTTTGATCCCCTCTTCCAACCCCTTTTTGGCAGTTATAACGCTGCCAACCACTTGTTCGTTGCTGATTTTAGAAACTTTGTCCTTTCGTTCTATGCTCAGTTCAATAGGCTTTCCTTCTGGTACTTCTTGGCTTACTTCCTTTGATACGTTTCTTTTGTCCAAGTACTCAGTAGTTCCTACGCTCTGTCCCATATCCCATTGTGCTTCTTCCTCGATCGCGGCTACTGTCCTTACTTCTTCCACGGCCTCCATTTTGTTGAAAATCTCATTCTCCTTCAGCTGCTCACTCATGTACCTCGAGTTCTCAGCAACACTTGCACAAGCTCACAGCACATGCTTAGCAGAGCTCCCCATAAATTATCCCTTCAAAGCTACGTCTATAAGATCTCGAAATTCATCTCTTACTCCTAAATACAAATATTCACATAGCTATTGTGAAGTGAACTGATGTTAGGGGCAGTTTTATTGCATCTCCTCAAACCTTTCCCATGCGTCATGAAAAGATTCCTTCGGTTTCTGAGTGAAAGTGGATATCATTCTCCTTTCTCTCATAACCCTTGCAAGTCTCAAAAACCTCTTCAAGAACAGACTCCTCAGCTCATCCCACTCACTAACCTCTTCTTTAATTGAATCTATCCATCTTTTTGTTGCTCCCTCCAGTGTTTTGATGAAGAACCAGAATTTCAGCTCACCATCAGTTAACCCCTTCGTCGGAAACTGCTCGACGATAGACTCGAATGCGTACATGAACTTGCATTCATTTTCTCCTTCTCTTCCTTCGAACATTGGTAATGAGTTAATTAGAGTTGGATCAAACCCGTACTCCCTTACATGCGGCTGGATTCGAATTCCACTCCTTCTTGGTTTCGGCATACTGATCTCTCTGATAGTTCTTTCATCTTCTTCTTCCACTTCCTTAACAAACGAGCTTACGCAGAGATATATAATAATATAATCATAAAGAAGATAAACGTATTTGTTGAGGGGTAAAACCTCCAACACTAACTAACTAAACTATCACAAATAACCTAGTCTACTACCCGCCTCCGACTTGAGGTCCGACGTAGCACTGGACCGAGCTTGTGTACCTGAAAGGACTAAGTGGGGGGGGGGGGGGGGTTAGAATGGGTTATCCGGATTGTCTATGTCAATCCGGTAAGAGACTTTACTCAAGAGAGAGTTGGAAGCTCTCAATGTAATAGTTATGAGGGATTATAATACTTGGGGATTCTTCCCTTGATATTTCTTACCTTAAGGTCATGGACCTTGTACTATATTTATAGTTATTACATGCTTATGAGTTGGCTCACAAGATGACGCCAAGTGTACGTTCCAGATTTAGACACCAATGCTACCTTTGGCCCATGGCCCATTAGTGAACAGTAATCCAATACTAATTAATGGGCCTGGGAGGGTAGTTTGGACCTTTCCCCTACTTGAGTACTGTTCCGCCTGTTGGGTCCGTGTTGGTCCCTTGGACAGATCTGTCTGCTTGGTTGATCTTCCCTTGGGTAACTCTGGATGTTCGAGCCAAGAGTCTCACGGAAGTATCTCAGTAGTTCTGTTATACGTTTGGTCTTGATATGATGGTGGCGTCCGAGATTCTCTCGTCCGGTCCGTTTGGCATCTCTGTACTGACGTAGCCAGGATTAGAAGTCCTTTTCCCAGCTAGTTCGGACTAGCTGTGAGGGCATAGCGACTTTAGCGTACTGGTTGATTCACTTTTGTCGGACCATGTGAGGTCGGACCAGTACTGAATTGGCTAATTAAGTCGTGATGCGCTTTAGGACACGCTCTATGGCGCCCTTAACGGATTGGACACATGTCCGTAACAACATATGTCCCCCTAGTTTCCGAGTATCTTAGTAGAAGATAGTTGGTAACTATAAAAAGAACAAGTGTGTTGTGGAGCGTGTCCGAATCGTTAACTGCAAAAAGGAAAAAAATCCTTTTTTGTTGAGATCCGTCATCTGTGTTCTTAGGAATTCGATATATCTCTCTCCCCCCCCCCCCCCCTTTTCCTTCTACAGTCCGAGTTATGTAAAAGCTCGGAGTGTAGATGGAAAAGGTATTTGTATCCGAGATATATAGATCCGAGTACGGTTAGGATGTGACGTAGTCCTCTGGAAGCTATCCGTTGGACCGATTGTTGAATTGGTCCTCCCGGGTCGCTGATCCGTAAGCCCAAGAGGCCCAATAGGTTGTCCGTTCGGCCCACGGGGGGAAGATCCCGAGTAAAGGGACGCGAACATTAGATCAGGATGACATCAACGGTTGGGGTTCCAAGCCCGATTGATGTGACGCGTCTGTCAAGCATTAAATGCGACGTCTTGTGACCATCCACTCATGACCTGACCACTGATTGGAGAGGATCAACGGCTGGGATTCAAATCCAAGCGATGTGACTCTTGGCTTTCCCCAAATTGCCCTTATAAATAGTCAGCCCATCAGTCACTTTCACACTTTTAGCAATCTCGAAACTCAGAGCAATCGCAAAGCAATCCGAGCAAGCAAGACTCGCAGAATTTGAAAGTTTCTTCTTCAAATCTGTACCCTCGGAGAAGCAGGAAGGCTTAGTCGTCCGTTCAAACTTATCAAGTCAACTTTATCAAGTAAGTACGTCTTCACTCCTCCTAAGTTGTCTCCTTTTCATGATATGCTTACTTCCTGCTCATATGTTTTTGCCCTGCTCGGATATGAAATTGTCGAGTCCGTTTTTGCCGATGTTGCGTGTGATAGGCTTTAGCAACATTCTTAGTCGAAACAATTTTCCTTTGTACTGTTGCATGCCAATTTATTGTCAATATCCAACTTGGTGCATCCCGTGCGTATGCCCACTGTAACCAAAATTTGATTATGCATGCTTATTTGGTAATGTGTTGGTGCCGATTGGCACACAGTCTTCCGTAAATTTGCCCCGCTCAGCGTGCCGGGTAAGGTAGATGATAGTGCCAATGGCGCGTTAAGTAGAAATCCGTAGGCTTTCTTTGACTTAAGAAATTATCTAAACGAACTCTCGGACAATCAACACCATCATTTCTGACTTGTTTCCTTCTGCCCTAGGATGTCCGGGAGCGATAGTCAGAACCAGCACGAGGCCCCAGGTTATAATGACGCAGTAGATTTAGGGACTGGGTCCGTGGATCTGACCTTGTCCGTGAGAGATTTTCTAGTTGTGGACCTTGGGTCGTCCAGGGATTCTGATGCTGGGCAAGGAGTCCGTGGTGCGACAGAAGCGCAGGCCGACGTTTCAGCGGGCCAGGGTGACCTTGCTAGGACTAGGTCGTTAGTCCAATCTCGGACTATAGGTGGAATTGGGACATCCGTGGATCCGAGCGAACTGCGTGCGGAGCGGGAAGGCGACAGCGGTCGGGAGGCTGATGAAGTCGAGATGTTCGAGGCTGGGGTGGAAGACCGTGTTGTAGCGGAAACAGGTCCGTCCAACCCAAGCACATCCGGGAGACCCGAAGGTGTCGTCGAGGAGGAAGAAGATGGTGAGGAAGAGGAAGATGAGGATGAGGAGGAAGAAGGGGAAGGATCTCCTGTCGCTCGTCCCCTTAGACGCTCCGGTCAGCGGATTGCATTACACCCTGCTGCGCCCATTCAGTCCAGTCTTCCATTAATTGAAGGTCATGGCGCGAAAGCTGCCCGAATCAAGTTCCCCCGTCCTGCGTCCGCTGTTACAATAGCGGACGAATTTGGAGAACTGAACACGGACGGACTTCTTCCTACATGTCTATCAAGGGTTAGGGCGGAGGACATCCCAGAATGGAGGCAAAAGTGGGAGATCCCTGACTCTGTAGAAATCATGGTTCCCGAGCCCGGACACGCCTTTTACAACCTGCCCGCCGGGTATATGTGTGTGCACGAGGTAGCTTTTGCTTGTGGGTGGAAGGTCCCCATTGCAACGAAGTTGAAGCACATTCTGAATCACATTGGGATCGGTCCGAGTCAGGTTATCCCAAAGTCCTTGGGTAATCTGATCTGCTTCGTCGTTTTTTGCAAGAAGAAAGGGCAGCCCGTAAATTTTGAGAACTTCAGGCAGCTCTTTCACGTTTCGTTCAGTCCGGGGAATCCCCTCTTCTATACTTTTATGAATAGGAAACCCTATAACTTCATTTCTGACTCCATTTCGTCGTTGGGATCGAAGTGGTGGGATAAGTTTGTTTTTGTACGGATGGCTCTGAAACCTGGGGAGTCCGAGAGGCAGCGAGAACAGTGGGGACTGCCAACAAAATTCTTAAGGGAGAGCATCCCGGATTGGCGCCCCCTTCCGAAGAACGTGGCTCCGTGGGTGGCGGCAATCCACAAAAAGCATGACCCACCTACTTATCCGTTTCACGGATTAATCATCGACCACTTCCCTACATGCGGACTAACGGTGATGGAGGTAGGAGGAACGGACTTTAGTAAGGATTCGTTGACTTAAAACTTGGCGTTCTTTCTTCTTCGATATACTCTATTTTGATTACGTATTTCCGCAATTCTGATAATCCTTCTTTAACCCGTCTGTATCTAACGCCTTTGGTTTATTGTGCAGCTCATTGGTTCGACTACATCATGTCGACACTCCGTGAAAAGAAAAGGTTGCAGAGGGAGCAGCAAGCCTTGGAGGTCGCCGCTGGTCAGAGGACCAAGATCATCAACACTTCCGCGGGTCTTCCCATGTCAGATCCGAAGAATGCAGATTTTACCTTGGAGGAAAGGCGGAACAAGGCTGGAGAGGATTCTCAGGCCTTGGCGGTGCCCGAAAGGGCAAAACCCCTGTCACTCGGAGCGCCACTGCTTCGAAGTCCCAGGCTTCCGCTGCTGCTGCACCACAACGGGAGGTGTTGATGCATGATGCCATTACCTCGGGACGCAAGAGAGGAGCAACTTCGGAGGCTCCTCCTGCAGCAAAGAGACAGCAATTGTCCGCTGTCCTTCCTGTTGACCAAGCTGCTCTTGATAAGAAGTACGAGCTGGCTTGCGGACTCCCTGAGGTTGAGCAGGTTGGAGGGCTGGATGGGCTATACCAGCGGGTAAGTAATCTTTCGATGCTCTTCTTGGCTTGTTCTTAGTATGACAGAAGTGCAACTTACGTGCTTACGGACTTCTTGCAGCTCGGGTGTTTCGTCAGGGCCATGCAATGGAAGGCCGGCGAACGCGCTACTATTGAGGAGGACCTCCATAAGGTT
This sequence comes from Plantago major, assembly GCA_026545765.1. Lineage (NCBI taxonomy): Eukaryota > Viridiplantae > Streptophyta > Magnoliopsida > Lamiales > Plantaginaceae > Plantago > Plantago major. The sequence continues at coordinate 41,291,909 of CM048843.1, read as the reverse complement.
GTGGCCACTTTCGCGGATGAGGCGGAGAAGGTGAAGCAGTTGGAGATGCGGCTGAAAGAGCACGAAGTGAAGTTCCATAAGCTGAAGATTAGCTGGGAAGAAATTAAGGCGGACCTCGACTGGCAGGAGAACTTTGTCGACAAGTCGATGAAGGATTTTCTGGATTCCAAGGATTTCCTGCTCGAAGGTCTCCAATATGCCCGTCTTCAGGCTGGTCGTGACTTCATGGAGTCCGACTCATTCAAGTTCTTGACGGCGGACAAATCCGATGCCTCCCGCCTGGATGGCTTCATGTCCGCTATCGGGCATGCAGATCGAGGACTACTTCCACGGACTTTGGAAGGCGGAAGGGTTAATCCCTTCTGCGGATGCTAATGGTGTGGAGGTCCCTGTCGACAGTGTCTTGGATGAACAGTTGGCCGCGTGTGAGTTTGCAGAACTTGTCACTGAGGAAGGTGAGATCGAGATTCGAAACGGCGGGCCCTTCCTCCCGAGATGGGTCCCGGATGCCCTCCGAAAGGTATGCTTTGTACCTTTCGACAATTACCGGGATTTCCTGAAGAAGTGGTTCTCCCTGCCTTGTCGGGTCGTTGGCCTTCCCGTGGATTTCAACTTGTTCAATATTGTTGAATCCCTTGCTGTGCAAGCCACCTCCAACACGCCCCCTGTCGATCCACCCCAAGCTGGTGAAGCTGGTCCGAGCCAAGCTGGGCCTCAGTGAGAAGTCCGGGGTATGCCCCGTTGAAATTCTGTATTTGCTGAATCTTTCTATTGGATTTGCATCTTTTGATAACTCGGAATGTCATTACGTACTATTGCAATGATTCGTATTTAATCCGAGGAGTTGAACCTCCTATGCTTCCGAACTATTACTCGCTCTCTTCTTCGTTCCCTTTTTATATGTCGTTCATATGCTGAGTCATTATAAATTACCCATCTCTTGAGAGCACGGATCGTTGTAGATGGCATCTGATGTAGAAATCAAACCATCATCTTTCCGATCCTCGGACTGTTCGCCCCTTGGGATGTGTAATTCTTCTAGAAGGGGGAAGGTGAAACAGTGAAATAGTCATTATGACTACGTCTTTTCACCTCCCCCGTCGTCGGATGATCGACAAGTGGAGAGATCTTAAGGACCCGTCGCAACTATAAATAAGGGTGTGGTAATTCTTCCTTTTTCACTGCTGTACTCTTCTCCACTTTCTCTTTTGTTTTATCCACTCTAACCTTCCACAAAAGCCGGAGTTCCCCAGTATGTCGGAATCTGATGACGAGGAATATCAACATTGGGTAAACTGTGCTTGTGGGCACATGCATCCTCTAATTTACCCCGGTACGGGGACTGCGGATGACCCGATCATCCTTGATTATGAAGGCGATCATCCTCGATGTCCAGGAATAGCTAGGAGGCGAGCCGAGGAAGAGAGGGAGCGGACGCTGAAGTTGATCCGTATGAGGATCCGAATGCAGCAGCAAGCTCGTCAGGGCCGAGGTAGTGGCTCGGAGTCCCAAGGCTCGACTTCCGGAATCTGGTGAAGGAACAAGGCGGGGTATTCCCCGTGGAAGTATGTACTTATCCTTGGACCTTTTCAAATTGTATTTCGGTTATGTAAATGTTCGGATAATTTTGTCTATGGAATTCGAACTATTTTTCCTCGGGTGAGATCGCCATCTTTTTCTTGTGCAAACTTTGTCGGATTATATTGACGCACATATCTTTGTCAGATGACCAAGAATCTCTGACGTGGTTGATGGGCTTGTTTAGGTTTGTTTGGATAAACCAATTGACCCAACACTGTTCAACTCGAACGGGTGGCCTAAGCCCATTGCTGACGTCAATCTGTTTGCGTGGCGGACTTTGATTGGTTGGAATGTTCTATAAAAAGACACGACCCCAGTGTCTAAACCATGTAAACTGATCCCAAACTCCTCTCTTTCTGTCTTTGGAGTCACGGCTTGTAAATCATCAAAGCCGGATCTCTCCTAATTTCTTCTCATCCTACTTTAATGGTTCAAATCTCTCTTGAATTGGCAAAGGATTCCTAGTTTCAAGAGAGTTGGAGCCATTAAAGACGGTTGGGCAGAGATCTCAGTTGTCTCGGTTTAAATGTATATCTGTCCGTCTCCTCTGCTTTCTTCCAACCCTACTTTAGTGGTTCAAATCTCTCTTATGTTGGAAATGGTTTCCGAATTTCAAGAGAGTTTGATTCTCTAAAGTCGGTGAGGCGGAAATCTCTTCCTGTCTGCACTTTGTTTTCCCCGGACACGGGACTTGCTTTGCCATGTTTTGGTGATATCGTGAAGGATTCCACCATGTCTAACCATTTTCTTGTGTGCAGGTAGATCGAGTTCTTGGCCTCTGCGGAAACCAGACTTGCCGCTTGACATGGAAGAAGCTTTTTCCGACGGAGAAACGATCTTTGCTGGGAGATGACGTATCTCCAGAGACGTTTTCTGCATTTTTCATATTGCGTCCGTAAGTCCGAATATAGATTCGAGATTGTAAATTGTACAGACAAAATTATGTGTAATTCGTCTTTGTATGAATGAAATCTCTTTCTTGCTTTCCTTGTCGTTAAACGAACGTTAAATCTCAGATGCATAAATCGAAAAATCACAAATCGAAAGATAGAGGTTGTATTGATTTGCCGGAAATTCAATTACAACTTGCGGGCTCTATGGCCAATGACAAAAGGATCAAAAAGAAACAGAACTGACGGAGTTCCGTGTAATAAATAGTTGAAACTGAGATGACCAACCGGTCTGATGGAGATCCGCACAGTTATCTCTATGCATAGAACTTCTGAAGGTTTCTAGCATTCCACGGACGCTTGAGGGGATGTCCGTTCTCATCTTCTAATTCATAACTCCCATTCACTCTTGCCCCGACAATCTTGTAGGGTCCTTCCCACTTGGGCTTGAGTTTTCCAATATTGTTCAAAATGTCGGCTCGTCGAAGCACCAGGTCCCTGACTTGCAAGTTAGCCGCTCGAACGTTCCTGTTGTAGGTTCGGGCAGCAGTTGCTTGATACCTATGGATATTCGCCAGTGCCTCAGACCTTTTTTGTTTGAGCATGTCCAGGTCGAATATCCGAGCTTCTCGGTTTGCATCGCTTTCGAACTCTTGGATCCTCAAAGTCTCAACGGCAATCTCGGATGGTATGACTTCCTCTGAACTATATACCAAGGAGAATGGAGTTTCTTTGATCGCAGTCCGTGCAGTGGTGCGATGCGCCCATAGCACGCCTTCCAGGTCGTCCGCCCAGCTTTCTTGCAAAATTCTTAACCGCTTCTCGAGGATCTTGACTATTATTTTGTTTGCGGACTCAGCCTGTCCATTGGCTTGCGGGTATCCAACAGATGTAAAACGTTGCTCGATTTTGAAGGACGCCAGCCATTCCTTGAGTCTATGTCCTGAGAACTGGGCACCATTGTCCGAGACGAGAATCCTGGGCAGGCCAAAGCGACAAATGATATTCTTCCAGATAAAGGTCCGCACTCGACTCTCTGTAATGGTTGCAACAGCCTCGGCTTCTACCCATTTGGTAAAGTATTCAACAGCCACAATTAGGAACCTCCGCTGCTGGGTGCCTCTCGGGAACGGTCCGACTATGTCAATGCCCCATTGGTCGAATGGACACGCTATGATTGACGGAATCATAGGATGCGTCGGACGATGTGGAATGTTCGCATAGTATTGGCAGTCAGGGGACTTCCGAGCGTAGTCGGCGGAATCCTTATTAATACTATGCCAGTAATAGCCTTGTCGTATAATTTTCTGGGCGAGAATCCTTCCCCCGGAATGACTTTCGCAGCTCCCGCTGTGTATCTCCTCTAGCACAGTCTTTGATTCTTGCGGGCTCAAGCACTGTAAATGGGTTCCTGCAAATGATCTCTTGTACAAATCTTCCCCCAGTATAAAGTATCTGTTTGCTCTACACTGGATGCTCCTTGATTCCTTCGGATCAACTGGAAGAGATCCGTCCTTGAGGTAATTCCAGATGTTAGTCATCTAATTTCCGCCCGTGTCAGTTACCATGATGGCGGAATTGAGACTCATGACGGATGAGTCAGTAACAGTGAGTAAAATCACTCTCCTTGTATCCAAAGATGCCGTTGCAGACGCGTATTTTGCCAAGGCATCCACTCTTTCATTCCAAGCTCTGTCAAACTTTTCTAGGGTGAATTCCCCAAACTTTTTGAGTAGCTCGAGATACTTGATCATCGAAGGACCTTTTGTGGCAAAAGTTCCCGAAAATTGAGCTTCCACGAGCTGAGAATCCGTGAAAGCTTTGAGCTTCCGAACTTGCAGGGATTTTGCCAGTCGCAGTCCAACTATCAATGCTTCATATTCAGCCTCATTGTTTGTAACTTTGAACTCCAGGGATATCGCGTAGTCAAGTTCCGTGCCATCGGGGCTCTTAAAGAAGATTCCAATCCCTCCGACTCTTCCAGTGGAGAAACCATCCACTTCCAATATCCAGGTATCAGAAGGATGCTTTTCGACTTGGAGATCTTCTGTTGGCTCCCGAGGTCTCCACCTCTGTGCTTCGGTTTCCCTGCTTCTGGGTCCGGAGTCGTTAGGCACGGACTCGCTTGCCATACTGTCAAGAAGGAACATCTGGTTGACTCGAGTTTCCTCATGAGATGCAGATAGAGATTGATTGATAAATTGTGCGTCTTCGAGATCTGTTAGGTTGAACTGCGGCGGGACTGGCTTCCGGCAAACCTGCTTGGTGTGTAAACATTCGAATGCCTGTGTGTCTGGGCCCTTCTCTGAACCCGCCTCAGGATATTCCGCTAGGAAATCGGCGAGGACTTGAGCTTTCTTGGCTGACGGGGCCTGATAGCAAATGTCGTATTCACTCAGCTCGATCGCCCACTTAGAGAGTCGTCCAGACTGGTCGGGCTTTCCCAGGACCTGTTTCAAAGGTTCCGCAGTCAGTACCACAACTTTATGAGACTTGAAGTATGGTTTTAACCGTCTTGCGGTGTAAACCAAGGCATACGCAAGTTTCTCAATCTTCACGTATCTTATCTCCGCCCCAGCAAGGGCTTTGCTAAGATAGTAGATTGGGAGGTGATCATTAGCCTGAATCCGTACTAATACGGAACTCATTGCCTCTTCCGTGATAGCTAGGTAGAGGTAAAGTGGTTCTCCTTCGACGGGTTTGGAGAGCAGTGGAGGGGAATGGAGGTACGTTTTCAATTTCTCGAAAGCCTCAGAACATTCCGCAATCCACTCAAAGCCCTCTCCTTTCCGGAGGATTTTGAAGAACGGGAGGATTTTCTCCGCAGATCGTGAAATGAAATGACTTAAGGACATCAGACGTCCTATGAGTTGTTGTACCTCATTGAGGGTTTTTGGTTGCGGCAGATCTAGGATTGCCTTGATCTTCTCTGGGTTCGCGCTGATCCCTCTCTCGGTAACCATGTACCCGAGGAACTTTCCTCCTTTTACTCCGAACGTACATTTCTCGGGATTCAATTTCATTCCGTACTTCCTAAGGATAGCGAAGCACTTGTTCAAATGGTGCACATGTTGCTCTTCAGTTTTGCTCTTGACGAGCATGTCGTCTACATACACTTCCATGGTTTTCCCAATCTCTTCCTTGAACATTTGATTCATAAGGCGTTGGTAAGTGGCTCCCGCATTTTTCAATCCGAAGGGCATTACCTTGAAGCAATATACACCCCCGGCAATGAAGAAAGCTGTTTTCTTGATGTCTTCTTTGGCCATCCGGATTTGGTAAAAACCTTGGTATGCGTCCATGAAACTCAACAATGCACATCCGGACGTGGAGTCAACTAACTGATCTATCCGCGGCAAAGGGTATGGATCCTTCGGGCAGAACTTGTTCAACCTAGTGAAGCCGTTGCACATCCGCCATTTGCCCGGTGACTTCTCTACCAGGACTACGTTGCATACCCAGTCAGAATAACGGACTTCTTCAATGTGCCCTGCTTTCAGGAGTCGCTCCACTTCAACGGATATGATGGCATCCTTGACCGGACCGAAATCCTTCATTTTCTGTCGGATGTACTTGATCGAGGGATCCATGTTCAGACGGTGAACACTGATCCTCGGGTCAATTCCCTTCAAGTCATCGGTACTCCAGGTAAACACATCGATGTTTTCGCGGAGACAAGCGATGAGCTTCATTTCTACCTCTGCAGTCATCTCGGTCCCAATTCTTGTTTTCTTTTCCGGGCTTCCAGCGACAATCTCGATTTCCTTAAGAGTCTCGTGGGGCTCGATTCACAATGTTTTAGGAAACTTCTCCTTCTGGCTCCCCACCCCGATCTGCGGGTTCTCCTTTGTAGCTGGAAGAACCACTGACGGGCTGGGTCGAGGCGATCGCCAAAGCGTGGCGGGGCGCTCTTACGGTGGACATTATGTAACATTCCCAGGCTTCGCGGATGTTTCCAACCTCTTCTCCGACTCCAAAGGGAGTTGGAAACTTCATTCTGTTATGGAGAGTGGAGGAGATAGCTCGGAATTGATTAAGCCCCGGGCGCCCAAAGATGGCGTTGTAGTCGAAGGTACGATCCACCACTACAAATCGGACCAACTGAGTAACCCTCTCCGGGAAAGTACCATGCGAAACATGCAACATGACACTTCCCAGGGGTCGAACTGTTCCCCCTCCAAATCCCAATATAGAGGTATGGACCCTTTCATATTGGATTCTCCCTAGGGCCATCTGGTCCAGTGTTCTTTTGTAAATGATATTTGAGGAACTCCCGGTGTCTACCAAAATCTTATTCACTCGATAAGTTGCGATAGTCAAGGAAACCACTAGTGGAACATCTGGATCATCGATGTCCTCTCCTCCTGCCGTATGAAGAGGAATCTCACTATCATCGAAAAATATAGCGTTTGTACCACAATCTTTGGAGCGTCGCTCTATCGTTGTTCCGAAGATTTTGTGCTGTCCGCTCTCTTGCGTTCCTACTGTCACCTCCTGATGGCCCGCCCGCAATGGTGTTGATTACTCCGCTGTAGGGAGGGTTCTCCATATCCATACCGTTGCAGTGTCTATACAGATGTCTATCCGTACGGGGCGGACGGTGAGCTGGCGGAGGTGGCAAAGATAGCGGACGAGGAGGTAATTCTGCAGCATTATCCTCCCTTTTTCGCTCCGCTCTATCGTGCCTAGAGGGTTCATCCTTGTAGATGTGCTCCTTGAGCTTGCCTTCTCGTACCAAGTGTTCAACCTCTGTTTTTAGTTGGATACAGTCATCAGTCTCGTGACCACGGCTCTTGTGGAACTTGCAATACCCCTTTGCATCCCTATTCTTCCGGTTGTTGTGAGAGGGCTTGGGCCATTGAACATCCAGCCTTTTCTCGATGATAGTTGCCAAGATGTCGGATCTTGGTCTGTTGAGGCGTGTATAATCCGCGTATCTCCTCGGTGGACTTCTCTCCCTGTGGAAGCCTCTGTCCCTGTGATCCTTCTTCGAGTCGAACTTCCCCTGGCGCTGCTCTTGCTTCACCGGATCCTTCCCTTTCTTGGAACCAGCCCTTACTGGAACATTCCTCCGATACTCTTCTCCGTACATTACTTCTTCACAGATGTCATCTAAATGCTTCTCACTCCTCACCTCCTGACTAGATAGTTTTCTGCGGAGCTCTGAGTTGAAAGTATTAGCGTACAGGTGACGGACCCGTTCCTTAATACTGTGCGGCTCAACTCGAAGAACTTCCGCGTGAAAGCGATCTAAAAAGGTCCTAAGATCCTCTTGCTCCCGCTGTATAACCTCTGCCAGGTGCTCTACGGTTCGCTTTCTCCTCTTTGCTTTTCCAAATCGCGCCAAGAACTTTGAAGAAAGGTCTGCATATGACTTTATCGACTTGTTTGGTAGAGCAGTGTACCAATCCATAGCCGTTCCGAAGAGAGTAGATGAGAATGTGAGAGCTTTTGTATTGTCGCTCATTCCCTTGGAATCCATCTTGCTGTTGTACCTGGTCAGGTGTCCAACAGGACAAGCATCCCCGTAATAGTACTCCAAGCTCGGGATCGCTTGATCCGAGTTTCTGTTCCTTTCCTTTTCTCTCATGATTTCCTCACATAAGGGATTTGGTGCACTAGTGGTTATCTGCTCATGGTCTTTTACCAGGCGTCCGAGATTCAGAATCTGGGCCTCCAAAGCCTTCTGTTGAGCATAGATTTCGTCGGCAGTCATAATTTCTCTTGTCCTCGGATGCACAGCTACATCGGCAGGGAGTTCTTCTATCCGGACCGCTGGAATAGTTTCTGCCACCTGATCTCTATTTCTAGGAGGTGCTTGTCGCGGAGCTCCCGGGTGTCTATTATCTCCTTCTTGATTCTCTCTTCCTCCGTCTGGGCTTCCTTCACCTCGAGCGTGAGAGGCTGACGCCCGCCGATCGAGAAGGTTCCGCAAATCCTCTTGAGGTGGCTGGTTCCCCAACCTCTCTTAGTTCGGACGTTGCCTGTTCCTCGATAAGGCAGGCTCTGCCTGAGGAGGAGTGACCACTGGCGGAGTGGCGTGTTGAGGAGGAGCATTGTTAGTCCCCAGGCAACCTTGAATGATTGTGAGCAACCTATCGAACTGCGTCTCGCTTAGTCCGAGATCACTAGTGCGGACAGTGCGACAATCGGGCATCGTGAACTGTTGGCCTGCTGCAGGGCCTTGAGCTTCAGCCGGTGAAGCTCGTGCGACCCCTTCGTCCGAGGACGAACTGGCCGTGCGTCCCTCACTTGGATATCTCCTTCCAGTTACAGCGGCTCTGCGTCCCCGAGTGGGCGGATGTCCTCGTGGGCGCGGTGGTGGAGTCCTTACTCCTGCAGTTCCAGCCCGCGCTGTTTGCCTTGTTCTTGCCATCAGCTTGATTCTAAACACGAAAACTTCTTGTAAGATTCCCACAGACGGAGCCAAAAATGTTGAGGGTAAAACCTCCAACACTAACTAACTAAACTATCACAAATAACCTAGTCTACGACCCGCCTCCGACTTGAGGTCTGACGTAGCACTGGACCGAGTTTGTGTAGCTGAAAGGAATAAGTGGAGGGGGGGGGTGTTAGAATGGGTTACCCGGATTGCCTATGTCAATCCGGTAAGAGACTTTACTCAAGAGAGAGTTGGAAGCTCTCAATGTAATAGTTATGAGGGATTATAATACTTGGGGATTCTTCCCTTGATATTGCTTACCTTAAGGTCATGGACCTTGTACTATATTTATAGTCATTACATGCTTATGAGTTGGCTCACAAGATGGCCTTGTATGCGTTCGATTTGGACACCAATGCTACCTTTGGCCCATGGCCCATTAGTGACGATAATCAATACTAATGGGCACTGGGAGGGTAGTTTGGACCTTTCCCTACTTGATCTTTATTCGCTTTGTTGGGTCCGTGTTGGTCCCTTGGACAGATCTGTCTGCTTGGTTGATCTTCCCTTGGGTAACTCTGGATGTCCGAGCCAAGAGTCTCACGGAAGTATCTCGGTAGTTCTGTTATACGTTTGGTCTTGATGTGATGGTGGCGTCCGAGATTCTCTCGTCCGGTCCGTTTGGCATCTCTGTACTGACGTAGCCAGGATTAGAAGTCCTTTTCCCAGCTAGCTCGGACTAGCTGTGAGGGCGTAGCGACTTTAGCGTACTGGTTGATTCACTTTGGCCGGACCATGTGAGGTCGGACCAGTACTGAATTGGCTAATTAAGTCGTGATGCGCTTTAGGACACGCTCTATGGCGCCCTTAACGGATTGGACACATGTCCGTAACAACAGTATTTTTAGGTTTTTGATAAGAAAATAGACAAATACGGAAAAGAAAATATTTTTGGGATTTTTGTTGTGGGAATCAATTCCCATGTGGGAATTGAAAGCTAGTGCGTAAAGTAAAGCGAAAGAAATAATTTAACTTATCTGGTCGAAACTTGCTTGAGCGGTCAAGTGTCCCCGGCAGCGGCGCTAAATTTTGATGTGCACTCAGAGATTTCGATTTTCGTTGTAGAACCTGTAATCCCTAAATACAATCAATATTAAATTTATAAGTCGGAAGTCCTCAAATCCACAGTTTATAGCGGAAATCTGACTCGGTATGTCGTTCTCCACGGACACTTAGCATAGGAACAAGCAAATAACGTATGTAAATTGTATGCAGAAAAATAAACAAAATGATCGCAGACAGATTAATTAAATCGCAGTAAACCCTAATTTGAAGAGATGAAATTGAAGGTGGGAAGGTTTAAAGGATTCTCCGACCTCCCTCTACTATGCTACTCCCAACTACTTAGAATCAAACAACGTACTAGCCATCTACAGGAAGCAAAGAAACATTCCAAAAGGATCAAGTCGTAGTTAATCCAGACACCTTCACTTATACCAACAATGTGTTGTGTCACTCAACACACTATCTCGTCACGTTTTCAGACAAATCACACAGGATAATGTCTAATCCGTTACCAAGTTCCATTTAGTAAGGATTTTCCCACGTAAAGAGTCGGACGAATAAAGAAGAAGTACGAAATTATGTTTTAAAACTAATTCATTAATATATCACGGTATATAAAGAAGTAGCAAAAGCAGAGTTATGGCGGTTCGCCTTTACAAGAGAAATTTAGTTACTCATAGTAATACTAGACCGAAATCGAAAAGCAAGAAAGAAAAGAAGAAGAAGAAGAAGAAGAAGCAGCTTAGTCTCTAATGTCTTCGTGCTGCTTCTAGGGTTTCCTCCTTCTGGGTGCCTGATGGCCAGCGGTTTTGGGGTTTCACTTCCCCGAGGACTGGTTCTCTCTCAGGAGAGCTGCTTTGTGAGCGGTGTAGAATTATGAGACCCCTGAGATTTTATTTATACTTGAAATTTTGTGCTCTGGCCACCATTGATCATTAAGGAAGGTTTAGGAAGGCGGGCTCTAACGTGACAGGCTAGGAAAATAGCCCAGAAGATTTCAGACCACTGACTGCGGTCGCCAGGTGACGGCAGAGAGGCCTTCTGCGGTCCCCTGGTGGCCTCCATCATCGAATTCTGCAAATTCGAATTTGTTTTCTTCGTTTCCTCAAAAAGTGGTCTTCTACAAAGTTGTTGCATCTTCAATTATATTCGCATTGGTTGGTCGCATGACATGTTTTGTCTCCTCGAACTCCATGCAACGGTTAATCTAGCGTATTCGCTTAACTTTCTCGGTTTCGCACAATTATGTCATTTTCGCGCCTGAAATCGTGCAATTCCTCAAAAACGCAATCATGGCCAACAAAATACACACGAAGTTTGTAATTGACCATAAAACGATACAAATATTGAATCTAAGGGAAAAACGAGGGTCTAAAAGCATGTTATATCGCACATTTCATTCATTGTCACATCAGGTATGTCTGAGAATTTGGAGAATTCTTGTGTTGGTTTGGTACTGTGGGGATAGAATACAAAAGGATTCGTTAAGAAGCAAGTTCGCGAGATGAAGTTAAAACTGGAAGAATTACATAGTTAACTGCATTATGTTGTAGTGAAGTCGAGAAACACAGTGGTGAAGAGGGCTTTAGAGGAACAGTTGGATCGTGCATGAAGACTTGATGTGGAAACAGAGGGTTGAAGTACAGTGGCTTGCGGAAGGGGATATGAATACACTTTTTTTTTTCATTCTCAGGCATCGTATCGAGCTAAACGTAATGAGATTTATGGCCTGGAAAATGAAGAGCGATAGTGGTTTGCAGAGGACCAGGATATGGAACGGATATGTAATAGTCATTTCATCATAATCTTTACCTCCATAAAATCGTCTACTGATGAAATTGAAGATGTGGTGAGAATTATGGAAGCTCGAGTCGATCAACGTATCAACCAGGAGCTTACTAAAGTGTTCAGCCCAAATGAAGTAGTTAGGAATATATGTTTAGATTTTGATCAGTAAACCATAATGCTTATCTTAGCTCAGAAAGGTAACTAGTACTCTTAGTGCACTTAAACATTGTAAAAGAGGAAACTTACTGAGTATGTTAATCTAGCAAATCTTGTATAGAATGTTAGGTCTCTGAATGTAATTTTTATATCTTTGATGAAGACCAAGAATGAAGCATCCAGCAGAAGAACTCTTTTATTGAAGATCAGAAGACTGCAAAAGATTGCTGAAGACTAAGGAAAATTGTGTCCTCAGCTACCTTGACTCAGATACCTTGACGAAACTAAGTGTCTGAGAGACAAATGTTTCAATAGGTTTCTGATGCACTAAAGGTCACTGAGAATGGACTTGCAAAGCCTCAGAAAGCTTGCATTGTTCCATTGACACTACAGGACAAAAGTTGGCACAGTGCATTAATTACGCAGACAGAGATGTCTGAGCAAAATAAGAAATCTCTGAAAAGAGACAAAGCTCACTGCCTTACTAACTTCAGATATCGTTAGTTTGAATTTCATTGTGCCTAATAGATACTAATTCAAACGGCCTGATTTTCAACTATAAATATCACCACTTAGAAAGCTTGAAGATACACTTGAACACCAGAACTACATACATTACACTCAAGCATACAAGCCTTCTGCCTACTTACTCTCTAGCTTTCTGTTGCGACTAAATCTCTTGAATTCTAAGTAGCACCAAAGTTCTCAGTGCCCTGATCCTTAACAAGACTTGCATATTGTGAAGGAGTTGAATCCAGAAGATACAGTTGCGACTAATATCTGAGATTCATTCCCTTGAACTTAATTAAGACTTGGGTCAGTAAAGAACAAGTTACCATACATTGAAAAGCGTATTAAGTAATCTTGATTCTACACAACACTTCTACATAATTGTAGAAGTTATTAAGAGCCTGCTCACCTGACAAACTACCATAACCAAAACACCAACAGGCGTTGAGCATAGGAAGTACTTAGTTTGGGAAACTAAGGAATAGCTCAAAGGTTACTGTTTAGAGGAAGTACTTGGTTGAGAAAACCAGGGAACAACCCAGAGGGAACACTTGGTTGGGAACCTAGTGTAAAAGGGATCAAGATATAGGATTTTGTAATGGGAACTTATCATCTTATCTTAGTGGATTCAAGTCCTGAGAAAGGGCGAGTGGATTAGTTGAGGGATTACGCCACCCTCAGATACCACTATAAAAGCTTTGTGTTATTTACTTTCTGCACTTACTTTCTGTATTACTTTATACTTGCTGAGTACTTACACACATTATAGCTTGATGAGCACGTGCACTTATCTGAAAAGACTTCCGCTCTCTGAGACTAAGTATCAGATAACTTCACAAGTATCTGAGAAACTGTTTCATCGTCAAAAGTTTGAAAAGACTATTCACCCCCCCCCCCCCCCTCTAGTCTTTTACTTTGTCGTTATCTGGACCAACAGAAGTAAAACATGCTCTCTTTGATATGCATCCCCTTAAATCCCCTGGTCATGATGGCATGTCTGCTATTTTTATCAGCGTTTTGGCATATGGTTGGTGCTATTGTGATTCATTATGCTTTGCATTTCCTCAATCATAGAATCCTGGATGTTGTTTTGATTCCTAAGTGCCAAACACCAGTAAAAATCACCTATTTTTAGGCCTATATCAGTCTTAGTAATGTTATGTTTAAGAAAGCCTCTAAGGCTTTTACAAACCATTATTACATAGAATCAATCAGCATCTGTTCCTAATAGACTTCTTACAAAAAATGTGCTTGTATCCTATGAAGTAAATCATTATTTAAAACAGAATACAAAGGGTAAAGAGTATTATATGGCTTTGAACCTTGATATGAGTAAGGCTTCCGATGGGTTTGAGTGTGCTTTCTTGCATAGAGTGTTAGAGAGACTAGGCTTTGATGTGTCTTTTATAGATATCATTATGCTTAGTGTGAGAACTGTCTTCAATTCTTTTCTTTTGAATGGACTTCAGCTTGAGCCTCTTCAGTCGAAGAGGGGATCCCCTGTCACCTTATTTTGTTTTTGTTTGTTAATGCTGAAGAGGGGGAGGTGTTGTGTAGGGTTGCGGTTTCCCCTAGAGTACCTAGGATCTCTCACCTCCTGTTTGTTGATGATACCCTTTATTTTGTCAAGCCACTTCTATGGAGCTTCTGATATTAGTAATATTCTTCATAGATGTAGTCTTGCTTCGGGTCAGGAGATTAACTCGGAGAACTCGACTTTGGTTTTTAGTAATATTCTTCCAGATCGTGTGGTTGATGAGCATGATAATTATTTGGGTCTTACTACGGAGATGGACAGACAAAGAAAGAGGTATTTGGGTGTTGAGAGATATTAAATGATCACTAGTATAAGATTTCCAATCGTTAGATTAAGGATTATTCGACTAACAATCGAGTAATTTCTTTAATTCAAAACTTTTGAACAGCGAATTGGTTAAAATCAGAAATTCTTGTCATTAAACATTAATAACTTGTGGCAACATACGAATTCGTCATATAACTGTAATTGAGCATATCTACCGTGTTTTATGCTTTTATATCTGTCAAAGGAAAATATATGTTTTTCGTTTCCCTAATTATATACTTAAGGAAAAACAATTATCCAAACTCCGAGTGATATTTTCACAGGCATTTGTTCTTGATTCCATAATTAGACAGTTAGCTAATTAGTTACTCGGGGAACGATCTCGTGGTTAAGAACTCTTTGCTCAACACTCCTTTTAATTACTTTTAAGTGATTAGTTTTGAGCATATCAGTAAATAAACTCCGCTACATTGTAATATTTCATGACTTTTTCAAGTACCGTCTAAACTGATTATACTTTCCTATATTAATAAACGATATAATATCCTATAAAAAAATTATATGCATGTTTTTCATTATATGAAATTTAAGATGCAAAATATGTATTTAAATTTATCTGTGATAGCAAGTTGAACTTTTGATTTGTAATCACATTTTTTAGTTTTTGTGTGTTTTTTAATCTAAAACATCGTAACTTGTTAAGTAAGTTCGAAACTTTTTGAAATGAATTTTTTGTTACTTGTGTGCTATAATTATCTTCTGGATAATCTTCTCCGCTTTTTGTCTAATTATTGTATTGATTTTTTTTTTTTGAACTTTTGGTACCTATGTGATATCATTTAGGCGTTGTTCTCTTCATCTGAAAACTCATTAATTTCAGTTCAGATCAATTCAGTTCAATTCAGTTCAGATCTGCTTATTTGTTTTTTATACTACAATTCAGTTCAGTTTTGTTCAGACGAAGAGAACAGAGCCTTACTCCCTCCGTCCCGAACTCAACTTTCCATTTTTCGTTTTGGTCCGTCCCAAACTCAACTTTTCCTTCTTTGAAACAAAATATCTCTCCTACTTTATTAACATCTTTCATATTTTATTCACACTATTTCATACTTTATTCGCAATCACTCAAACTTGTGCTCGAACCAATGGGAAGTTGAGCCCCGAACGGAGGTATCATTACATAAACATGCTCAACATCACTACCACATTTTCACCCTATTTTACCTAGGTAATGTTCTAGATTTTAGCTTGAAGTATCACTAGACTTGAGAAATTGTATAATTGGTGATCGACAGTGAATGTGAATTATTGTGGGAATTGAAGTGGGATCCTACCAATCGTTTTATTTAAGGCAATACTGCACTGCCATACTTTTTCTCAATGTACACCACACTTACCTTCAATACTATTGTCTCGGCCTGCATTTATGTGACTATTTCACTCTCCCAAGTTCTTTCTTCAGAACATCAGTGACTATACACAATGGTTCTTGATCAATTTATCATCCAAGCAGTACTAGTTCTTGTGATCCTCATTGTAGCCACTGATGCTGGCGGGTGGCCACCATCACCTGGTTACTACCCGAGTTCTCGGTTCCGTACATTCGGCTTCTACAACGGGTACCGGAACCTCTGGGGTCCGGCAAACCACAAGGTGGATAACAATGGCATGACAATGTGGCTCGACAGAAACTCAGGTCTATTTCTACTTTGGGTTTTTAACCGTAGTAGATCAATTTGTCTATTTGGCTAGCGATTTGAATAGCGTATAATATAGTTTTTTGGATTTTGATCGTTAGCCAAGCGACCTATTATCTCACCAACTAACTATTTCTCATGTACTAGTATGTTACCTGTGACTAATTGACCTCCTATTTAAGTTAATTTAAGGGAAAAGTATCATACCTACGGCCTCTAGTCTTCACACTTTAGTTCGTGATATCTGAGTTATTATATTTGGGTCCAAAAAGTGTCGTAAATGAGAAAATATCATATATCCCAATGTGTAATTATTTTTGACCGAACTATAAATATTTTACACCAAGATCTAATACCTCAAATGCACCAACTTCACTAATTGTAACTTCTTTAATTGATTAGTATTAGATGATTCAGGTAAATTGGCAACACATACCCAAAGAAAATTGGTACTTTATTTGTGGTGAGTGACTATTTAGATATCTTAATTTGTCCTGATTTTTTTTTGTATCTTGGTCGTAATCTGTGGTCCAATTTTTGTATGTCAAAATCCAGATTTTCTAAGTTGTATGTAGTACCAGTAACAAATTGTCCAGATTTCTCATATATATTTTAATAATTATGAAATGTGACCACAATGGGTTATATAAATTGATTCTGGACATAAAAAGATTTCTCAAATGCCACCGTGCCATAATAAAATTCCTATAAAAGCATTTCCACATTCGGAAAGTGACTTTTCCTTGTATTTTATATTTAATAAATCTCGATTGTTAGAGAATTACATAAGATTCGGTTTGCTTGTTTTTATAGATTCGGAAACTTTTATCGTATCAAAAACTTTCCCTCATGATAATGTTGTGAATTGTGATTGATTCCGCAATTACAATTGTGTGTGTTGATTATAGGAAGTGGATTCAAATCAGTGAAACCATTCAGATCTGGATATTTCGGGTCATCAATTAAGCTCCAACCGGGCTATACAGCAGGAGTCATTACAGCTTTCTATGTAAGAAATAGTATACTCTACCGACACTTATTATTTTGACTTCATGTTACACAACATTTTGTTCATACCTAAACCTAGACTTGGACTTTTCTTTGTCTCTCCTAAATAGGTAATATGTTTCACTTAAACGGTCAAATTGAGAGATACTACTATATACATGCTCCCATGTGAGATACATGTCCATCTAAGTTGTAATTCCTCCTCCAGTCCGCATGTTTCTCCTTTTGATTTTTTTGGATTAACCGTCGATAACGTTGACTATGAATAAATCTTAAACTGCAAATGTAAAATATTTAATTAATTTATATTATGAAAATTTAGTCCTAAGATATCATAATATAATTTAAGTGAGCATTTTACATTTGTCGTTTAAGATTAATTTGTAGTTAAAGTTGAAAACGGTTGATTGAAAAAAATCAAAATGGTAAACATGGAACAAGACGGAGGAAGTACATTTTACCGTTTTGAACACGACTTTGAGTATAGTACTCTCTCCGTCCCTGACTCAATTTCTCGTGGGTCCTGCAACAAGCTAAGAGGAAAGTAAATAAAGTAGGTAGTATAAAATTGAAGTAGGAAATATAGCGTATAAAATATGGGAGAGTGTGAATAAAGTAAGAAAGATAACATTATAACAATGAAAAATAGGTATGAAACTTTCGAAATTAGGAAGAGGAAGTTGAGTTTGGAACAGTCCAAAACGGAAAGTGGAAAGTTATGTTCGGGGCGGAGGAGTATATAATAACAAATCATTTAACTTATCTTTTTAATAACTGATTGGACAAACTTATCAGATCACCTTGTAAACTGTCAGTTAGACGTTCACGTAACACGATTATTTCGAAAGAAGTTAATCGAACTTAGTTTATAAACTAAGTTTGGACAGATGCTTCCAAAAAAAAATAGAAAATAGATTAAGCGGTCAAATTAATTACTACTATTAAAGTTAATATCTACTATATATGTTATATAATGTTATAATATTACTCTTCTTATTTAGATATCGAAAATTGAAATGGACATAAAATGGAAAGTATGTCATGATAAATCATTTTCATATCACAGTGTACGTTGGTCAGTCGGCATGTTGTACATCTATAGTTAATTCTCTATTCTTACAAATTAACCTACATACTGTTCAAATATAAGCATCCAGATAATGCATAGATAACACGGTTGTATTAAATGCACGATATTTTTTTCGTTAGTTAAACATAAACTTCACATTTATATTTAAAATATGATGTTGATTCCGTATTAATGATAAAAATTTATAATATGTTCCATATCTTATTCAATGTTTCTCCTAGTTTTATTATCCATTAACAATTTTATAATATAAATTCCATAAATCATTGTCTAGTTTCTCATGTTAAATTTAGTGATCACAATTTGAAATTGAAGGATTTAAAAGAAAAAAAGAAATGGAGGGATGTAAAATTGTAAATACTGAAATTTTAATTTACCTGTGGGTATATTATCGACCGTGACACTATGATTGGTCCTACGAATATATCTTGGATTAAACGGTTTTCTTTAAGATCTGTGTCGTACCATTTTAAGTCTTTCATTTCGTAGTCGACTCTCTAACATTGTCGGCATCCATATAAATTTTATGAGTCGGTTTGATCGAATTAAGAGTCCATTTTTGTTGAGACTGAAAAGTTTTTGTGTTTGTCTTAAAAGTTTAATGGACTCGTATATTTTATAGGGTTAATTGAGATTTGAGAGACGGCTACAAATACCTCAATTAAATATTTTACTCTATAAAAACCTATGAAAAATTTAACATTATACCAAACAAAATTTTTACAACTCAATTAAAATTTAATTGCTATTCCAATTAAAATTCAGTGCCAAACGTTCCGTATTTCTCACACAACTAATGGTAACTCCATCCTATTATATTGTTATTATTAAAATGTCATATAAGAAATGTGTCATTTTGAAATATTTCAAATTTAGAAATATTATTATCCTCATAAATTAAACATATTTACAAGTTTACGGCTCTTTAATTATCAATTATTTATTCAAAAATCTATTACTCACATTCGTTATCTATCTTCATCACAACAAACTGACCCACTTGAAAAAAAAAAAAAAAAAAAAAAAAACAAACTGACCCACTTATTCACTTTGTTTTATAAAATTTATGAAAAATGGTGACAAGAAGTCAAATAACACATTATTATCAGCAGGATGTAGTATAACAAATAGGGCGGTTTGCATATATCACCATTTTTATATATTCCCTGAACGATTCTTAATATTTCAAATATTACATTAAAGTACAAAATAAATATAATTACATTAAAGAATATAAGGAACCATCACCATTAATACAAACTTTTGTGAGAGACTGTCTCGAAGAGACCAATCAACATTACATATTTAATTACAAACATCATATGTTTAATTTCAAATATCGTGTGCATAATAAATCTGCATTATACTTACATTACATACATCTTTAAACATGCAATATTTTTAGTTAATATGTTATGTTTGTAATAAAATATGTGAGGTTTGATTTGTTGATGCAGCTTTCAAACACTGAAGTTCATCCAGGGTTCCATGATGAAGTGGATATAGAATTTCTTGGGACAACATTTGGAAAGCCTTATACACTGCAGACCAATGTGTATGTACGAGGAAGTGGAGATGGTAGAGTTATTGGCAGAGAGATGAAATTTCATCTCTGGTTTGATCCTACTCAATCTTTCCATCATTATGCTATCTACTGGAGTCCCAAACAAATCATGTAAGTTAAGATACCACGATACCATATTGATTTACTCTTCTTACATCATGCGGTGCTTTAAAATGTTATACTATGATTATACTACGTGCAATATATATTGCACTGTATAACATACTAAAGCACCATGGGACACTACACCATAATGTAGGAAAGAAAAAATCACGAGATACCATCTTCTGAATCAACATTACATGTTCTGATGTTCAGTTACAAACATTAACACAAAAGTCCGCAGTCCCTTAGCAGCCAAAGTAAACCTCATCTAGTTAGCATGCTCAACTTCAAAATTAAATGTACCTTTAGAACATCAAAAAAGAATAATAATAAAAATTTTAAATCAGGATAATTTTCTCCAAAATAATACTCCCTTCGTTTCACTAGAAGTGTAACAATTTTTCGTTTTGGACAGTTCACTAAAAGTGTTACATTTCTTTTTATGAAAATTACTTTCAGAATACAATTCATTTTTAACCACACATTTTTAGGTTCACGTGTACTTTTCCACTCGATTAATATATCAAACTCATTTTTAACCACATACTTTTAAGGACTACACATTTTTCTTAAAAATTGTGTTTAACACAGTTGTTACACATTTAATGAAACGAAGAAAGTAGTTAGTTAATTGATATTTTTATGGTTTTCTACTGATCATATAGTATGATCTTTCTTATCTGAATAAAATATAAGCTAAAGTATTTCCGAACCAATAATGCTCGTGAAACATTGATGTTATATTTAATTTGTGTAAAATTTCTTTCCAGTGTGCGACAACTGAACCAAATTTACAATTTCTTAAGTAAAATGAATTTTTGGATATCTAAACTTTTCGAACACTCCAATATCTGGAAATATGCATTTTATACTCTTTAAAATCATAATCCTTGAAACTAAACATTTGAAATTAATTATCAGAATTTAGTGAACTCCAATGCTTTCAATTATTAGCATATAAGGAGATATAGAGAATGCAGGCATAAGAGGATATATATATGCATTTCATATTATTGTTTATATCAAGTCTTTCATTAATGTCATAAACCATCCGGTGAATATTACTATATACATTTATGGTGGTGGGGAGATCGACTCATCTTTTTCTACTTCTGACGTATTCTTCTTCGCAGTCTTTAATATGTTGTCTGATCTGATATTAAATCAAATGAATAGTCAATAGTAGATAACCTTTAAGGCAGGAAGGTAGTGCGGCGTCTGAAGAAAAAAACATGATGATAGTATGATTTATTTATAGCGACTAGGTTCACCAAATTATTATAGATCCGGGTTACACAAAATAATTTTAAAAATCCCCTGAAATGCCAGCCATGCATATATATACACTATAATAATTGAGACCGAAAATCAACATTAAGCATCCAACACAACATTCATTTCCAACTATTGATGTGATGTGAATTGTTCCCTAGCCAATTTGTATGTATTTATTCCTTCTTTAATGTTTGTTTGTTTTCAGATTCCTTGTCGATGATGTGCCAATAAGAATATACCCAAGGAAGAGTGTCCAAACATTTCCCCTTAGGCCAATGTGGATCTATGGCTCAATATGGGATGCTTCATCATGGGCTACCGAAGACGGAAAATATAAGGCCGATTATCGCTACCAACCCTTTGTCGGAAAGTTCACCAACTTCAAGGCGGGCGGTTGCTCTGCATATTCCCCGGCCTGGTGCCGCCCCGTCTCCGCCTCACCGTTCCGCTCCGGCCGTCTGACCAGGCAGCAATTAAGGTCTCTGCAGTGGGTGCATACTCACTCTTTGGTGTATGACTATTGCAAGGACAATAAAAGGGACCATTCATTAACACCGGAATGCTGGCATTGAAATAATTAATTATTTCAATGATGACCAGAAATTATATTATTATATTATCAAATTCAATCATTAAAATCACTTTTTATTTTTAAGAAGTGTTAAGTATGTGTTGAGATGGGTCCCATTTGCCAAGGACAAAATTGGAGGGATGAAATTGTATTTTTGCTTCTTTGATTTTCTTCTCTTTATATGTACTCGTCATGTAAGTGTAACATAGTTTGAAAATGAAATAAATTGACATTTGAGTGAGAAATGTTTGGAAGAGTCTAGTGAGATTACTGAACCACTTGTAATGCATTTACTTATCAAGTTGTCAAGTCTAAAGATAGCAAAAGATTTGTGACTGTCATTTTCACCTTGTCATCTACAAGAAAAGAAAAAAAAGAATAAAAGAGAAATGTAATAATAGTGCTATTTATGCCGTCCTTAACGTGAATTCTATTCAAGTAGTAAATGGAAAATTATATTTTCTCTCTTCCGGAAATAAATTCAAATTTACTTTTAGGTTGAGAAAATAATGTATATATTAATTTTGAATAAAATATACTAATTGATCCCTCAAATTGATTTTTAATGTTGGAAGTTGAATAAAATAATGTTAGACTTTATTCTTTTCGTCTGAACATAACTGAACCCAATTGATCTAAACTGAAGTGATATTAACTTAACTGAACTGCATTTATTTGTACTATTAAATTTAACAAAGCAAATCTAAACTGAACTGAAATTAATGGATTGTCAGATGAAGATAATAAAGTCTTAGTGGGTTTACTTTTGAATATATTTAATATTTAAATTGAATGAATGATTGCCAAAAATGAAAATGAAAAGTTTTGTTTGAAACACTGAAAATGGTAAAATAAAAAACTATTTCCGGATTGACGGAAGTACTATATTATACTATGTGAAAGAGTCGAATGTAATAACTAGACATAAAATTAACTAGATCCATCGTGAGTTTTACCGATAAACCTCGCATGTTATAACGAGAGATATACTCTCTCTTGTCATTACTAACTAGAAAACGGGTACGCATGTCAAGTAGTGTATTTCGGATTTACCACCAAGATTCTTTTTTGAACTTTGTTTATATATTCCCTCCGTCCCGGAGAACTTTATACATTAAGGTTTGTGCGTAGATTTATGTGAAAAGTTAAAATAATAATAGAATATAGAAAATGTGGAAAACATATAATTTTAATGGTAAAATGTGTAATTTGAGTGAAAAATTGAGATTGTTTATTATACGCTTTATTATTTGTTGGGTGTGAAGTAGCTTCATTTTTTGATAATGTATGAAATTCAATGGAACGGTTAAAAATGGCAAATGAATGAAGTTATGCGGGACGGAGGGATTACTTCATAACACACATATACTCCCTCCGTTTCAGTTTCATCTTCCTGCGGGTCCGGACATAAAATTTAGGGAAAATTACCTATATAAATCACTATAGCAAAACCATTGCAAATAAGGACCATTCAAAAAAAGTGTTGCAACTAAGGCCATTCTAATTTAAATCAAATATGAGTGGACAAAACTACCCCTCACTTTCACCTACATCTTCATCCTCATCATCTCAGGTCTGCTTCTTCTTCTTCTTCACCAAACAACTCTACTCTTCTTCTTCTTTACCAAATCGTCCTCTCATTTTTCTACCATGGCTGTCGATTCCGAGTGCTTCAACTCCGCCGTTGCACCGCCGAAGGAGGACGAGGACGCTGGAATTGGTAACCGCCATTGTCGATTGTCCAGTGGAAGAAGATGCCATATTCGGTGTGAATTTCTGAATCTCTCTCTAAACTCTGCTTGTACTCATGTGAGTGAGTAATTGTAGTGAAGAGAAGAAGAATGGATGGGTGATATAGTGCGCAACTTTCTACATCACGAATTCATTGGAAATGGAATCACAGAGTGGAATGGAAAAGAAAAATAGAGGTCATGACGTGAATGGATGAAAATTGGAATTGGGGGTAAGTGAGTAAAACAAACAAAGAGACATACCATGGCAAACTGTGTGACACTACTGGTAATTGAATTGAAGGTTGAGAAATCTCTTTTGTTTCAGTTGGATAGTTCCCACGGAAAATTCGGATTTCAATTCTCTATCACTCGATTATCAATTTAGAAATCAATCTTAGTTTCAGGCCAACGGTTAGTTTCAGAAAAAAAATAGTATTAGTTTCAACATCATTTGTATTAGTTTCAACATCATTAGTATTATTTCAGATCACTAACTAATTTTAGGAACTTAGAATGTTAGTTTCAGATTTATTACAGTTAGTTTCAGGGCCAACAAATGTTAGTTTCAAAACAAAATAGTATTAGTTTCAGCATTATTTGTTGTTGGTCCAGATAACGGCAAAGTAAAAGACTAGAGCCGGGGGGGGGGGGGGGGGGGGGGATATTGTTTTTAAAACTTTTGTCGATAAACACACAAATATCTGATACTTATTTTCAGAGAGCGGAAGACTTTTTGTGATAAGTGCACGTGCTCAGCAAGATATGTGTAAAAACTTAGCAAAGTAAATAAAGCAATTAATAAATTGCAGAAAGTAAATAACACAAGTCTTTATAGTGGTATCTGAAGGTGGCGTAATCCTTCAACTAATCCACTTCGGCCTTTCTCAGACCTATAATCCACTAAGACAGATAATTGAGTTAACCTTACAAATATCTTCTCTCGATTCTTAAATACACTAGGTTCCCAACAAAGTGTTCTCCCTGAGTTATTCCCCGGCTTTCTCAGCCAAGTACTTCCTGTACTCAGAAACCTTTTGAGCCATTCCTTAGTTTCCCAAACTAAGTACTTCCTATGCTCAGTAACCTTGGAGTTATTCCTTAGTTTCCCAAACTAAGTACTTCCTGTACTCCATGCCGATTAAGGTGTTGGTTAAGGTAGTTTGTCAGGTGAGCTTCTTTAATAACTTATTCAGTTATGCAGATAGCTCTATGAATCAAGTATACTTAATACACTTTTTTAATGTATGGCATCTTGTTCTTTACTGACCGCAAGTCTATGATAAGTGTTCAAGAGAATGAATCTCAGATATGAAATCTTACTTCAACTCCTTCACAGATAACAATGCTTGTTAAGGATCAAGACACTTAGAACTTTTGTGCTACTTAGGATCAAGAGCTTTGGTCGCAACAGATACCAAAGCTAGTGTTTAGTGTTCTTGGTGTAAGTTCTGTGTCTTTTTCAAGCATTCTAAGTGTTGATATTTATAGTTGAAAATCATGCCGTTTAAATAGTATCCGTTAGGCTCAATGAAATTCAAACTATTGATATCTGAGTATAGTACTGTTGTACGTTTGTCTTCTTCTCAGAGACTGCCGTTTTTATTCAGACATTTCTGTCCACGCATTTAATGCACTGTACTATACTTTGTCATGTAGTGCCAACGAAACTATGCATGCTTTCTGAAGCATTACACGTCCCTTTCCAAAGACCTTCACATCATCAGATACTTGTTACAACATTGTTTCCCAGAAACATAGTTTTTATCCAAGGTATCTGAGTGTAGATATCTGTGGGCACTTTTCCTCATTCAGAAACCTTGTATTCTCAGATATCTTTTGCAACACTTGTTTATTGAAAAACACTTGTTTCTTCAAGATATCTGGATATAGGTATCTGATTGACCTTAGTCTCCAGCAATCTTGTGTAGTCTTCAACACTTCAAAAAATGTTGAGCTCTTCTGCCGGATGCCTTCTTCTTGGTCTTCTTAAGAGAAATAAAAAATTACATTCAGAGATCTAACATCCTATACAAGATTTGCTAGACTATCATACTTAGTCATTTTCCTCTTTTACAGTGTTCAAGTGAACCAAGAGTACTAACCACCTTTCTGAGCTAAGATAAGTCATTAAGTTGCTGATCAAAATCTAAACAGATATTCCTAACAAATTTCCCCCTTTTTAATCAGTCAACGATGACTATCTAACCTATTACAAATCTGGATGAGGAAACAATCCACCACTTAATCAATTCACAAGATCTTTCAATTCTTTCAATTAAGTGCAGAAAGTAAACATCAACCAAATCACAAGGTGTGATCTTTGCTGACAAGTTATCTTTTTATAAATTGATATCTGAGAGTAGGTTCAAAAAATATGTTACAGAGAAGGTTCACAGATAACTTTAATAAAACACAATTTAGCGCAGTCAGCAAGATACAAAATACGTAGTAAATTAGGACAACAGGAGTAACCAAGCTCCAAGTAAACATCCTAATAAACTAGTCTTCAAGTCTTCAAAAGCAGTTCCATGGATCAATCTGCAAATTTCCTATCACCAAACCTTTTGATATCATCAGAGTAGTCATAGAGAAGATTTCTTACAATCATCTATGTGTCTCTGGCAAAACCACAGATTTCCTTGTAGGTTTTGGTAGGATTCTTCTTGGCAAAGTGTTTGACCCCCATATACTTTTTCCACTTCCAGGCATGCTCGATTCTGATATCTGATAGCTTGAAGTATTCATATATGATCTTCAGATATCTGATGTCACCCTTGTATTGATCTTCAGTCATGTAGAAAGACTCATAGGGTTCCACAGCAAGTCTTTCTCTTGTGCCTGTTCCAGTGATGTTGGGAATTCCGTGCACATCATCTGGCTTTCCATAAGGACATTCATCAGAGAGGTCCTTCTTCATGGCTTCTATTCTCTTGATAACTTCAAAATCCAACTAGGCTTTGATGTGGTTGGTGTTAATCAAGATTGGCTTGTCTTTTCTCCATGCCATGAGTTGTTTATGGATTGGTTCTGGAAATTTTGAATTTGCCAGTAAGTGCTTAAGTTCCAGAATCCAGTAGCCATTCTTCTGATTAATGCACCTGTAGACAGAGGAGTTGTTGTCAGTCTTCACATACTCAATTAAGCTTCTTACATCCGAGTGGAAGTTGACTTTTTCTTCTTTCAGCTCTCAGCCTGTTCCTCCTTTGTCTTGAATTCTCCCTTGGGGGATTGCTTGAAGAACCAGCCCTTCTTCTGTCCTGAGTGGAAGTTGACTTTTTCTTCTTTCAGCTCTCAGCCTGTTCCTCCTTTGTCTTGAATTCTCCCTTGGAGAATTGCTTGAAGAACCACCCTGGATTGACTTGGTATTTCCAGAGGGTGTTTTAGCTGCCAAAGGCTTTGCAGCTATGGGCTCAGATAGGCTATCAACCTTTCTTCTTTTTCTGTGAAGAGGAGCTTCATCTTCATCCTCATCTTCATCATCATCATCAAGATCAATTCTTGTGAAAATTTTGCAGCCTTCTTCATTGCCCTGGGATTTGATTTCTTCTTCTTCTTCTTCTTCAGAAGACTCATCAATCCCTATAACTTGTCTTCTCCTTGGAGCCTTGGTACTCCTTGGAGGTCTTTGTGCCATGGCCCTTGTTACCATTGTTGTACCTTCAGTTGGTTGCTGGGAAGTAGCTACTATTTGCAAAGCAGCTTGACTTGATGAGGGCTCAATTATTCTGAGTGGTGGCTGGGAAGTTCTCTTGTTTCCTCTTCCTTTCTAAGCAGCACCAACTCTAGATTTCTTCTTACCTTCCCCCTGACCTTGAGGTCCAAATCCTTCCCCCCTTAGTCATTGTTGACTGACTAAGTACCACAAAAGATTCTGAGAGAGACTCAAAATTCCCTTGCAAGTAATTGTAGGCAGTAACCAACTTCTGAAGTTCAGCCTTGAGCTCCTGATTTTGTTTGATAAGTCCATTTTCCTTATCAGTGAGCTCTGCCAATGGGCCTTGTATGGCTTCTGCTTTTCCAGCAGCATAGCACGCTTCTTCAAAGGCTTTTACAGCCAAATTTTGGTCATCATCCCTAACCATGCCTAGGTCTTTCTGAGCAATGACCAGACTGGTTGTTCTCTGAGTGATGAGCTTAGTGAATGTCTTCATTTCTTCAAGGACTGATGTAATGGTGGCTTTGTCTTGAGAAGATAACTCCTTTTTCAATTTGGCCAGTACTTGAAATCTGCTCAAGTGTTCATTGGAGTTGACATTTGGCAGCTTGTTGAAAATTTCAGGAGCAATCAGCTTCCTTTTCAAATGAGAAACCACCAAGTGCTCATTTCGGTGTTCTGCCAATTTCTTCTCTTCTTCATCATCTGAGTCATCAGCCCAGTGATCTTCATCCTCTTGGAAATTTTCATCAATATTTTCTAGTCCAACAACCATCTCAGAGATGGGTTTCTTTCCTTTCAGAGAGGAGGATGGTACATCTTTTGGTGATGCAGCCTTAGCATTATGCTTGTCTTCAGATACTTGCTCAGTATCTAGCTCCTTAGCAATGGAATTTACAGCTTCCTGAAGCTCTTTAATCTCAGAGTAAGCTTGCATTTCCTTGATGGTTTGATCTTCAAGTTTATTTAGCTTGACTTTAGATTCAGCTATCTTTTCATCCAGTTGAAGATTTAGTTCTTGTTCTTCTTCCAACAATTGTTTGAGTTGAGCAACTCTGGCTTGTGCATCCAATATTTTCTGAGTTGTTTCTTCAGATTGCTCAACTACTTGTTCAGTAGTGTCCTTTTGTTAGGAAGATGGATGGGTAGATTTCTGAGGAGATGGAGGAGGGGATTGTTGTGATGTCCTCTCAGTGTGCTTTTCAGCAACTGAGGCATTAGTTCCTTGAGCAATCCCTCCTGTCCCTGGTGCAGGGGCATCATCTTCATCCTTCTTACTATTATCATCCTTGTGATGGTCAGAAGGAGATTCTTCATAATCATTCTCATCAGTCTCCTTCTCTTTCATCTTCAGAGACCAGATTGATCACTTCTGGAATAGTGACCATTTGCCCATTAACTTTCTCTTGTTCAGAGGGTATGTACTGTAGGGTCTGGGGAAAGATAGGCTTGAATGCCATCTGCATTCTGGTCTGACCATCTGCTTGGTTAAAAGCTTGAATCAGCTTTCTGGCCACTTCCTTGACAAAGTCCTTATGCATCAATGTTCCAAAGGAATATTGTTCAGTGGGGAACATGGCATGGACATAGTTTTCCAAGTCAAGGGCTCGTGCTCTCCTTGTGTGGTGATCAGTCACCTTTATGATCTCAGATAGATCGGAGCATCGAAGCTTTTGCCATCTCTTGAAGCATTTTAGGTGCTTTGGCAAAGTGTGTTCCTTGAAGAAAGGAAGCAGGTCCTTTTTCTCATCAACAGGGACCTTAGTGGCACTTGATTGAGCCTGAAAGAAAGTGTTTTAAATTAATTTCAAAACTATAGGAGATATCTGGGCTTTAGAGTAGAAAGGTATCTGAGTTACCTGTGTGACAGGCTCGGATGACTTGACTACTGCGGTTCTAGGTGCCTCAGATATCTGGATATGAGGAGGAGACTGGGAAGTCTGATCATCAGTGATCTTTCTTTCTGCTTGAACCTGAAATT
Organism: Plantago major; assembly: GCA_026545765.1. Taxonomy (NCBI): domain Eukaryota; kingdom Viridiplantae; phylum Streptophyta; class Magnoliopsida; order Lamiales; family Plantaginaceae; genus Plantago; species Plantago major. The sequence continues at coordinate 41,263,054 of CM048843.1, read as the reverse complement.
AGAAACATAACACTTAGGAAATTTTATCAAGAAAAATTCTATTTACAAAATCAGATATCTGAGAGGTCAATTACCTCCAGTATTGGAGGCTCAAATACTTGTTGCTCAGAGACTTGTGCAGTCTCTGGAAATTTTTCTTGTGATGAAGGCTTTGATGCCTCATCAATTTTCATTTGTTGTGGAGATTGAGCGGGCAATTTTCCCAGCAACTTCTACTTCTTTTTGAACTTGTTAAGTAGAAAGTGTTAGTTGGAGAAAAATGATCAGAGATTTGTCGTTGAAGATTATAGGTATTTGAATGAAATACCTTCTCTGCAGAAGGTTCACATACTTGTTCCTCAGAGACCTTAGAAGTCTCTGGATTCTTTTCTGAAGAGATAGACTTTTCAGTTTCTTCATTTTTCTTCTCAGTTGGAGCCTATTAGAAACAAACACTTAATAGTATTAGTCAAGTGTATAAAGCACATATCTGAGATGTTATATCTCAAGGAACTATCTTCTACCTGTGAGACAGGCTCCTGTTCCTTAAGTGGTGAGGCTATGGAAGCCTCCTTCTCAGATTCTGAGGCAAGCTTTGCAGCTTCCTCTTGATGTTGTGTTTCTAAATCAGCCTGTAATAAAGAAATGTTATTAAATAACAAGATTAACAACCACAAAAATAGCACAAGTGAAGAGTTAAGCCATTCAACTACCTGAGCAGTGTCAGGCTGATTGGTCTCTGGAACTTGTGACCCTTCTATGCGTTGGTCTTGTTGTTCCATTTCAGCTTCTTTGTTTGAAGTTTCATGTACTTCAGACCTTTCCTGAGTTTGTGACTCAGTTACCTCCCCTGGTTGATCATTCTGAGCAGATGCCTCAGTTTGATCCATCTCATTGAGTTGGGGAACCTGCTCTTTTGCAGGATTTTCTTCAGCAAAGAAAGATGCTGGTATCTCATGCTGTAACTCAAGTATCATTTCAAAGACATCCACTCTTTGGTTGTTGTGGTTGATGTGATGGTTCTGATCTGGATGAAGAAGGTGATGATACATGAGGCCTATCCAGATCTGCTTGAGACAGATTTTTAAGTGTTGAGGCAATGGCAGTATCCTCCAACACTAAGTTATCACTCATCAAAGCATCTTCAATAAGCTTAAGTGTTTCTTGCTCTGATGGTGTGTTTTGTCCAGTGACTTTGGACACAGTTGCTTCTTCAGCAACCTTTGAAACAGGTGCTTGTTCAGCAACCTGTGGTGTAGGTTCTTCTTCAGATACCTACACTTGTTACTTTTTCAGCAACGTTAGCCCTCTTTGATTTCTGTAGGACTTGAGAGATAACTAACTCATCATCATCATCGACAGAGCTCTCATCAGCATTAGGAACTGATTGGTCCATAATCCCTGCGGTTTCTGTAGATGGGGCTTGGTACCTGCCACTACTCTCAATGAGTTCATCAGCAAGGCTCTCCTTGGCAACATTGATGAGTTCATCAGCAGTTGTGTCTTTTGCAGCATTGATGAGTTCATCTTCATTGATGAGTTCATCGGTGATGGCGAATATCGAGAGTTGACATCCACAATGGGTATGCCTTCTGATTTGCCAGCAGACTTCTTTCGTGAAGTTCTGGGCTTTTTAGTCGCAACGGAACCCTAAGATACCTCTTCAGTCTTTCATTTATTGGAACCTTTCTGAGATGCAGTAACCTTTTTCATCATGTTTGTATACTCATATTTGTAGAGTAGGTTACTGTTGGCTATGTCAGCCTTCTCTCTGAGCTCAATGCCAAGCTTCTCCAGCAAGAAGCATATCTTTAGTCCATAGCTCACTGTGGCTTTTGGTTCAGCAAGGCCCTTAACGATTTTAGGCTCAAAGCCTTGAATCTTCTTAACAAATTTCATAAAGGCGTACTTTCCCCAGTTGAAGGGGTTTTCCAGCCTTTTGTCTCGTTGTTTCAACAAGAACATCATCATCCAGCGTTCTTGGCTTATTTGGTCGGCACCTCCTTGTAGACCATCAAAGCATCTGTGAAGAATACATGCTAACACATCCTAGTGAACCAACAAATGTCTGGTTCTGATGTCAGCAAGTTTGAAGTCTGTGGGTGTATCTGGTTTTTCAAGACCACACACATCACTGTACAGTTGCTTCACACCTTCAAGGAAATCATCATCCTTGGTGTTTATTTCAAAATCTTTTCCAAGATTTTGAAGTCCAAACAACTCACAGAAAGTTGTCAAGTCCAAAAAGATGTCCTTTCCTTGAACTTTTGACTTTATAGACACTATTTCAGTGCTTCAGATACACAGGAAATAATCCTGGAATTGTTGTAGAATTCCAACACATCTAGTGAAGAAACTCCATTGGGAATAGCAGACAGGAAACCCTTGATTTGTGCCTTTTCAAGCATATCAAGGATTAGCTTCCTATCGTCTTGATTTTCAATAGCAGCAGTAAGATATTCCTCAATCATGGCACCACCCCAAATCATCATGTGATTTGAAGTCCAATGATTAGGATTGAAGTCTCCTACCAAACGATTGTTTATGACAACCAACTCTGGTGCTTGCTTTTCAGCAGTACCAGAGGTAGTAGATTGGAATTTCTGGGTAGAAGCACGTTTTGGAGCCATCTCTTTATATAGTGAAAGTTTTCGAAAGTCTGAAAGAGATTAAGGTGGGGGATTAGTGATTCTTTGCAGAAGACTAATCGAAGAACAGAGTTTTGGAGAAAAGTTTGAAGGATTGTTTTTGCTATTCTTGTGCAAGTGTGAATGTTGGATTAGGGGAAAGTGAATTCTTTTGCCAAAATCCTATATATATAGCAACGTAAATCTCAATAGACATATACATACAAATTGATTTTGTATGTAAGTCTCTGTGTACTTGCAGATAGGCGTGAGTAAAGTTTGTTTGACATTAAATGCTTAGTGGGGCCACGTCTGAGTTTTTACAGTCCACTATTTTACAGAGAAATAATCTCGTCCGTTAAGATCAAACGCCCATTTCATCAAGGGTCACTATTGCTTCTTCAGCAATGATCACAATCAGCAATTGTAATTTTGCCCAATTAATGTGTTTTGGCGATTAGCTATCTGAATCACATTTCTTCTGTGTGAATAAGAACACCTTTTGTATCTGAGTCTATCTCACACTCAGTATCTGTCCAAGTTTTACACAAAGATAGAAATAATACAAATTTCAAGAGAGTAGTTGACAGCAGACAGTTGTACTATTCTCTTTTGTGTTCCCCCTCACTGAGTGATCTATATATCTGAGTACCTGTCTCAGAAATCTTCAAATAGTCATTTTACCCTTTTGCCTGTGGTTTCTGGATACCCGTTCCAGATACCTCTTTTCTGGATACCCGTTCTAGATTTCTCTTTTCTCTTTTATCTAGATACCCGTTCCAGATATCTCTTTCCCTCCTTTGATATCTTCTTCAGATATATGAACTTTTTCAGTTCTTTGGTAGCTCCGCTCCATTAGTCCAAGACTATGTCTTAAAGCTAAGAATCTACTTTCTTGTAGTGGCTTAGTGAAGATATCTACAAGTTGGTCTTCAGTGCCAATCTTGAGTATCTCTATATTGCCTTTTTCAACATGGTCTCTAATGAAGTGGTGTCTAACATCAATGTGCTTTGTTCTTGCATGAAACTTAGGATTCTGAGTTATGGCAATAGCACTTGTGTTGTCACAGAAAATCGGAGTTTTCTCTTCATTGAGTCCATAGTCTCTGAGTTGTTGTTGTATCCACAATATTTGTGAAGCACAACACCAAGCAGCAATATATTCAGCCTCTGTGGTAGATGTGGCAATTGAGTTTTGTTTCTTACTGAACCATGATATCAATCTGGTACCAAGAAATTAACAAGTTCCTGAGGTGCTTTTTCTATCAAGCAATGATCCAGCATAGTCAGCATCAGAATAGCCAACTAAACTCAATCCACTTTCTTTTGGATACCACAATCCAACTTCTACAGTACCCTTTACATACCTTAATATTTTCATAGCAATGTTGTAGTGTGATTGCATTGGATTTGTGTTAGGAATATTTGTTTAGATTTTGATCAGCAACCTAATGACTTATCTTAGCTCAGAAAGGTGATTAGTACTCTTGGTTCACTTGAACACTGTAAAAGAGGAAACTCACTAAGTATGATAGTCTAGCAAATCTTGTATAGGATGTTAGGTCTCTGAATGTAATTTTTATTTTCTGAAGAAGACCAAGAAGAAGGCATCCAGCAGAAAAGTTCAACGGATTTGAAGATTTGAAAACTGCACAAGATTGCTGAAGACAAAGGTTTTTCAGATACCTATGTCCAGATATCTTGAAGAAACAAGTGTTTCGAAACACAAGTGTTGTAAAAAGATATCTGTGAATAAAAGGTTTCTGAGACGGGGAAAGTGCCCACAGATATCTACACTCAGATACCTTGGACGTAAATTATGTTTCTGAAAATATATATATTTTAACAAGTTGTTTCAACAAGTGGTATTTGAAGTTGTGATAATTTCTGAAAAGAACGTGCAAAGCTTCAGAGAACTCTGATAGTAAAAGATCTTTGATACAATGCATAGTTCCGTTGGCACTACAGGACAAACTATAATACAGTGCATTAAATGCACGGACAGAAATGTCTGAACAAAAACGGTAGCTTCTGAAAAAGAAGACAAACCTGCTACAGAACTATACTCAGATATCAATAGTTTGAATTTGATTTAAGCCTAACGGATACTATTCAAACGGCACTCAAATTCATCTATAAATATCAACACTTAGACTGCTTGAGAACACACACTGAACGCCTTAGATCACTGAACTTATATTGAATACTCACACAAGTTCTCTCAAGCTTACTACTTACCTTCAAGCTTTCTATTGCGACCAAAGCTCTTGAGTCTAAGTAGCACAAAAGTTCTAAGTGTCCTGATCCTTAACAAGCATTGTTATTTGTGAAAGAGTTGAACTAAGATTTCATATCTGAGTTTCATTCTCTTGAACACTTATCATAGACTTGGGTCAGTAAAGAACAAGATACCATACATTGCAAAGTGTATTAAGTATACTTGATTCATAGAGCTATCTGAATAACTGAACAAGTTATTAAAGAAGCTCACCTGACAATTTACCTTAACCAACACCTTAATCGGCGTGGAGTACAGGAAGTACTTAGTTTGGGAAACTAAGGAATAACTCCAAGGTTATTGAGCACAGGAAGTACTTAGTTTGGGAAACTAAGGAATAGCTCAAAAGGTTTCTGAGTACAGGAAGTACTTGGCTGTGAAAGCCGGGGAATAACTCAGGGGGAACACTTGGTTGGGAACCTAGTGTATTTAGGAATCAAGAGAAGATATTTGTAAGGTTACATCATTTATCTGTCTTAGTGGATTCTAGGTCTGAGAAAGGCCGAAGTGGATTAGTTGAAGGATTACGCCACCTTCAGATACCACTATAAAAAGACTTGTGTTATTTACTTTCTGCAGTTTATTACTTGCTTTACTTATCTTGCAAAGTACTTACACTTATCTTGCTGAGCACGTGCACTTATCACAGAAAGTCTTCCGCTCTCTGAAATTAAGTATCAGATTTCTTCACAGATATTTGAGAAACTGTTTTTATCGACAAAAGTTTTAAAAGACTATTCATCCCCCCCCCCCTAGTCTTTTACTTTGTCGTTATCTGGACTAACAATTTGTCTGAAATCTGGCACACACTCCAACTGCATATTGAATATCAGGTCTACTCGCAGTGAGGTACAGTAGCGACCCAATCAATTTCCTATACTTGAGTTCTTCAACACTCTTGTCAGATTCAGTATAGGTCATTTTGGTTCCAATGCTCATAGGTATCTTAGCATTCTTTTCAGAGGGCTTTAGATTAAATTATTTGAGCATGTCTTTTGCATACTTTGTTTGACTAATGAATATTCCATCATTGAGTTGCTTGACTTGCAGCCCTAGGAAATAATTCAATTCTCCCATCATGCTCATTTCAAATTTACTTTTCATGAGCTCAGCAAAGTCTTCACAAAGTTGCTTGTCTTTGGATCCAAATATAATGTCATCAACATATACTTGAACTAAAAGTAGTTTTCCATCATGGTTCAATGTAAAGAGTGTTTTATCAACATCTCCTTTCTTGAAACTATTTTCTAGTAGGTATCTAGCCAATGTATCATACCATGCTCTTGGAGCTTATTTAAGCCCATACAGAGCTTTCTGAAGCTTATAGACCATCCTACTTTCTGAGGAAACCTCAAAGCCTGGTGGTTGCTCAACATAGACTTCCTCAGCAAGTTCACCATTTAGGAATGCACTCTTGACATCCATTTGATAAACTGTAAAGTCATTATGAGCTGCAAAGGCTAGAAAGAGTCTTCTTGCATCCAATCTTGCAACTGGTGCATAAGATTCATCAAAATCTAGTCCTTCAGTCTGGGTAAATCCCTTTGCAACCAGCCTTGCTTTGTTTCTGGTTATTTCACCAGACTCATTCATTTTATTTCTGAAAACCCACTTGGTTCCAATTACAGATATTCCATCAACAAATGGAACCAGTTTCCAGACTTTGTTACTCTCAAATTGATCCAACTCTTCTTGCATTGCAGAGATCCAATCTTGATCCTTCAATGCTTCTTCTATAGTTTTAGGTTCAATATTTGAGATGAAACATCCATAGAGCGAATCTGCATTTCCAGCAATTGCTCTCATAGTTCTAACACCTTGGTCTAAAGGACCGATCACATCCTTAGCAGGATGATTTCTTATCCATTTCATAATGGGTTTTGAACTAGTAGGATCAATATCATTTTGATCTGAATGTGAATCAATATGATTTTGATAGGATACTTGTGCAGTATCTGAGATATCTGACACATGGGAAGTGCCATGAATATCTGACACTTTTTCAGTGTTAGAGATATCTGGAATTTGATTTTCAGCAATCTCAATCTCAGAAACCTCTTCATGATGAAGGTTCTCAGTAACCTGTTCCATTTGTGGAATTCTCATAGGAAATTCTTCATCATGTCTTAGAGTCATCTGGTTGTTACAAAGCAATGGTTGCTTTTCATCGTCAGACTCATCCTCTAAGTGAATCATAGATTTGTTTCCTATTGAGGATTCTTCTTCAGAATCTTTAATCATCAGCTCTTTGAACCTTTCTGAGAGATCATCATTCAAGGGTATTTTCTTGTTTCCTTCGTAGAAAACTACAAGAACAGATTCTTCAATCTTTTTCGTTCTTTTGTTGTAGATTCTATAAGCTTTGCTATTCAGAGAATAACCGAGAAATACTACTTCATCTGCTTTTGGTTGAAATGTTCTCAAGTATTCTTTTCCATTGTTAAGAACAAAACATCTGCAACCAAACACCCTTAGATGTTTGATACTAGGGGGTCTACCAATCAAAAGCTCGTAAGGAGTTTTGTCATGGTGTTTGTTAATCAAGCATCTATTTTGAGTGTAGCAGGCTGTGTTAACAGCTTCAACCCAATAGATTTAACTTATTTCAGTGTCAGCAAGCATTGTTCTTCTTTGCTTCTTTAGTGGTCCTATTCTTTCTTTCAAGAACACCATTTTGTTGTGGTGTCCTTCTGGAAGATAGTTGATGTTGTATACCTTTGCGGTACAAAACTCTTTTATGTCTTGGTTCACAAACTCGGTATTACATGGTGCTACGATTCTGATACCTTGTCATTTTTCATGACTTCAAGCTTATTCAGCAAGTTGGGTATTTCAACCCTTGCATCAGATTTTTGTTTGAGAAATACAACCCAAGTGAATCTTGAGTAATCATCAACAACAACCAAACCATACTTCTTTCCTGCATAGCTAGTTACAGAGGATTTAAAAAGATCCATATGTAACATTTGCAGTGGCCTTTCACTGGAGTGTCTAGTTTTAGACTTGAAAGATGTTTTGGATTATTTTCCCATTTGGCAAGCTGAGCATATACCATATTTTCTATATGCCATTTTGGGTAAACCAACCACCAATTCTTTCTTGGCTAGCTTGTTCAGAGTGTTGAAATTCAAGTGACTCATTCTTTTATGCCATAGCTTGTTCAGAGTGTTGAAATTCAAGTGACTCATTCAAGTGACTCATTTTCTTAGTTGTGGCCAGATTGACTCACCATGAGACATTCTTCAGTTGTGTCGGATGCCCAATCAGCAACATAAAGATTTTCATTTCGCCTAGCAACCAAGACTGTCTGCTTTGACTCATTGTCAATCACTTTGCATAGTTTTGACTTGATCTTGATAGTGTACCCTTTCTCTACTAATTGACTCATGCTTAGGAGATTATATTTCAATCCCTTTACATGCAGTACTTCAGAGATTGTAAGGGCTCCAGGCTTCAGATTGCCAAATCCTATGGTTGGATTTTCATCTCCTCCAGCAAATTTAATAATTGGTCCATCATCGTATTTTCTGTAGTTAATCAGATTTGCTTTGTCTCCTATCATGTGCTTCCCACATCCGCTATCAAAATGCCACTTTGGATTAGTTTTTAGAGTGTTCTGCACAAAATAGGAAACAGGAGATTAGGTTCTCATACCAACAATGGAACCATCTGGACTAAAGAATCTTCCTGTAGGAATCCATTTCTGAATGAATTTCTTAGGGACATTCTTTTGTCTAACAAGATCATAAGGAGGAATTCTAAGTAAATGATTAGTATCATTGTTATTAAGAATTATTTTCTTCCTTAGTGTGTTCCTTGGTGCTCCTTGTGGTGCTTTCAGATACCTGTCAGGTTGCTGAGTCTACTTGTCAGCAAACTTAGCTTTCCTTGCCAGATTTCTTCTAGACCTGGCAATCAGATTTTCAATGGCTTGACTTTTCTTCCACTTCTAATAATTGTTGTGAGCAATCCTAGCCTTTATCCATCGTTCTTGCTCTTGTTTATACTCACGAGCAAGTTGTTCCCCGATGGCTTTATAGCCAATGCCATTTCGAGCACCTGGTGCTATCTGAGTTCTCATCTTAGCAGCTTTGCTAGTCTCTGGGTAGTCTATTTTTTTTTCAGAAAACGTGACATAGGAGAATTTGCCAGCTCCTGCAATTCTTCCTTTCTGAGAGACATAGCACTGTGGGTGATTACACTTTTCAGTGTTATGTTTCTTCTCAGAAATATTCCCAACAGTTTTCTTTTGGACTTATTTTTCCCACAAAGGTTTGGTCGCAACTGCCTTTCCTTTGTCAATAGCCTTAGCTTTCTGACCAATGCTATAGGTTGTTTGGGAACCATTTTGCTGAGCACTGACAAATGTTATTCTTTCATCACTCTTATTTAGAGTGGTAGAACTATTTGTTTGTGTGTCCAGCCCAAGTCCTCCCCTTTCTGAAGGATCTCTTAAATAAGATTGTACTTCAGTAAGAGTGTCACTAGCTTTGACATAAGATTGGAAAGATACTTCTTTCTTTTTGAGTTCCTCATTCTCAGAAAGAAGACCTTCACATTTCTTTTGAAGTTTGGCCAATGCTTCTTTATGTGACTTTTCTGTCTCAGATATCTGAGCTTTGAGAAATGCATTTTCAGCATCCTTTTTCTCTGATATCTTGAGTAATTGTGAATTTTCCCTTTCAAGAGAATTCTTTTCTTCTTCAAAGATTTCGGCTCTAGCTCGGACCATTAGAAATTCTCTTTCGTAGAGATCAAGTTCTCTTCTGAGATGTTCCAAATCTTTGATTCCTTCCTCATCACTTTCATATGTATAACAAGAAGTATGTGTTACCTCATCAGCCATTAGACAAGGTTCAATGTTAGAGATATCTGGAAAGATTTCTTCAGCCACTCCACACACTTCTTTCTTCTTTTCACCAAAGTCAACCACTTCATGAGAAACACCACACATCTATTAAAGTAGAAAAACTTTGTATGCTCCCAGTTATGATTTAGACTTCTTACAATAGTCTTAATTTTTTCTGGTTGGGTACATCTATTACTTTAACCAAGTGCAGCCATGTCACTCATGAGTGTTGTAAACCGGAAATCTAGTTCTTCAAGGGTCTCTGTGGGACCTTGTTTAAAGTTTTGGAATTTGAGCTTCAAAACTTCGAACTTATTTTCCTTTGTTTTCTCAGTGCCAACACAGATTTCCTCAATCAGTAGCCAGGCCACTTTCGCCATTTTTGCACCCCACAATGTATGTGCTCTGCGTCAACCAGTGGGAGACCTACCAGTCAAGTTATTTACGAGCCAAAGCCCAGAGAGCTCTGGACATCGGAAGATGCCAAAAGAAATCGACTAGATGGTCAGGCTCGCAATATCATCATACGTTCTACTCCAGAGCACATACAGTGGCCTGGCTACTGTATGACTATGGGGCCATTCTTTATCACGTCGATCATTTCGTCACTGATGGCTTCTAGGTGGAGCATCATGTTGTTCTTCCATTTCTCATAATTCTCTGGTTTGAGAATTGGGGCGTCACTTAAAGACATCCTGCAGCAAACACACTAAACAAACAAATCAAGTGTAGGTGAAAGGCAGTTAGTGGGCACTTATCTGGGATCTAGGTTCAGTGCAGAAGGCTTGGGAACCTCCTGCTCTGATACCACTTGTTGGTCTAGATAACGGCAAAGTAAAAGACTAGAGGGGGGGGGGGTGAATAGTCTTTTTCAAACTTTTGTCGATAAACACAATTTCCCAGATATTTGTGAAGATATCAGATACTTATTTTCAGAGAGCGGAAGACTTTTCGTGATAAGTGTACGTGCTCAGCAAGATATGTGTAAAAACTTAGCAAAGTAAATAAATCAAGTAATAAATTGCAGAAAGTAAATAACACAAGTCTTTATAGTGGTATCTGAAGGTGGCGTAATCCTTCAACTAATCCACTTCGGCCTTTCTCAGACCTAGAATCCACTAAGATAGATAATTGAGTTAACCTTACAAATATCTTCTCTCGATTCCTAAATACACTAGGTTCCCAATGATGAGACAATATTCGAACGTCTCATTTGGTCCTTTTTAGCGGTCTTTTGTTAGTCTTTGACCTTAGTTTTATAGTGTTTTTGTACGTTTTTATGCTTTGGTGCTTTGTTTGTGTTTTGTAGGATTTTTGTGTCCCGAAGGTGAAAATCGGAGTGAAAACTTTGGTTCTAGATCTTTGAATGTAGATTAACTGGGCGAAAACGGAAGTGGATTCGGAGTTCGGACGAAGATTTGAGAGTCGTTTTAGCGAAGCTTGCAAAAGTGAAGTTTTACGGAGAGGTCTAGCCATTTTGGCCATAGCTCTCTCATATCATGTTCTATGGACCTGCGGTCGGTGGCCACGGAAACATAATTCAAAGAGCTAGAATTTTCGAGTTCGAAGCATCGGCAAATTCTTTCTGTGGAAAACGTTACACAGGTTTTAAGCTCGCTGCAGCGAATGACATTCTCACCGCGGCGAGATTTTACGAGAGCAATTTGGGAGCTTAAACAGTGTCTCGCCGGGGCGAGCTATTTTGCCCGCTGCGGCGAGATTTGCGATAAAACTTCACAGATTCAGCAGATATACTCCTTTTTAGGTTAGAATTAGGTCTTCCTTTGCAATAACATCATATACTTGATTTTTTTCATAGAAAAAGAGGCTCCTAGACATTATTCTTGACGTTGAAACACATTGGAGCTTGGTTTTATCTTTGATTGAAGGATTGATATCAAATTCCTGATTATTGTGGTAATTCTCTATTGTTTATCTCTTTACAATTCGTTCTTGTTCTTGTTGTCGAATTTTATGAGCTTCCATGCGATTATCATTCTGTTTATGTCTAACATGAGCAATATCTTGAATTATTTGATCCTTTCTTCTGTCATTAGTAGCTAAACCACTCCGAACAAGGTAGTTATGTGATAGTATTGTATATTCATTTCTAGGGTTTTGGATTCATTCATATAGGTTCGTCTAGTTCAAAATCTTCATAAAACCTTCAATCCAATAAGCTAGTTCAAGACTTTCAAAATCATTTTCGGTTAAGGATCGTGGATTGACAACCCACGATTTCTCTAGTTTGAAATATTCAAATAACGATTGGTTGAATTGGATTGATTGATTTCTGTAAGCCAACCGTGTGACAAATATGAATGATTGCCCTAAAACGAATTAGCATTATTTGATCATTACTACTGTGTTCATCTTCTCTCATTGTTAAAAACCTTTATTTGCTTTATCTTATTCTAGTTTTTAGAAACAACCATCTTACAAATCAATCTATTTTCACAAGTAACTGTTTGCTTTCAAACCGTTGTGGTAGCTTAATTGGTTCCTTAGCGAACGATCCTGTGGTTAGCATTGTCTGTCTACAACAACTGCTTACTACTTGTTTTCTAAGTAATAATTTGAGTACATCAAATTTGGCGCCGCTGCCGGGGAACCAATTCCTACTGTAGCATTTGAGAGTGATTTGTTATTTGTTTGTTTTTCAACCTGAAGTTTAGTGCACTAACAGAAACTAAGAATATTTCGAGGCTTTCGAGTTGTGTAGCTTTAACAACAGGTTTGTCAGAAAGGAAATTCCGATGGCTCAGCTTACCTATGGAGCTTACATGCAGCCTGGTGTGGTTAGGGCTGGTAAAGCAGCAATTGTTCTATCTAATGAGGCCAGGAATTTTGAACTCAAGGCTCACCACCTCCACAATCTCCCAAAATTCTGCGGAATTGCAGATGAAGATGTGATAAGGTTCGTCAAGGAATTCGAACTACTAATTTCAGGGATTCCATTGTGATCGAAGGGTGATTCTTGATGAGGAGATAAGGAAGAAGGTATTTCCAATCTGTATGCAGGACAAGGCAAGGAGTTGGCTGTTAAACCAACCTGAGGGTTCTCTGCTGACTTGGAATTCGCTCTACATGGCCTTCATGAATAAATTCTATCCCCCCGAGAAAACACAGCAACTTCGCGCCCAGATAATGCAGTTTCAGCAGATGCATGATGAGACCTATGAAGCTCGGGACCGTTTTTTCCAGTTATTGACCCAATGCCCTCACCACAGGATACACGATATGAGCTTATGCATCCGATTTTATGAAGGCCTGGATTGGGAGTATCAAAACATGGTTGATGTGAGCTGTAAAAACTCCTCCCTGGAAGCGTCCGCTGATGAACTTAATAGTGTCTTCGAGAAGCTAGCAGATATCACGACAAGGGGCAAGAAATAAGGCTAGGAGAGTGGCAGCCAGAGCAGTGGAAGAGACTCCAGAGCCGTGTATTACTGAGCTAGAAAAAGAAATCAGGAGCCATATGGAGAGGTCTAAAAGGTACTGGTTTGAGGTACAAAAAATTCAGGAAACACTACAAGAAATCCGCCAAATAGCGATGGAGCATAGCGATGGATAAAATCCGTCGCTATCTAGCGACTAATCGCTAGGTTTAGCGACGGATTGAGCGAATTCGCTCAATCCGTCGCCAAATTAGCGACGGAAAAATATTCGTCGCTTTATGGCGATGGATAAAAATATCCGTCGTTATTTAGGGACGGATATTATATCCGTCCCTAAATAAGTTGACCGGATTAAAAAAATATAAAAAAAATAAAATCGATTTTAGCGGCGGATCGCTATCCGTTTCTATCGCTATCCGTCGCTAAAATTTATATACATCGGGCAGTAGCCCTTTTCTTCTCCATTTTTCAGCAGCTTCTTTTTCTTCCTTCTTTCTTCTTCATTCGCCATTTCCAATTTCCGACCAAATCTCGACCGTTCCGGCCAATTTTGGAGTCTTCTCAAAGCCCGTGGGACAAGGAGCTCGTGTGGTCGACCAATTTCATCTTTTTTCAGCTAAATCGAAGGTATTTTGGCTAAAACCCTAACTTTGCCAAATTTGGGGATTTTGTTAATTTCGACTAATTTGAGAAATTGCATGTTTATTGTAAGTATGTAGTAGTTAGTTTAGCTTATATTACGTAGTGTGTTAACTTTGAGATGTTCAATTGATATATTGATTGTGAATTTGGATTTTTAGTATAATGTTAGGATGTTTGGAAGTATGTAGGGTTGTTAATTTGATATTTTCATATATGTAGTAGGATTAGAAAGATTTAGTTGAGTGTTTTGGAACCCTTACTTGTTGACAAATTTGAGAATTTTGTTAATTTCGACTAATTAGATGAATTGTATGTTTATGGGAGCTATAGTATACTAGCTAGTTAACTTTGTGCAATTGATATATTGATTGTGAATTTGTATTGTTAATTAGTATAATGTTAGGATGTTAGTACGTACGTAGTAATTTTGTTTCGATAAATTCGTATATATACACTAGATTATGAAGATTTAATTAAGTGTTTTGAGACTATTTGGTGATTATATTAACGTAAAATGCATGTTATAAATCTAATAATTGTAGACGTGTCAGGCTAATCATATAATTATGAATCCCGATCGTTCATGGATGTACCGTCGCATAGTTAATGGCAGAATTCAGTCTAGTTTTGTGGAAAGGGTTGAATCCTTCATCACTTTTGCGCTTACACAAACTACTTGTTTGAGTGGGGGGAAGATGAAGTGCCCTTGCAATGCGAACAAATGTAGGAATAAACAATTTTTGCCACCTGAAACGGTAGTGGAGCACTTGAAACGTAAGGGGTTCGTGTCTCCGTATGAGGTATGGTGTTATCATGGTGAGACACGAGCACCGTTCATGGATTATGAGCATCTCTCAAAGCGTAAAAAGAAGGAGAAAAATGTGATCGGAAGTACTCAAAATACGTCTACATCTGATGCTAATTATGATCATGAACGGATGGAGAAAATGGTGTATGATGTTTCGGGTCCAGAGTTCATGGACACCAGGGAGCCAATAACCGAGGGGGATGTGGAGGAGCCTCCGAATCCTGCGGATCAGGTGTTCTTTGACTTGCTGGAATCAGCAAAGAAGCCGATTTATCCAGGGTGTAGGCTCAGCGAGTTGTCTTTGTTGGCTCGGCTAATGAGTTGTAAGTCTAATGGCCAGCAATCTGAAGCGAGCTTTAATGAATGGGTACAAGTAATGTCGGATCTTTGTCCTGAAGAAAACCTAGTTCCCACCAACTTTGACCAGACGAAGAAAAAGATGCGGGGGATGGGGTTGCCCATGGAAACCATAGATTGTTGTGAGGATATGTGCATGATCTATTGGGGGGAGGATAAAGATCTACTAAATTGCAAGTTCTGTGGTAAGGACCGGTACAAGCGTTACAAGGAGGGGGCTGCAAAGAAACGTCAGAAGAAAAATCTACCACATAAGAAAATGTGGTATTTCCCTCTAGCACCTCGTTTGAAGAGGTTATACGCTTCAAGTGCTTGTGCCGATAAAATGCGGTGGCACAAGGAGCGAGTAATCCCGGAAGAGGGTAGAATGGAGCATCCATCAAACTCACCCGCATGGAAACAGTTCGATAAGACCTACCCGGAGTTTGCAGCCGAGCCTAGAAATGTACGCTTGGGGCTTTGTACGGATGGTTTTAACCCGTTTGGAAATGACCGGAAGTACTCTTGTTGGCGGTAATCTTGACATACAACCCCGGTGAGTGCATGAAGGAACCATTCATGTTCTTGACTGTGTTGGTGCCCGGGCCAGATGATCCGTCAGAGAAGCTAGATGTGTTCTTGCAGCCCCTAATCAAGGAGCTGATTGAATTGTGGGAAAATGGTATCCCGGCATATGATGTGTCAACGAAGAAGAACTTTACATTGAGAGCAGCATTACTGTGGACCGTGAGTGATTTTCCTGCATACTACATGCTATCTGGAAGGAAAACCGCGGGCTTTAATGCATGTCCACATTGTATGGAAGACACTGATGCATTTAGACTGAAGGAGAGCGGAAAGGAATGTTGGTTTGACTGTCATCGTAGATTTCTACCAAAGGACCATACGTTCAGGAAGAACAACACTCAATTCTTGAAAAACAAAGTAGTGAACAAAGGCGCCCCGAGACAACTTACTGGTGCAGAAATACTTGCGGAGATAAATAGGATGGGTCTTATGAAAGTGACTGAAGTTGGGTCGGAGAAGCATAACAAGAAAATTAGCAAAAATTGTGGATGGAAGAAGAGAAGCATCTTCTGGGACTTGCCTTATTGGAGCAGTCTTCTTATACGTCACAACTTGGATTTCATGCACATTAAGAAAAACGTCTTCGAGAACTTATTCAACACGATTTGCAACATTCCCGGAAAAACAAAGGACACCCCTAAATTTAGAGCCGAGTTGGATACATTGTGTAAAAGGCCCGAGTTGACAAAGCAGAATGATAAGGGGCAGTGGCCCAAGGCATGCTACACAATTGACACTGAATCTAGGAACAAACTATTTGATTGGGTGAGGGGATTGAAGTTCCCCGACAATTATGCCTCGAAGTTGGGGCGGTGTGTGGATGTGAAAAGGACAAAGATGTACGGGATGAAGAGCCACGATTGTCATGTGTTCATGGAGAGGCTTCTCCCTGTTGCATTTCGAGAAATGCTACCTAAACCTGTATGGATTGCGATCACCGAGCTGAGCTTATTTTTCAAGAATTTATGCTCAAGGGTTACTACTTACTTTATATTTTGGACGATTGCACCTCTTTCTTGACGATGAAGTGTTAGCAAATCTTGAAAGCAACATACCATTGATTCTATGCAAGCTCGAGCGTATCTTTCCTCTGAGCTTCTTTGATTCTATGGAGCACTTGCCGGTTCACCTCTCACATGAAGCGAGGCTAGCTGGACCGGTTCAGTATCGATGGATGTATCCATTCGAGAGGTGTGTAATCAAGGCAATCATTTACTTATAAAGTCTGAATTTTCCCAAGTTACATTGTGTTACATCAACATATATGCATTACAGGTACTTGGGGAAATTGAAGAAGTATGTCAGCAACAAAGGCAAGCCTGAGGGATCGATGGCCAATGCCTACGTGCGAGAGGAAGCTGCAACCTTCTGCTCCTATTACTTTGGGGACCATGTGCCGACGAAGGCATCTAGGTCGTCCAGAAACGCAGACACATTTGAAGTTCAAGTGGATGATGACGTTTCCATTTCAATTTTTAGGGTCTCGGGGAGACCTATTGGAGAAGAAAAGACAGAATGGCTGACGGATAAGGAGCTGAAGGCAGCCACATATTATGTCCTCTCGAACTGTGCTGATGTTGATAAATTTATGGAGATTTATGCTCGGTGAATAGCTTTCTTACGCTAACACATGGATTTTAACTTCTAACTACTATATATATCTAATCATGTAATCGTGTCCACAGCCTTTTCAGAGAGAAGAATCCAACAATGGCAGATGACGTCATTGAAGAACTGCTTCAAGAGAAGTTGGAAACAGAATTTGCATATTGGTTCAAGGAGTACGTACGAAATCCTGTCAACAAAGTCACATGTCCTTACTTAGAATCTCTAGTAGAGGGACCAAACAGAAAGGTCTCCACATTCTCATCGTATATAGTAAATGGCCTTAGGTTTCACACAATTGTGTCTAACACCACCATGGCCACAAGCAATTCTGGGGTGTGTGTGTCAGGGGGAAAGATCAAGATGCAACTGATGATTTGTATGATTTCTACGGGAACCTGAGACGAATTGTGCGACTTGAATATCTGGGGTTTCCTTTGAAAAGAACCTTTCTGTTTGATGTTGACTGGTATGATCCTACTCCAAGTGGTACGAAGAAACACGAGCTCTATCAGATTGTAGAAATTAACCATAGGAAGAGGTATCGTACTAAGTATGAACCGTTTATCTTGGTGACTCAAGCACGCCAGGTGGTGTTTATTGAATATCGAAGCCTCAAACGCGATAAGGCGGACTGGTTGGTTGCGATGCATATACAGGCCCGCTCCAGAGTAGAGTACATTGATAAGGACGACTCAATTACCAACTCGTATCAAGAAGAGGTCGTCGATCAAACAGCGAGAAAGCCTGTACAAGTTGATGATGAGTTCATAGACCTGCATGAAGACCAATTTATAGACTTAACAATAGCCGAGGAGGACGAGGGTATGTGTGTATTGTATGCTTAGTTGTTATGTGTATATATGCTTAGTTGTTGATTATTATTACTTTTTGTGGGTTAATATATGTCAAATGTATATGTTTTACATGCATATTCATGTATTCTTTACTAACACATTTTTTCCTGCAATTTCTTATATGCTCTTGTAGATGCCGCGCCAAAGGAAGTCGACATACCTTCCTCTCGGGTGTAGGGGTGCTAGTCCAGCGAGTTCTAGTAGTACACCAACGAGTCATGGTACTAGTCCTCTCGTTGGATATGACATTGGTGGAGCAGCAGCCAGTCTCAGGTACCAGAGACTCCACCGGCCTACACGGCACATGCTCCTGGTGACTACCCCTCTGACGGGTGTCCCTACCTGACATTGACGGACGGTGCTACATTCCAGGGGAAGCCGGTGTTGTTCCCCAATGGCAGGAACAAGTAAGTATTATGCATTTGTAGAACATACACTTAAGATAAATATATGTTACATGATTTTACTAATGAATATTCGTTTCTTGTTTGTCTCATTGATAACAGGTTTTGGCCACTGGATGCCTCGGACAAACTAGGCAAAATCTTTAGGGGAGGAGGAGATCTTGGACGGGAGGCGAAGTGGTCAAACGTCCGGACGGATCTGACACTTTTACTTGACAGTCGGGTAAGCTTAAATGTTACAATGAATGCTTTATTTGTTCTTTTAATCATTGTGTTAATTTGTGTGGTATGTTAGCCACTATATCTGTGAGTGGTATGTTAGCCACTGAACTTGGGTGATATGTTAGTCACCATTGTGTTAGTCAATTTTTGGACAATTTGAGTGGTATGTTACCACTAAGCTTGTTTTGGGAGGCGTACTGGAGTGATCCCTTTGTCCAGGATCAAGCGTACAAGAACAGAAAAAACCGTTTGTCTGAGCCGCGAGATGGTACGGGCACTGCCAGACATCACTATGGGTCGCGAGCTGTTGTTACAGATCACGTGATGGAGGTTAGTAAATATGTTGTTTATGACTTGGAATATGATACATAACAGTTTTTTGCTTTCATTTCAATCAACTAACTACTTGTTTGCACATATGTTTTTTGAGGCCAATAGAGGACAGCCGAAGAGTGCTCTGTACCACTTCAAGAAGGCTAAGCTGAAGAATGGCATCTGGACTGACGTGAGGGACGAGCGTATTGCGGTACATTTCTTTCTTAAGGTTAACATTTTTATTTGAGTATTTTAAAGTGATTCCTAAAATTACATCTCATTTCGTATGCAACCAACAATTGCAGAGTGAGGTCGAGAGGATGATCGACGGTCATGAGCTGTCAATTGAAGAGCAAGACCAGATCTTCTTCGAGGTCAACCCAATGGACAGTAAGGGTCGAATGTATGGATTGGGAAGTTTTGGCCCTTCCATGAGTTCTGGTAGCTTCTCAGTGTCCCAGGGATCAGGATCGCGATCTAATCTCTACACACAGGACCAGGTTCAAGAGATGATGACTCCTCTCCACGTGAAATAGTGCGACCAAAAGGCGACTTCGAGCAAGTGCTTGAGGAACAGGCTCGTACGGCTCAGCGGATGGACGCTTTGACCCAGATGTTCAACACTTCTTCCCAGTCTCACCCACCGCCTCCTCCCGATTATTCTTAGTTACATCAGACTTATTATGGACTTGTTATGGATAATTTGACACTATTTCACCTTCTTCTTGTGCTTGCATACTTTGGACTTGTTATGGATAATTTATATTATTTTGGATATATTAATGCAATTTAATTATTTCGGGTATATTATCTATGATTATATTATGTGAAAAAACAGGTGAAATGTGAAACAGAAATATAAAAAATAAAAAAAAAATTTAACAGTGAATTTCGCGACGGAAAAAAAATTCGTCGCTAAATTCACGAACTAAGGGCGAATTAGCCAATTGAATTTAGCGACGGATTTTTTTCCGTCGCTAAATGTCAACCGAACTAAGGGCGGATTAGTGGTGGGATTTAGCGACGGAAAAAATTCGTCGCTAAATTCCGTCGCCAATTCGGACAGACTGGTCAATGGATTAATCCGTCGCCAGTTCGTCGTTATTTAGCGATGGAATACTTATCCGTCGTCAAAAAAAATAGTGACGCTTGGTTTGGAGACGGGGGATTATCCGTCGCTAAGTATTTAGCGACGGATCGGCACAACTTTAGCGACGGATAATTCCGTCGCTAAAACTGGTTTTTTTTGTAGTGAAAAAAATAACCAGAGGTTCGACAGTATCGAGCAATCGCAAAGAAGGCTGGAACAGATATTGGGTGACTTGGTTGGGAAATTACAGCTCATGGAAAAAGGTAGACCCCCAGCAGCCCTAGAAAACATTAGAGTCCTGGCGGTTGAGCTAAATTTTGAAGAACCAATGAAGGTTAAGTCTGTTGTTGCCACCTGTACTAACGAGGTTGAGAACTCTGCATCAGATGAGGGAACTCCAGCAACGGTTCAAGTGACCCGTAAATCGACAAATTGAAAGCGGTCAAGATGTAGCTACTGTTGAATCGACAGGGGATGAAGTCGAGGAACCGAGTTCCGTGATTTCAGAAGAGGAGGCGAATGCGGAGCTAGAAACTGCTGAAACTGACCCCCCCCCCCCAACCATAATAATTCCTAAGGCAGAAAAGAGTATAAGCGACTCCGATAGTTTTGATTTACTGGTAGGCATTGGGTGTTCAGCTCAGGTTACCGGAATAGTCGACACTGGTGCTAGTTGCAATTTGATGACTTTTGACACCTATGAAGACTTAGGCTTAGAGGGATTGGAGCCGCGAAAATGTTTTATGACTCTTGCTGGTGGAACCC
This sequence comes from Plantago major, assembly GCA_026545765.1. Taxonomy (NCBI): domain Eukaryota; kingdom Viridiplantae; phylum Streptophyta; class Magnoliopsida; order Lamiales; family Plantaginaceae; genus Plantago; species Plantago major. The sequence continues at coordinate 41,242,291 of CM048843.1, read as the reverse complement.
GAAGCAGATGCATGGGGATTGTGGAAGATGTTCCGGTTAAGCTGGATGGTGTAACGGTGATGACAGATTTTGTGGTAGTGGAATCGCCGAGGGTGAAAGGGAAGGAAATGGAAAAAGATATGTTACTTCTAGGGCGACCCTTCATCCGCTCGACTCTCATGGTGGTGAATTTACATGCCCGAACCTGCACAATCGAGGTGCAAGGCAAGCCACGTGAACTTAAAGCCTATTCTGCTCCATTATATTCGCTTTACAGTCGACAGGAAATTCAAAGGAGCGCACACTGGACCCCTATATATACATACTTATCAACAGGGAAGAAAAAGAGCTGCACCAACCGGAAGAACCAAGAACTTCCAGAGTACCCGTTAGCCAACACGGAAGAGTCTTGTACATGACTGTAAAGGTACACCTGCAGGCAAGCCACTGTTGATCCCATTTTCTTTTCTTTTTCACTCAACGCTTGAGGACATGCTTGAGTTTAGGTTTGGGGAGGGGGAAATGTTCTCTCTAGTGTCTTGTCTGCATTTTCTCTATTACCTGAGTCTCTAGAATCTTTCGTCCTTTACTTTATGTATGTTTTGGTCATTTTTCTTTTCCGGTCGTTTTTTCTTTTACCCACTAGAGTCTTTCGTGAGTCGTTCTTCCAAGTTATGAAAGCTTCTATTGTGATTGTTAAATTTGCCTTCTGCTTATGTTTTGCATGATACTTAACTGAGGTGGTATAGTGGATTTAAAACCCCCATAAGTTTGTTTCTCCTGTCAATAGCAAGTCTGTTTAACTCTTTAGTCCAAAAAGCCGGTGAGAAACTTTAAGCCGATGAAAAAATATTATACCGGCGCTTGTGTGATCCTTTCGGGAAGTGCAAACCCTCTTGTTTGTGCCTTTTCATTCTCATGTGTACTCAGTTAAGTTAAGTATGACGAACGACATGCTCTTCATGTTTCATTTTATCAAAAGCCAATACATTGCGAAGAACCGGTTTGGGGAGAAGAAATCTGTTGTGTTGACATGTTTGTTATTCATTGTTTGTAATATTTTTTACTTCCCCTGATTAGTTGATTCGTCTCGGAATGTATCTGTGGTGCTTGTCACCACCATAGTCGTGTTAGGCGTGTTTTAGATACTACATGTATACCGGCGTGGTCCTAAAAAGCCATATGACCGTGAGGGTTGATGGCACGTATACCAAACTAACACTTACAAAAGTGCGGACTTCGGTAAAACAGACACTACCAAAAAAGTGAGACTAAAAGACTCCATAGTGGCCAAATTGATTAGCATCTAATCTATTGTATGCAAATATGTGGTGATATAGAAGTTTGGTTGTATGCTCCGACAAGTTGTTGTGCGCAAGGAAAAGCCCCTTCCGACTTAACTGATTGAGTACATTGCATGAGGTATTTGAGGCACCTTTGTGACGAAAGTCACCTTCCTTTTCTCTTATTGTTCCTTGAGTGATTAACCTACAGGACACTTCCAGAGTGAGAGAGAGAGATGTGTAGGATTTCCTTGTGAGGGATTGGAGAGTTAGACTTAAGTGCTATTTACTTGAGAAACTCTCTTACAGGAATTTTTGTGCACTATTTATGTCAAGGTTGGTTGAGTGCAAACCTTTTGCATCTTGTGAACTTAACCCTTACAATGGTAGAGTTCGGTCACTTGGAAGTCTGACTCGTTTATGTGTTCTTGTGTGTCGTTGTCTAGAGTCTAGTTGTTTTTATTTTGTTGTGTGTTTGCTATCGAGGACGAGCAAAGGTTCGATTTGGGGATTTTGATGAGACAATATTCTAACGTCTCATTTGGTCCTTTTTAGCGGTCTTTTGTTAGTCTTTGACCTTAGTTTTATAGTGTTTTTGTACGTTTTTATGCTTTGGTGCTTTGTTTGTGTTTTGTAGGATTTTTGTGTCCCGAAGGTGAAAATCGGAGTGAAAACTTTGATTCTAGATTTTTGAATGTAGAGTAACTGGGCGAAAACGGAAGTGGATTCGGAGTTCGGACGAAGATTTGAGAGCCGTTTTAGCGAAGCTTGCAAAAGTGAAGTTTTACGGAGCGGTCTAGCCATTTTGGCCATACCTCTCTCATATCATGTTCGATTGACCTGAGGTCGGTGTCCACGGAAAGATAATTCAAAGAGATACAATTTTCGTTTGGGAAGCATCGGCAAATTCTGTCTGTGGAAAAAGTTACAGAGGTTTTAAGCTCGCCGCGGTGAGATTTTACGAGAGCAATTTGGGAGCTTAAACAGTGTCTCGCCGGGGCGAGCTATTTTGCCCGCCGCGGCGAGATTTGCGATAAAACTTCACAGATTCAGCAAAAAAACTCCTTTTTAGGTTAGAATTAGGTCTTGCTTTGCCATAACTTCATATACTTGATTTTTTCATAGAAAAAGAGGCTCCTAGACATTATTCTTGACGTTGAAACACATTGGAGCTTGGTTTTATCTTTGATTGAAGGATTGATATCAAATTCCTGATTATTGTGGTAATTCTCTATTGTTTATCTCTTTACAATTCGTTATTGTTCTTTTTGTCGAATTGTATGAGCTTGCATGCGATTATCATTCTGTTTATGTTTAACATGAGCAATATCTTGAATTCTTTGATCCTTGCTTCTATCATGAGTAGCTAAACCACTCCGAACACGGTAGTTATGTGATAGTATTGTATATTCGTTTCTAGGGTTTTGGATTCATTCATATAGGTTCGTCTAGTTCAAAATCCTCGTAAAACCTTCAATCCAATAAGCTAGTTCAAGACTTTCAAAATCATTTTCGGTTAAGGATCGTAGATTGACAACCCATGATTTCTCTAGTTTGAAATATTCAAATAACGATTGGTTGAATTGGATTGATTGATTTCTGTACGCTGACCGTGTGACAAATATGAATGATTGCCCTAGAACGAATTAGCATTACTTGATCATTACTACTGTGTTCATCTTCTCTCATTGTTAAAAACCTTTATTTGCTTTATCTTATTCTAGTTTTTAGAAACAACCATCTTACAAATCAATCTATTTTCACAAGTAATTGTTTGCTTTCAAACCGTTGTGGTAGCTTAATTGGTTCCTTAGCGAACGATCATGTGGTTAGCATTGTCTGTCTACAACTGCTTACTACTTGTTTTCTAAGTAATAATTTGAGCACATCACCCAACCAAGTGTTCCCCCTGAGTTATTCCCCGGCTTTCTCAGCCAAGTACTTCATGTACTCAGAAACCTTTTGAGCTATTCCTTAGTTTCCCAAACTAAGTACTTCCTATGCTCAGCAACCTTGGAGTTATTCCTTAGTTTCCCAAACTAAGTACTTCCTGTACTCCACGCCGATTAAGGTGTTGGTTAAGGTAGTTTGTCATGTGAGCTTCTTTAATAACTTATTCAGTTATGCAGATAGCTCTATGAATCAAGTATACTTAATACACTTTTCAATATATGGTATCTTGTTCTTTACTGACCCAAGTCTATGATAAGTGTTCAAGAGAATGAATCTCAGATATGAAATCTTAATTCAACTCCTTCACATATAACAATGCTTGTTAAGGATCAGGACACTTAGAACTTTTGTGCTACTTAGGATCAAGAGCTTTGGTCGCAACAGAAAGCTTGAAGGTAAGTAGTATGCTTGAGAGTTTGAAAGATAGTGTTTAGTGTTCTTGGTGTAAGTTCTGTGTCTTTTTCAAGCATTCTAAGTGTTGATATTTATAGTTGAAAATCATGACGTTTGAATAGTATCTGTTAGGCTCAATGAAATTCAAACTATTGATATCTGAGTATAGTACTGTTGTACGTTTGTCTTCTTCTCAGAGACTGCCGTTTTTGTTCAGATATTTATGTCCGCACATTTAATACACTGTACTATACTTTGTCCTGTAGTGCCAACGGAACTATGCATGCTTTCCGAAGCATTGCACGTCCCTTTCCAGAGACCTTCACATCTCCAGATACTTGGTACAACATTGTTTCCCAGAAACATAGTTTTTATCCAAGGTATCTGAGTGTAGATATCTGTGGGCACTTTTCCTCATTCAGAAACCTGTATTCTCAGATATCTTTTGCAACACTTGTTTATTGAAAAACACTTGTTTCTTCAAGATATCTGGACATAGGTATCTGATTGACCTTAGTCTCCAGCAATCTTGTGCAGTCTTCAAATCTTCAAAAAATGTTGAGCTCTTCTGCCGGATGCTTCTTCTTGGTCGTCTTCAGAGAAATAAAAAATTACATTCAGAGATCTAACATCCTATACAAGATTTGCTAGACTATCATACTTAGTGATTTTTTCTCTTTTACAGTGTTCAAGTGAACCAAGAGTACTAACCACCTTTCTGAGCTAAGATAAGTCATTAAGTTGCTTATCAAAATCTAAACAGATATTCCTAACATTTGTATTAGTTTCAGTAACTCAGGTTCATTAAAGTTAGTTTCAGGGCCAACAATGTTACTTTCAGAACAAAATAGTATTAGTTTCAGGACCTTATAATTCTAATTTTAGTGAACATGAAACTAACATTTTTAGTTCCTGAAACTAACATTAATGAACATGGAACTAACTTCTGAGTTCCTGAAACTAGCTTAATGAACCTGAAACTAACTTTTAGTGAACCTGAAACTAACATTAATGAACATGAAACTAACTTCTGAGTTCTTGAAACTAGCTAGAATAGCCCTGAAACTAAGCTTAATGACCCTGAAACTAACTTTAGTGAGCCTGAAACTAACATTTGTTGGGCCTGAAACTAACTTTAATGAACCTGAAACTAATACTATTTTGCTGAAACTAATAGACTAGATCTTGAAACTAACATTGTAGGTCCGACAACCGCTTAATTAGGGTTTAGGGTTTAGGACGGGTCCAGGGCGGTAGCCCCTGGACCCTAAACCCTAAACCCTAATTAAGACCGTAGCTCTTGGAGGGAGTATTCAAATTCAGTTGATTTAGGGTTCACCATTTTTCCCTAGGGTTTTAGAATTATGAGTTCTTCTGAAACTAACTTTAGTGAACCTGAAACTAACTTTAGTGGTTCTGAAACTAATTTTAGTGAACATGAAACTAGGTTTTGTGGTTCTAAAACTAACATAAAAGATGTTGAAACTAATATGAAGGCACATGAAACTAGGTTTTGTAGCTCCGGGAGGGTGTTTTCAAATTCAGTTGATTTAGGGGTTCACCACTCCCCTTAGGGTTTTAGATTTACGGTGAGTTTCTGAAACTAACTTTTTTGTGTCCTGAAACTAACTTTTTGTGTCCTGAAACTAACATTTTTATGTTATGAAACTAACTCATGCGTTGTGAAACTAACTTTTTGTGTTCTGAGACTAATTCTTATGTCATGAATCTAACTTTTTTGTGTTATGAAATTAACTCATGTGTGGTGAAACTAATTATATAATATCTTAAACTAAGAGACTTGCTCCTGAAACTAACAGACTATATCCTGAAACTAACAGACTTTGTTGTCCAACCTACCTTATAAGTCATACGTACTAGCATACTAATTAGAGTTAAAATATACAAGCATACTGAACTTTGCATTTATATGTCCGTTTATTATCTTCTGGAACAACACCCTGAATGGTGTTTTATATAGGCTTTTCGAATGTTTTTTCAGGGCTAGAGTTTGGAGAAACTCAACACACGTTTTTAATTCCCCGCGGTTAAATGTTATTTCCGTGGCCTTTTGCTTTCCTGAAACCAACAGAAAAGGCTCATGAAACCATCATAGCAGACTCCTGAAACTAACTGAAAGACTCATGAAACCAACAAAACTGGCTCCTGAATCTAACTCAAAGACTCATGAAACCAACAGAACTGGCTCTTGAAACTAACTCAAAGACTCATGAAACTAACCGAACTGAAGGTGTATTCAAATCAGTTGATTAGGTTCACCATTTCCCCAGGTTCATTAAACTAGTTTCAGGAACTCAGAAGTTAGTTTCATGTTCATTTCTTAGTTTCAGGAACTAAAAATGTTAGTTTCAGGTTCACTAAAAGTTAGTTTCAGGTTCATTAAGCTAGTTTCAGGAACTCAGAAGTTAGTTTCATGTTCATTAGTGTTAGTTTCAGGAACTAAAAATGTTAGTTTCAGGTTCACTAAAAGTTAGTTTCAGGTTCATTAAGCTAGTTTCAGGAACTCAGAAGTTAGTTTCATGTTCATTAATATTAGTTTCAGGAACTAAAAATGTTAGTTTCAGGTTCACTAAAAGTTAGTTTCAAGTTCATTAAGCTAGTTTCAAGAACTCAAAAGTTAGTTGTTCATGTTCATTAATGTTAGTTTCAAGAACTAAAAATGTTAGTTTCAGGTTCCATCACGCAACACAAAAGGAAAAATTCTAAAAAACAAAAACACAGAAAGAATGTAAACAATGTTAGTTTCAAGATCTTTTCTGTTAGTTTCAGCATCATTAGTATAAGTTCCAGGAACTCATAAAGTTAGTTTCAGGTTCATTAAAGTTAGTTTCAGAAACTCAGAAAGTTAGTTTCTTTTTCATTAAAATTAGTTTCAGGTTCATTAAGCTAGTTTCAGGAACTCAGAAGTTAATTTCATGTTAATTAATGTTAGATTCAGGAACTAAAAATGTTAGTTTCAGGTTCCATCACACAACACAAAAGGAAAAATTCGAAAAAACAAAAGCACATAAAAGAATCTACTAGTGCACTCTGCCCTGGAACTAGTCCAATCAAAATCATTCAACCTGAATTTCTCGATTGCGATCTCCAACATATTAGAAAAACGTAAAACCAATTTCTATGCCAAAAGCATGGCTAAGACCATTACAAGTCAATGAAACCGTAAAATTCATGTCGAAAACGAGAAGAAAATAGGTGAAAATAGCAAAGAGATATGTGGAAGAAAGGGTGCTGGAGGAAGAAAGCGTGGAGGAGAAAGCAAGTGAAAATAAAAGGCAAAAAGAAGCCCTTACTAATCCATGTCGAAAACGAGAAGAAAATAGCGAAGAGAGATGAGGGAGAAAGGATGCTAGAGGGAGAAAGCGTGGAGGAAAAAGCGAGAGAAGAAAAAAAATCAGAAAGAATACGTATTGTACTGGCGCTGGATCTGGAAGAAAGAGTAAGGGTATATTGGAAAAACATGTAAGGAATTAGGGTCCAAAAAATAGAATGGCCTTTTTTGCAACCCTTTTTTTGAGTGGTCCTTTTGTGCAAGCCCAACCTACAAAGTGGTCCTGATATGACATTTCCTATAAAATTTAAGAGAAAAATGAATAAAGTAGGAGAGATGGTGATAAAATATGACAAATAGTGTATGAAGTATGAGATAGTTTTTCTATTTAAAGTGATGAGAATATGAAATTGAAACGGATTAAAACGAAATGCGGGAAGATAAAACTGTGACGGAGGATGGAGTATAGTAATACATAATGAGTATAAATAAATAAATAAATAATTATTTATTCGTTCCCCTTCTCCAAGTACATAGATATAAAGAAGAAATATTTGAAATGAAAGTCAATAAGATCATCTCTCTTTCCCTATTTCAATTTCATTTCCAATTTCACCATTGTTAGGTTAGATCTGCTCGATTATGGGTGCTGAAGTCTCCTGCTATATGCGGTGTCAATGTTAACATTCGGTGCTCGAACGGCACCAAATTCTCCGTCAATCGAATGGACGGTCGCTGAATTCAAGGCCTTTTCTTCATGTCTCTTGTCTGACTCACCATAGCTATCTTCCCCATTCGCTTTACTAGTTTGATTTTCTAATTCTCGTTTTTTAGAGGTGGAATTGCTGCTTTTATTAGCTTAAGGATTCATTTTCTTCTTCTCTTCACATCAAGATCTTGAAAGAAGAAGATTTTGCAGCCGACCAGTGAAGAAGAAAGTGATATAAGTAAGTGACTGATGAAAAATAAAAGAGGGGAAGAAGAAGAAGAAGAAGAAAGAGCCATCCTAAACTAATCATCCCGTTTATGCGGCAAAAAGGAAAGTATATACTAGGGTTAGCGAATCAAACTGGTCGTGATTTGCTCACGAAAAAGTTGGATCAAAGTTCGGTTCGAGTCAACACGAACGATCATGCAAAGTTTCGACTTCATTGTCGATCGAAAGAAAGACTCCGAAAAAAAGTTCGACTGCTCGTGAATACAAAAATAAATATATATATATTTATAATTATGTATGTATTTATAGTTATATTTAAAAATATATCCATATAATTTTATGTGGGTATATATTTTATATTTAAAAAATTAAGTAAGATATTAATATTGAAAAAAATATTTATATATGAACATTTTCAATAATTATTAAGTTAATTTAGCCGCTCATGAGCAAGCTCGAAGGTCGCGAGCTTTTGAACGTTCATATAATTTCAAAGCTCGACAAAGATCGTGATCGAGATCGACTCGACTTTTATGAGACAATCAGGCGTTCGATAAGATCCATGCTCGACTCGGCTCGTTAACACTCTAGGTTATAATTATAACGATTAATTAGTAAATATTACAAAACTAATTATAATCCGACCTTAGCTCAGTTGGTAGAGTGGAGGACTGTAGTTGGTGTTGTTATCCTTAGGTCACTGGTTTTAATCGGTAGGTCGGATATTTTTCAAACTTTTTTATTTATGTTTCAATTTGGTCATGTCTATTTCACTTTTAACTTCTTGGTGCACTTTTGAAGTTACCTTATAAAGTTTGTTTTAATTTTACAATAAAATTTACATTTTATACCATTAAAAGTACACATTTTCATCTTTATCATCTATTTTAGTTTCCACATAAAATATTCATCAGTTTTAATGTATGAAATTTTTCGGAGGGAGAGTTAGAATGTAACTTTTTTATTCTCTACGACTCACACCGTCAACAAAACTACTGCAGAGGATCTTACATGGAAACTGCTACAAAAGATCCACTAATGTTAAACGCAACACAATTTTCGTTAAACGCAACACAAAATATTTGTAAATTGACCAAAATGCCCCTAACTCAAATAAATCTTATAAACTTAACGAAAAATCGAAAACGCACGTTTACGCAAACACAAAAACATTAACATGTACAATCAAACACAAAATAACAACACTAAACATAAATCGGAAAAATTAAATAAAAAAATTCGTAAAATATTTCCAAAATAACAACACTAAACATAAATCGGAAAATTTTAAAAAAAAATCGAAAAATATTTCGTTTATACAATCCAAGACCTGAAAGGTGGTTGAAAACGGAGTTGATCGGTCGAAACGGAAGTGGATTCGGAGTTCGGACGGATATTTTAGAGCCGTTTAAGTGAAAGCGCGCGAAATTCGAACTACAATAGAGTAGCCTTGGTATTTTGGTCATAAATTTCTCATATGAACTCCGATTGACCTGATCTTAGTGTCCACGCGTAGATAAGACCAAGAGCTACAACTTTCAAGAAGGAACCATGTTCAAATTCCGACGTTTAGACACTAAAAAAAAAAAAGGAAAGAAAAAAAAACATTAAAACCGGCCAGTTCTTCATCCGCAGATTTTTTTTTCCTTTATTTTTTTTTGAGTGACTAAATGTTGGAATTTGAACATGGTTCCTTCTTGAAATAGCTCTTGGTCTTATCTACGCGTGGACACCAAGATCAGGTCAATCGGAGTTCATATGAGAAATTTATGGCCAAAATACCAAGGCTGCTACATCGTAGTTCGAATTTCGCTTACTTAAAAAATATCAATCCACTTCTTTTCAACCACCTTTCAGGTCTTGGATTGTATAAACGAAATTTTTTTCGAAATTTTTATTTTTAAATTTCCGATTTATGTTTAGTGTTGTTATTTTGTGTTCGATCGTGCATGTTAATGTTTTTTGTATAAACGAAATATTTTCCGAAAAAAAGTTCATTCATTTTTTTTCGATTTATGTTTAGTGTTGTTATTTTGTGTTCGATCGTGCATATTAATGTTTTTGTGTTAGCATATACGAGTTATTTTGATTTTTCGTTAAGTTTGTAAAATTGTTCTTGAGTTGGTCACATTTTGGTAAAGTTACAAATATTTTGTGTTGCGTTTAGCCGAAAACGTGTTGCGTTATCTTACCGGGCTACAAGCCTACAATTTGGCCGTATGAAGTATTCAAGCTACAGATATGGATGTCTACACTTGTTAGTAGTAGTATTCATCGACTTCATTTGTGGTTGCAAATACACGATTAATCATTCACATAAAAAGAACTAAACCTTGCTTTATGATCGATGAAGTAAGGAACTATACAAGTAAAATTAGGAAAGACTTAGAAGAGTATACTATGCTTATGCTATGTCCTCAAACAACTAACAATTTGGGTTATATTACATGCTTTATAGCTTGGCCGTGAATAACTGTAATGAGTCTTCACTCAAGCACCCGAGCAGTCCTGAGCTTGACACACGGGAATATTTCACGTCATGCACAGGATATTTTCGAGGTTTGAAATGCCCAACAGTCCTTAAAGATGGTAATTCTTGGAGCAGAAGTTCACATGTTGCTTCATCAGCCGCAGCGAACCATGTGTTTTCAGACAAGCCCTCTACAATGGCTGACTTTGGCAGACGGAGATCACTCACATTTGCAACAGTTGCTCCTACTCTCTGGATTCTGCACCCCATCTTTTTGTATAGGACATGAGATCCCTGAACCCCACACACAGTAGAAGCAGCTGTAAGCGCTGGTTGGGAAATCTCGAGGTTACCCCATGTCTCCATTTTAGGACGATAAGATGCAACAATGTCATTGCTGGTTGGGGAAAATGCTAGTGATATACAAACACCTTGATTATCTGAATCAGGAAACAAGTATGGCCTACAACAAAGAATGAGAATGAAATTTGGTTACTCGTCTCAAATTCTCAATTAACAAGCATATCAAGCGTCACTTAACTCGGCCATCTATGCATCATGATTCATATGCATGTGCGATTATACATGCAGTCGTACTGTCGTAAGTTTCAAACAGATGAGATGCAATGGAAAAAATGCTAGGTAGGAGAAATGGAAAAGCAAGAAAGCTGCTCCCTCCCTACAAAACTCCATGCATATCATTTTTAGTCGTCCCACAAAACTTCACACATTACTAATAAGGGAAGCTACCCCACACCAAGTAAATAAATTAATAAGGTACCTTTTATGGATTTTTTTCCCAAAAAAATAGGTTTCATCTCTAGATTCTTGGTAGCTTTCTCACATGACATTAACAAGAAAACAGGCACTTATTTACCTCGTTTCGGTTTCCATTAGTAATGATCTATACTGAGGAAATTTGAGAGAGGAGAGTTGTGAGGCTGACTTGGCATCAAATCAAGCAAAAAGAAACGAAAGAAAAAAGCATGTGGAAACCAATGAAAGGCCGAACGTATGAAACACAGAACACTGGAGAAAAATACGAACTTCAGTATTTCTGTGCTAAATCACAACACCAAGACACTGCTGTGTGATGGTCAATACGCATAAAATGGATTGCCAACGATGATGTTAAAACTATATCTATCAGTATACTATACACAAAACTTTAAAGGTACTAAACAAAAGGGATAATTCAACAAAAAGGTACTTTGTACTGAACTTTCAAATTTATTGTCACAGAACGTGCTCATTTTTTTAGACAATACGCCTCATCTTTCAATTTTCTATAACACAAGGAGCACAAATGGATTATTACGATGTAAATTCAGAAATAAGTGTTAACTCTGAAGTTCTTTCGTGTCTGGGGTACTAAAATTGACATAGAAAAGCTTCAAGACAATTTCCAACTCCAATCCAAATTCAATCTGAATACTTTTGCTCTTCAAATTGAAACTTTATATTTGAAAATTCTTAACCCAAAATTTCAGATTTTGGGTAATTAAAAAAAATTGGGGAAAAACACCCAACACTTAACTATATGATTGTTCCTAGTCAATTTTAATATCAAAACAAGAGCATTCTTACATTTTTACACTTTCTGGCAGAAAAGTGCTAATCAGCTTATTTGTACACAATTAAAAGCATACTACCTTTGGTGTAATTAACCATACACGAAACTCATGGATCAAATTGATCCCCAGAATATGTAATCTCAAACACATACCTTTCTTCACAGGCACCAAAGTTCCATTGACATAAGCCAATTGCAGATGCGGTAAGAACACTACTGACGCCAGAATGAACAGATATATCAGGTGAAAGTGACTGTAATGAATGTATAGGGTTTCTAGTCAACCCAGCCAATGATTTCACAGGCCCCAAGGTGTGCCGCAAGTCAAACTGCAGAAGTTCACCATTCTGAAGGAAAACATTAATGAGAAATCAGATGAATTACAGTAGTAGTTGAACTGACCAATAAGAAACACATCAGAACCTGCAAGCCTGCATACACATAATGCGAACTGCTAATATCCCATGAACATGACCAAGCAGCAGCCTGAAAATATAAGATCAGCTAGGGATTAAAGATGTAAATATTAATTTGGACAGAAGATAATTTGGTATTCTGTTCATGACAGATGGAAATCATTCATTATGAGGTAAATAAGCAGATTTATAGTTTTTAACAAGGAGATCCATTATTCTTGCTGTGGGTGTGAGATCCCATGGAACATGCCAGTTATAATTCAAGGCAGATAACTCAAGCCTGGAATAATTTTATACTGAAGTACAAATATTGCTACTAAAGGTAGTGCATTACTGGTCATAGATCAAAATACAAATTTGTTGTACTTCCTAGTTAAGACAAACAGCCACCTTTTTCTAATTAATAACTATAATTAGCACTATACATCATGCTTGCTTTACTTTTAAGTTTTGCTTATTATTAAGAGGCAGCAATCTATGTACTGCTATGATAATATGTAATTCATGGCTTTCCAACATAAATGAATGTGTAAATCCCCAAACAAATAATAAGCGGGCATTGTTCCATTTGTACAATGGGTGGGTGAGGGAGCTAGGTGTGTAGTTAGAGGTGCCAATGAACAAAAGACCAGAATATCAGTGATGGAATTTCTCAGAATGTTTACAAAATGGAAATTTTCACTGTTAGAGAAAGCAAAATGTAAGAGATCTTGATCTTTTAGACTTATGTCCCTTACTCTTAACAAATTCTGCTTCAAAATAATCAATTTAATTGGTATCTACGTTGATCAATCATCAATAGAATATGCCACACAAAGTAAACATTTTCATTTCCCTTGTCTTTCAGGTATCCTCAAGATCCACAATAAGCTTCCCATGTTCCACTTTGGACTGTCCGAAATACTAATTCTCATTCATAGGAAACTTTTTTATCCCAGTCAATTTTAATTTACCATTATTTCATTTCTTCTTCTTGTAAAATATAATATAATACTCACCGAAATTCCCCAGGCTTTTACTCATTTCTTTAAAGAAATCCTATGAATATTAAATGGGAAGCTTATTGTGGAAAGGAGGGAGGGAGTACAATACAACAGTCTCAGACAGTGCGGCAACTTTGACATATAACATCTTCCAAGAAACAAACTTGTGAATAAACTTGGTAAAAATGGCAGGATACATCTAGTATCTCCTTTTTACACCTTTGTCTGAACAAACTACCCAATCATCCACCACCCCAGATAAAGGATCAGTTATTAACAAGGAAAAAAGAAATCCCTCCACCACTTAGTTCTTTGTTCTTGCTACGGTGCTACCTAACAAATGTTAAACAGAACAAGGAAATATTTCATATATGCACATCCACATTGAACAAAGCCTAACACAGCTACAGTAACACGGACATATACAGGTAATTTGTCTAGTTGACCATACTTGTTTAACTTGTACTCCGGTACTATCAAATATTTCAGATCTTCTGACATATGTAAATTACAATATCTTCCCTGAACTACTAGAATTCGCCAACTTTCTCTTACTCCATAGTTCCCGTTCTCAGTACAGAACTTCCTCACCTGCCAACTGCGGCTGCCTATGGTAAGCCAAGTGGATGATCAAATGCCACATTGACCTAGAGTTCAATACCAGGGAAAATCCTTGGGCACAATCCTCTAACGTTACTTGTAACTAATCATTCAAGCTATGCAAAGCCGTCAAGAAAAGAACACATTCAACATTCTTTTAAAAAGTAAACCTCAAAATATTATAACAGTCAGGTTTTGATCTGAAAAAAATGCTCAAGAAAGTAAAGATTATTACCGGTAGATCGTAATTAATTATTGTATTGTAGCTCTCAGTGCTGAAACACAATAGAACACAACAAAGCATCAGTATAGAAAATTGCAGAAATGCTTGAATAATCAAATTGGCACCAGGAAATGAAGGTATGTAATGATGAAGAAAGAAGAGAATCTTACCTAAGAACTGAGAGCTTTTTCGTCAAGGAAGACAACAGCACAAGCCTAGAATGAGGAGAAACCCTCAGGTCCTTCACAGCTTTTGTGTTTAAAGGCAGTTGAATATCCTCCATTTCATTGTTCAATAAGCTGATCTGGAAGATCCCAAAAAAATCAGATCTTTACACGATAAATCCAAATGATTATGTCAGTCCAAGAACTCCTTGCCTTTCTCATAGACAATCAGACACCGTTGGAATTAAGGATGTGCTGGAGTTCTCTAGACAGATAAAATATTTACAGCAAATAGATTGTTTTCGACAAGGAAAATACTTTACTTTGGTGAGCACATGCTCTCCACCCATTCCCGAGAGCCTTCTAGCAATCAGCAAATTTTGATTGGAAGAATCTATGTCAAAAAGACGAGCACCATCTACCTGAATGTCTTTCTGTTAAAGTTAAAGAAATTAGTTTCAGACTTTAAAAAGCCATCAAGTAATGCTCTATCGAAACATAATCTAGTATCACAACATGGAAAAGACAAACCAACAAAAGAGAAGGGAGTCTAAATATCCAGTCAGAATTTAAAGGCAAAAATGCTTTTTTAAAAGGTCGAAATTACATTGTAGCTACAACAAACATGGAATGAACCAGTACTGGACCAAGAGTACAAGTAACTTGAAATTTCAACCTTTTCATTATCAAGGAAATTGTACAGGAAAACTAGATATAAACCAGTGTTTTCAATACCGTACAGATCCCACCCTTGCAGGCCTGCCTGGGATATACCCCTATCCCGGGTTGCATACCATCTCAACGATCCCGGTGAATCCCAGACCGGGAACCCAGCAAATCGAGACATGATTTTTTAGGATAAATGACCATTTTACCATCTAGTTTTTCGACCTTTCTTGTCTTTATCACTCTGAAAAAAATTTGACTTTTTGTTATTAATTGGGTTGTAAACTTATTTTAACTTGGCACATACTTATATGTTCACTATGCAAGTTATTTTATATGACATATATCACTTCAGTATCGCGACCACCCCGCTAACCCTGATATATTGGCTAGCCGCTACACAACATGATCCGGGATTGATCACACTGCTATAAACTAAGCAGGATTTCTACATTGTCACATGTTGGTCTAGTTCAACTTGCAAGATAGACCACATACTTATGAATGATCAATCCACTCAACCATAATTCCATTTCTATATCTACATATTACTCTAGTATTTGATAAATATGAAATTTTGTTAGCATTAAATACTGGTCGTAAGCAACCTCATCCACCACAGAAAGATACACCTTGTAACCCTGAACAAACTGTAATCATATTTATAGTGATATAGCAATAAATAAATATGCACTAATATACGTATTCTTATGCCTCTTGATAATGGTTGACAATGCATAAAACTGGAGTGGAGGGTGGTTGGTTGATGACTAAGAAGTTTCAAGGAAAAGTAGCATCGTTAACTGATATCATGGAAGTTAGATTCTCTTGAATGTTGGCATCAAAAGACAAGACTAGACACAGGTCAGATCAGGTTTCAACGATAAAAACTGGGACTTGATTCAATGGGAGGCCAAGTGAATAGTTTGTTGGTGTTTGCTTGTTACTGGGTTCGAGTAAAGTAATCACATAGTCAGACATCAGGACAATATGAAAAGACAAATTGTGGTTTTGACATCCCAGATCAGCGAGCTGAACTATTCAAAGCACAAACTTGGTAGTTGTGAAATTCATGGGCACTTCCTTTCCTTGTTATTATTTGGATTTGCTGATTTTAGTGAGCAAATTGGTATTTCATGTTTTAGAGACTACAAATGAATTATACTCCCTCTATTTCACTAAAGGCTTTACAATTTGCCATTTTGGGTGTTTCTTTAAAAGCTTTACTGCCTTTACATTTCCTTAAATGGAAACCCACTATCTCCACTTATTAATTTTTTAATCACTCTCGTTCATATGTTATATATTCACTCTTACTTTTTACTATCTACTTACTACTTTATCAGTAAAAAAAAAGAGAAAATACTCATTTACCTTAATAATTGTGCCAATTACAATTGTAAAGCTTTTACTAAAATGGATAAAAGTACTATAGAATATGGCTTGAACAATGGCCAAAGATTCAAAAAGTTGAATGTTCTAGTTAAAAGTTGGAAAGTCAAAACTGTATGAACATGCTGGATGATGAGTACACTAAGAGAATGAACTATTCGGAAACTATGGTACATGAATCCATCTCTGATTAAGTAGGCAAACCATGATATCAGTGATGTCAATCCCGGCGAGATCCCGTGCGATCCCGCTATCCCGGTGCGTTTTGGCACCTGGGCGGGATTGACATGCCCATCCCGGGAAACATAGCATCCCGGGCAAATCCCGGGCGGGATTGCGGCCGGAATCCCGGATTTTCCGGGCGGGATGTTAAAATTTGGGGTAAAATGGTCATTTACCCCAATTAAAACATAATACAACAGCAAATTTACAAAGCTCAAACCCATTTTTCTTTAGTTTCTGGTTTTATGCCCGTTATTGAGTTATTTCTAAGCTTTTATGTTTATGTTATGATGTATTTTATATCATATATTTAACTTCAATATCCCGGTCATCCCGGTAGCGCGACCCTGCTATCCCAGATTTTTTGGGTGGGCGCGACACGACGGGATCCGGGATTAACAACACTGCATGATATATTCTCAAGAAGTGCCTGGTTTAAAAGATGACCCTGTCATTGTCGAGGATATAGTGCATGTATCCATCTCTGATTGGAGTAGCCAAACCATAATTTGTTCTCATGAAGGGCCATTGTCAAGAATTGTGTAAGATCAATAGTATACAAACTTTCAAGAGACCGTATCTACGAGAGATGGGATGAACATCATATGTTTAACCACAAACATAACATATTTAGCTTCAAGCAACATGTATTACCCTTACATTAGCCGCATTAGTAAGCATGTGGTAATTTACTAATTTTAGCTAAACATGTGATCCTTGTAGCTAAATATGTGATCAGTCTGCCATATAGGTGATCTCTCGTAGAAGCTGCTCACATTAATATAAGATATTTTACATCATAATCATAAAAATTATATTCTAGATAATTCTTATTCCACCACATTTTCAAGTTGAGAAGTTAAATGGTGTCAATGAGACCATTTATTTTCATCCTGTGATTGAACATCATTATTGAATGGTTATATGATCGTCCAGCGTAAAGTTCATATATATTCTGATCAACTAAAACTTTTGAAGTATTGTTATTTGTTATAGGACATTCACAAAACTTAGATCCTTTTTGCACAATAAAAGAATTTCCAAACTACCTGTCTGTTTAATTTGACTCCTAAAATTCGTGTTAGTCTTTTATTCAATATAGAGGATTAAATTATTAGTGATAAACTCTAGCCTTTGTTGTTTCTTAGAAGTGTTGCAGATAAATTAGATTTTTATTATGTTAAATCTCCCAAAACAAATGATGTTTGCATGAATTGTGACAATATGTACCATTTGACTCTGTCCACAAATTACTCCTAAATTACACAATTAAAAACATTTAATAAAATTATATTATGAAAGTACATTAAATGTCGTTTCGAATGAATTGCCAAAATAACCTTCTGCCAAAAAATATATGCCAATCTAACCTTGTATCATAATTAATTCACGATGTAGCCTTATTTTGCCAAATAAGTTGCCACATAGATTTCTTGGATATAGTTGTATACTAAAATGCCACAAAGTATAAACAACCAAAGTTACCAAACTAAAGTGTCGTGAGAATGAAACGTGTCATAGTAAAAAAAATAATTTTTCAAAAAAAAAAAGTTGCTCCATAAATCCGAATAAAATTCAATTAACTACTCATCTCAATATTTGAGCCTTAACTGAAAGAAAACCTTTTCTAAAAATGTAAGGTGAAAAATGAGATATAAAAAATTAAGCCACAAAATTTGTAATTAAGTGAAACACTTCTCAAAAAAAAAAAAAAAAACTAACGGAAACACATACATAATTTGGATCATTATTAAAAAACAAGACTATAATTCTTAATCATTTTTTTTCTTCCGCTATGTAACTAGATATTTCTCTAAATTTGCAGAAGTCACCAATATTTGTTTGTAAATAGTAGTGAACAGTGATACATTGATGATGACAGAATATTTGGAAAAGGGGAAAAATAAGCGGATTGATCAACATAAACTACGATCTCTATGTATTGCTACAGTATTCAAAAGAGCATCATAATTCTGCTACAATTTAATCAGTTAGCGAATAGAAACTAATAAGATATCAAAACATCTCTTCAACTTTGTGAAACTAGATATGATTTGATTTCTCATGATATACATTGTAATGACTGTCGAAAATACTTGAGCATAAAAGATTTTGCAATTTTTATCTTATGAAAAATATGATGTACAAACACTTTTGTTTGTTTGGAACACCAAAATAATATTACTAAACATTCAAACTTACAATGAGTATAAGAAATTTACATATCTAAATATCGGATCCATACCAACTCTACAAAACTACAAAGACGATACGACTACTTTTTAAATTTTACAACACCCATTTTTCTTCTAAAAATCATACTTGTCATTAAGTTCATATTCAACTATACTATTTACGTGTTTAGAGGTTTTTTCATGAAATATTTAACAATTTTCAGGCTCATTTCATAGTTTAATAGACAAACGTGTTAATACAATTGAGTTTAGAAGATGATTCATCTTGCCACGGGACAGCCATATGGCAAAGAAGAGGTTAATGAGGTAATTATATTTTCTAAAAGGCTATTTTGGCCATTATTTTTTTTGCAAGAGGCTATTCTAGCAATAAACTCTGTAGTCTCATTATATAATTTTTACTAAATACTTTTTCAATGTAATATATGAGTAATTTGTGGTCAAAGTCGACCTAAAATATTCAAACGGCACATTACTATCGTGAGGGGAGAGTAAAAAAATTTGGTGCATGAGATCCTACCATGTTCGAAGTTATAGTGAAGTTTATTTCTCAAAGAAAAAAGAGATCAAGGATATCTAGAAAAAATCCAAGAAAAGTTTTTCTATCTGATGATATTACAAGTGTTAACTGCCGCACTGGATCCACACTTGCAGAATACTTAAATTCGTGAAGATGAGATTCATTTTTGTCTTGTGTGTAGGAAGCATCATCCAAAGTTAACGTATTGTTGAGATCCAAAGTTTTCTCATCTAATGGAAAGGTTGTCCTAATTATCCGGAAGTCACTAAACGGGTTCCACCAAACTTCCCTGTGCTCAGTCGTAAATATTCATACTCAGTCGCAGAAGCTCGTGTTTTCAAGACTCAAACCATGAAGGATCTTTTAATATCATGATATTAAATACTGTATATTTCATATTTCACATCCCATGTATTTCTGAGGGATTATACTAGGATATACTACCATAGGAGTTGATTTCCTAGATACTTGGCATATAAATAAGAGGCTAATGTCGATTAACTATTACTCCACCCAACCCAACCCATAATGAAGTGGCCCATTTATATTTTTTTGGGTGTCCCATTTTACATTGCCAATTCCATTTGTATTAAAAATGCCTCAAATATTCATTATGTCCTACTTGATCCATTATTTATAAATTCTGACTCATAACACCAACTTACAACTTATATAACTTTTTTATCTCTATGGAAAATCGCAAGTAGCCATACATCTCGGGAGGGAGGTACTATTATTGCCCCGGGAGGTTTTTGTCTAAACCCAATATTGATTATCCATTCTTATGCTTTTCTCAGGTCATAGTTGTTTGCTATATAAAATGTTTTCGAAGTACCTGTATGATAAAGTTATTTGAACATCCTTGCATGTGGAAACTGGGGACAGCATGAAGTCCTGTAATTGAAACATATATGTCGAAAAGATAGTTATGCAATCTAAGAAAGATAAAGATAAAACAAAACAGTCGCCGACATCCACACAATTGTTAATTCTACTAGTAATTACCCGAGTTATATTCTCCATGATAATGGCTACTGGATGCAGTTGATCCAGACACTTTCCGCTCCAGGTCTTCTACTAGAGCCTCCAAATCGCGTGTCCTCTAAAAGACCAGAATTTGTAAGATATGAACAAAAGATATTACTATAAGTTACAGATACATGCAATTAAGATAAGAGAACAAGGATGTCATGGAATGCAGAAAGGTGTTTCAAATTAAGGTTTTTTAAATTAAATATAATAAATATACAAATCATGGAAGAAGACGATGTGAAATAACGACGACGACAATGCAGTACAACTTAGATATAAGTACTACAGAATGCTTAAAGAACTTTTAAACACGCAATCTGCACGTGCTCGACAATGCAATAGAGAGTAAATGAACTGGAATCAAAATAAATTTTATCACAAAACTTGATCAGCAATCATATGGTGCAAAAGTCAGGCATCATATGAAGATGAAAAGATCTGACAAGCAATGCATGTACATTCTTAAGATAACACACTTCCTTGGACAAAACAGATTCCCTCTTTTTTGACTGCGATTCTTTCATAGATAAATCAGCATTCTGCAAAAAAAAAAAAAAAAAAAAGGTAAAAAAACACATGAAGCAGTCATGCCATTACTTAGTGTCATGACAATACCATAACATAGGACCCAAAAGTGTATGCAAAACTGAAGCTCACGGTTATATGTTCACCAAATTTCACAGTTTATGAAATGAAAATGATACTCCCTCCATTCCATTAGAAACTTTCCAATTTTCCATTTGGGGTGTTTCATTAAAAACTTTCCATTTCCTTCTATGAGAACCCACTATCACCATTTATTAATTTTTTTGAATCACTCTCTTTCATACTTTATCAATTCATCTCTCTTACTTTTTAGCATCCACTTACTACTTTATCTATATAAACCAATTTTTTACTCAATACTCATTAAAAATTATGCAAAAGTGAAATGGAAAGTTTTATTTGGAATGGAGGGAGGCATGCATTAGTGTAAGAATAAAAAACAATAAAAATAAATAAAGAAGAAGACGGATAATGGCACCGATAGTGAACGGCTATACATTAGAAGGAAAACGCAGGAAAATGAAAGTCGAATTAGAGAAAACTCTCAATGATAATATACAATATCAAATTAAAAATAAAACGTACAAAAACTCGAGCTCTTGCCTATACATATTGGTCAGGAGTCAACCTAAATTAGGATATCTAATGTAAATATATCCTGCTAAAATACTAACTGGCAAATATAAGAAGCTCTAATTAAACTATAATATGAAATAATCTAAAATACCTAATAATATCTTAATTCCTAAAATGCTATGCTAATATTAAAATTACTCTTCCTAATCTCCATTAGCCACTTTCAAAGACTCTTTATGTAACACTCATTCTCACATCAATTGTCAGCAAGACCCTGAATTGCTTATAAAGTGGGTGAACTTTTAAAGTCAACATGGACTTGTCCATTTCCTACTTCCAAGATCCCAACAGCAATAACAATACCAGAAGTTAAACAAGATCGTTGCAACTGGTCATGTAGCATGTACCTTCAGATCTAAGAGTGCAAGGTGCAAAGTTAGCGTGCTACAGTGAATGTAATCTATTAAGTATCTAGTCATCCATAGAAACCTGTATGTATATTTTTATATTGAAAAGCAAAAACCTCATCTTTGACAAGGGGCGTATATCCCCCTCCCACATTAATTGTGGACTTATGGTGTCTTGCTTACCAGAGTGACTATAAAATCCTATCACACAAGGCTCTATTGAAATCACACTTCTCAACATGGGAGTACTAGTTTTGGGACTTCCGGCTAGTAGATCGTGGCCAACGAAAAATAAAAGACCATAAGTAAAATATGTCATAAGAGATATATAATTGGTTTACCATTAGAACATATATTGTCCCACGTGTTGATAACTCATAACCTAAAGAACCAAACTGTTCTGGTTTTGACACACAAATTTCACCACATCTTTGAACCTAGCTAGTTATTTTTACCTAACTCATCCACCAAAAGAACACCATAATTTTGTAATTACTTATTATCAGACCCATTCTTCCAAAGTTTTATCACTTACAATTAACAAAAATAAAATTTTATACTGAACTTATAAATTTTAACAAGAAAACAAATTAAAACAATGCACGGCCTGAACCGGGCAAACCAGCCAGTATAATTTTTATGAACTGGGGTATAAGAGTATAGAAGTCATGAGTATATGGTCTGTGAGTTATTCAGCTAAATATACATCTTTCATAAATTCAATCCATTTCAAGAACAAAAGCAAGTTGGGATGATATCCACAGAAGACGTATCAAGTTGACGATAAACATTACAATGTGGTTAAGTTTGCAAATGATATCCGAGAAAGCACATATATCCAAGAACTAAGAACCTCATACACAGAGATCAAGTGACTGCAACTTTCTCTCACCTTTTTTTCAAGAGATGTACATTTAGCTTCAAGGGATCGAACTTTCTGCAGAATTTAGACCAGATTGACATCATTACTTAACCAAAAACAAATCCATTTAAATGTATCCACTATCTCTGTCAGATTACCACCTTTTGAAGCTTGCCATCAACAGCTACTACTTGAGAGGCATAAAGTAGCCGAATATCCTTCGTTGCACATCTCATTTTACATTGCGGACACTAGAATATCAAAACAAAAACAAAAAAAAAATAAGAAGGATAATCAACAATGAAAACATAATTGACCAAACTAAGAACATTCATAATAAACACGAACCATATATAACGGATAGGGTAAATAAATTACCTTGCTTGAGCATGGACGACAAAGCCATTTCTTGATACAAGACAACCCATATATATGTCCACAAGGCAAACAGCTACATCATGCAAATTTAACCAAAAAGAAATTTAAAAAAATACATTTTTTTAGTTTGTAATGATAAAATGTAACTCAGAAAACGAAAAGCGGTAAGTATGTATACCAGACATGGTGGTCTCCGTCAGACGACCAAGCCTCAAAGCAGATAGGACAACAAAGACCATCAACACCCATATTCAACTCTTCTTCCTCTTCTTCTTCCTGGTTGTTGTCGTCTACATTATTGTTACCAGTGACTTCATTGCTGCTGATTTTGGAATTTCCTTTACCGGCAAGTGAAGCGTTAGTGTTTGACGAATGCCGAATCGGAGATCTGTCGTCGTCTTCATCCGTATCTTGTTCAGAAGAGTCTTCTTCCGTGGATTCATCGTCTTCTTCCTGTGATTCGTCGTCTTCGGAACCTGATGAGAGAATCTCCACATTATCCATGTGAGTTGATTTAGGGTTTTTCTGATTTTGGGAGGTTTTTCTTTTGTTTTGCAATTCTGTTTGAGCACTCAAATTGGGGGAATTTTGATTAGCGGGAAACTCAACTGGTTGGGTGGAGCCAAACGTCCCAAGGCAATTCAATTTCTCATGGAATTTATCCCCTCACATTTCATTTTCTCGCATTCACTTACGATTCTCTCGTTTAGATACTCCACTCGACTTTACTACTCAAATTGAATTTTCACGAAATCAATTTCAAAATCCGGCTACGTCCCTAAACTGTCAAATTTACATATCGGTCTAACTGTCTTACGTTTAAACCAATCACTTTGTTTAGTTCAGACTTACCAAAGAAACAAAATAGGTCAAACAGAAGGACATAATTAAAATACATGCGCCTCACCAAGGGCATATTCGACCATGCAAAAGGACGGAGCCATTGCGTTGCTCTCTAACTCCGAGGTTAAAAGAAGGCCGGCTAGGATCCATGATGACTACTAGTGTGGCAAACCAAGAAGTGGACTAAGTGCTCTATGCACTTCCAATCCCTAAAGGAGTCAGAGTTCCTGAAAATTTTAATGGCCTCATGGTCGCAATGGAAACACGAATAGAAAAATAGACTTGGGGGGTTGTTCAACCCCTAATCTGAATGAAAGACAAAAAGAATTTAAAACTCATTCCAATACCCGAAACTCCGGACAATTTGTTGGAATAGGACAAGAAATACGAGGAGGACTTCATGGGACCTAAGGGACATACTTAACCAAAGATCCTGAGGTAACCATAATCGAACGAGGAGGAAGGTAGACATGATTGTAGAGGGCTGGAATGCTACTAGTCCAAGCCGTAAACCACCAAGCACAACTCCCCGATCTCCACGGTGCTATAGTCCATATGTGAAATGACCATGCAGAAGTGTTACCAACTGAGAAACACCTCCCCAGTACACGCGGGGAGATATCTATAGTAGACAAAAAGCCCTAGCCACTGAATAATAAATGTTGGAAAGGATGATGCATGCCCAAGAGATCATTAACTTTCACAACCCACTAATTAACAACATGGGTCCATTGAGTAGGGCAGCTCGAGCAACAAAATTACCCGAATGTGAAGGATAATAACCACAAACTTAGGTAAGTGTATGATGGGGGCTACCTGCCCTATCGAGCACCAAGTCATATATGAAAGTGTTGGAATTTTTAATTAAAGTGTGTTTAGTGTCTTTAATTACTCAATTCGGATTGAAGATGAATGAGAAATTAATGCACAAATAGACCACTTGTAATTATTAATACGAAAGTATTCGCAATGAAGTTGTGTTAAATTCCAACAAATAAATGAAAGTATATAGATAAAATACTAGTGTTGTGGGCTTGTATAATTGCAAACGAAAAGGTGTGAGCAAAAGAAAAAAGTGAAAAGATACAATTATCACAAAAGGTTGCCACCATTGAGGCTTGAACCGGCAACCTGGAAACGCCTGTCCAGAAGAGCTAGATGTTGCTTGGTAACAGTTGTGACGAGCAGACATATGAATCCGTTCATTGTCTGGAAACCTTATGCGAATAATTGCATCTTTTGCCCACATCTTTTGGATATCTATATATAGGGCACCCCTACTTCATTTTTAATCATCCAATAGCAAAGTCTCTTCTAGGAGAATTGTGGAGGATCCCCAAGATAGTTTATCCTTTACGGATTTCAAGTCCTAAGTAACTTTTAAGTTTGGAGGACGTTGAATACGAATTTCCATGGGATTTTCTAACCGTATCGGAGGATAAAGAAGTATAAAATAGAGTTCCTATTTATACTTGGCGGGTGTTGGATATTCTTCAGTTATTTAATCCATTATTGTAGTAATTCGCCGGAGTTAGAGTTCAAGTGCTAGAATTCTAATTCATCACTGCTGTTCTATTTTGGGAGACTATTTGTTACGTAAACCGTGAGCACCAGAGCGGGACAAATAAAGTCTTAAGGAAATAGGCTTACCTTCGTGATATAAATATTATTTTGTTCTTTGTGTTGTGTTCCAGATATCCATCTTCGATACACTACCCACCCATAGTTATATGAAATTCGCCCAACAACTTAACACTTCATTCATTTGTGGGAAGTGTTCAATGGTGTTGATCTTGTTGCTCGGATGACGTGGTGGACATCTTTCATAACCGGGTATGGAGAACTTTATTTTATGACACATTAAAGTTTGATTATTACCATGTTACATGATCACTTCTTTTACGATTTTGATGTACTAAGTAATGATCACCGCATGAGTTTACTTGCATGCTTCCCTTTGCTTACTGTCCTGTGCATGGTTATATGTTTTTAATCAGAGCACCCTTACCTGTTTGTGCGTGTCCTATTTGGGAATTAAATTGGTCCGTTGATTTCCATGTTTGGCTATTCAAGTTTGATGCCTCTTCAAATCGAATAGTAACAGTATTTCAATTTTTCATTCCCGTTCGTGCCAACATAATGGTGCCGGTTAATTACTGAATTAAGGGTGTGCGCTACTTTGCCTTTTGTATTACTCTTATGGTTAATTTACAAGTTTTATTTTAGGTATGGCATGTTAATGTTTCCATTTTAATGGAATTTTAATTTTTGTATCAAGTGACTTATGATATAATGTGGCCTTACCTTCGCGTTGAACATTGATAGTACGTGCATGTTGAAAAACTTGCAGTAACGTTAACCTGAACTTAAGAGAGTTAAAGGCAATTATTTGTTCTCATGTTGTTGCATTATATGCTTGTTTTAGTTCAATCATCTACTTGCGATCATACAAAAGTATGCAAACTTTGTGTGCTCAAGTTTGTTTGTACGATGAGTTTATTACATTTCGTTTATGTAATTTGGTGTGATGATTTTGTATGTTGGCATATTCAATGTATGTGTACTTGTTATGCATGAAGTACATGAGAAATTCGTCCCTAGCGTGGGATGTGTGAATGAGACATTTGGTCCATGCTTATCGAAATCAAGTATCATTTAAGTGAGTCTTGTTATGCAGAAATTCTATTTTCAGGCATATGGAAAAGACCACATTAAATATGTAATGTCTTGAAACTTCGTTCATGTGGTGACGAGAGCTTTATGCTCTATAGTTCAGATTTAAAAGAATCATTTCTCATGTGGGGGGCGGCTACATGAAACTGTTATCTTTAAATCTTGTTAGAATTCAAGTGTTATTTGAGTGGATCTCATAATGCGGAAATTTAGTTTCTTGGCATGAAAGCTAAGACCACAGTAAATATATAATGGCTTGAAGTTCTTTAAACGTGGGAAGGACGAAAATTCTTAAAGAATACTTCTAACATTTGGCACATGATAGGGCAAGAGCATGGTGTATCCAATACAAAGTTGTAATGTTCCCTCGTGGTTGTTTCGAAGTGGAGAAAATATTGGAAAAATTTTCTTGAAGAACATAGGTTGGATTGTAGGTCCAAATTGTGATGATTTCCAAATGAGACCGTGTTGCCGGTATGGAATTAATCGTTTGAACTACGGGTTTCAGCATGATAATTTCAATTAAGACCATTGTAGTGGCATGAAATCGAGTGGACTTCTTGTGTCTAAACTTAATTCTTTGTGGTTTACTGAAGGTAAAACCTAGTTGAAAAGAATTCTCTATAGTTTGAGACAATAAAGAAATTATTGACTTGTGAAATGTGAGGTTTTAAGTCATGGAGATGCATATCCTTATGCACAAGATACATGTTGAGTGCATGAGCATGATGGCTCAAAGAAACACTTCCTTATCGCTGTCATAACATATGAGTTGTCTCAGGCATGCATGGAGAAACCATAGATTGCTAGTGAAGCATAGGTGGAAGTAAAATGTGGATTGATGTAACAATCACATGATGAGCATATGTCAAAGCACAACATGTCATATGGTTAGTCTATACTTTTCATCATAGACATAAGACCATTCGGCAGTTGATCTATAGGTGGGTTATCACTATTGATTGTGTGAAATCAAAGGATAACATGCAGATCCGCTAAACAAATGCAACACCTAACTGATCAAATAATCTGCCTGTCTAGGGAAATGGGCTTAAGACCCACTCTTTAAGTGTTGTGGGCTTGTATAATTGCAAACGAAAAGGTGTGAGCAAAGAAAAAAGTGAAAAGATACAATTATCACAAAAGGTTGCCACCATTGAGGCTTGAACAGGCAACCTGTTGGTTGCACAAGGAAACGCCTGTCCAGAAGAGCTGGATGTTGCTTGTTAAAAGTTGTGACGAGCAGACATATGAATCCGTTCATTTTCTGGAAACCTTATGCGAATAATTGCATCTTTTGCCCACATCTTTTGGATATCTATATATAGGGCACCCCTACTTCATTTTTAATCATCCAATAGCAAAATCTCTTCTAGGAAAACTGTGGAGGATCACCAAGATAGTTTATCCTTTACGGATTTCAAGTCCTAAGTAACTTTTAATTTTGGAGGACGTTGAATACGAATTTCCATGGGATTTTCTAACCGTATCGGAGGATAAAGAAGTATAAAATAGAGTTCCTATTTATACTTGGCGGGTGTTGGATATTCTTCAGTTATTTAATCCATTATTGTAGTAATTCGCCGGAGTTAGAGTTCAAGTGCTAGAATTCTAATTCATCACTGCAGTTCTATTTTGGGAGACTATTTGTTACGTAAACCGTGAGCACCAGAGCGGGACAAATAAAGTCTTAAGGAAATAGGCAACTTTCGCTTCAAAGATAAATATTATTTTGTTCTTTGTGTTGTGTTCCAGATATCCATCTTCGATACACTACCCACCCGTAGTTATATGAAATTCGCCCACCAGAAAGCTCTATGCCTGGAAATGTATTTAGCAAGCAAGTCCATGCCCAATCATTCCCTGGAACTTTATATGAAAGACAATGGATTGGTGGTTGGAGCTCAGGCCCGAATCTATCACGTCAAGCCAGCAATTGTGTCAACGTATTCATGCACCAGACACTTTGAGAACTATAAAACTAAGAAAAAACCAACCACTTATTTGCTTTAGGCACAACTCAACTAAAATTGAATTTTGACAAAATTTATAATTCTCTTTTTACTTGAAACTTGTTTCGGTATATATAATAAAGTGGACTCAATTTCAAAACTCGGCTCCGTCCGTAAACTATCAAATTTAATCACATGATTCCAACTACCTTAAACGTTTAAACCCATCATTCAATTGAATCTAACCTTATTAAAAATTGCAATAATTAATTGATAAATCAATGTACTACCTGAGTGATCTAAACTAACTTATAAACATCTTAGGGTGAAGCATGACTTAATTCTATAGTGGACACTTATTGAGGTTAACAAAATAAGCAGTGGTTCCAGGAGAAATAGGTACTGTATTGATGAACTTGTTGGAGCTTTGAGCATGTGGGTTCGTAGTCTTCTTGTGCGTACTTATTGTACGAGTACAAACAATAACATGAAGAAAGATAAATGAATCGTAAGCTAGGTCAGCAACCTAATAACTTATCTTAGCTCAGAAAGGTGGTTAGTACTCTTGGTTCACTTGAACACTGTAAAAGAGGAAAATCACTAAGTATGTTAGTCTAACAAATCTTGTATAGGATGTTAGGTCTCTGAATGTAATTTTTATATCTTTGAAGAAGGCCAAGAAGAAGGCATCCGGCAGGAGAGTTCAACAAATTTGAAGACTGCACAAGATTGCTAAAGACAAAGGAAATTAGTCTCATCAGATACCTATGTCCAGATATCTTAAAGAAACAAGTGTTTCTCAATAAACAAGTTTTGCAAAAGATATCTGAGAACACAAGGTTTCCGAACGTGGAAAAGTGCCCCCAGAAACCTACACTCAGATACCCTGGATAAAACTATGTTTCTGGGAAACAATGTTTCAACAGGTATCTGGAGATGTGAAGGTCTCTGGAAAGGGACATGCAATGCTTCAGAAAGCGTGCATAGTTCCGTTGGCACTACAGGACAAAAATAGTACAATGCAATAAATGCACAGACAGAGACATCTGAACAAAAGAGGAAATCTCTGAAAAGAGACAACGTCTTCTACAGTACTATTTTAAGATATCAATAGTTTGAATTTGAATTGAGCCTAACGGATACTATTCAAAACGGCTTCAAATTCAACTATAAATATCACCACTTAGAATGCTTGAAACACACACTGAACACCTTGAACTTACACACAGAACGAACTTATTCATTCAAGCATACAAGCCTTCAACCTACTTGCTCTTTAGCTTACAGTTGCGACTAAGCTCTTGAATTCTAAGTAGCACGAAAGTTCTAAGTGTCCTGATCCTTAACAAGCATTGCTATTGTGAAGGAGTTGAATCAAAAGATCAAGTATCTGAGTTTCATTCTCCAGAACATTTAACATAGACTTGGGTCAGTAAAGAACATATCACCACACATTGTGAAGTGTGTTAAGTGATTCTTGTTCTATAGAGTATTCCTAAATAACTGAAAAGTTAGTAAGACTACTCACCTGACAAGCCATCATAACCAACACCTTAAACGGCGTGGAGTACAGGACGAAGTACTTAGTTTGGGAAACTAAAGAATAACTCCAAGGTTGAGCATAGGAAGTACTTAGTTTGGGAAACTAAGGAACAATTCAAAGGTTTCTGTGTATAGGAAGTACTTGGCTGTGAGTCGGGGAATAACTCAGGGGGAACACTTGGTTGGGAACCTAGTGTATTTAGGAATCGAGAGAAGATATTTGTAAGGTGAACTCAATTATCTGTCTTAGTGGATTCCAGGTCTGAGAAAGGCCGAACTGGATTAGTTGAAGGATTACGCCACCTTCAGATACCACTATAAAAGACGTGTTATTTACTTTCAACAATTTACTTATCGTTCTCTTTATCCTGCTAAGTATTTAAACTCATTATATCTTGCTGAGCACGTGCACTTATCACAGAAAAATCTTCCGCTCTCTGAAATTAAGTATCAGATATCTTCACAGATATCCGAGAAATTGTGTTTATCGACAAAAGTTGTAAAAGACTATTCATCCCCCCCCCCCCCCCCGTCTTTTCCTTTGCCGTTATCTGGACCAACAAGTGGTATCAGAGCAGGAGGTTCCCAAGCCTTCTGCACTGAACCTAGATCCCAGATAAGTTTCCACTAACTGCTTTTCACCTACACTTGATTTGTCTGTTTAGTGTGTTTGTTGCAGGATGTCTTTAAGTGATGCTCCAATTCTCAAGCCAGAGAACTATGAGAAATGGAAGAACAACATGTTGCTCTACCTAGAAGCCATCAGTGACGAAATGATCGAAGTAATAAAGAATTGCCCCATAGTCATTCAACAACTCAAGCAGGTCATTGAGGTTTCTAATGGTAGAGACAGAGTTCCCACTGATGAAGAACCAAGTGGTGGTTCCTCACAAACAGGTGCGTCAACCAGTGGAAGACCTACTGGTCAAGTTGTTTATGAGCCAAAGCCCAGAGAGCTCTGGACAACGGAAGATGCCAAGAGAAATCGACTAGATGGTCAGGCTCGCAATATCATCATACGTTCCACTCCAGAGCACATACAGTGTAAACTGTGGGGTGCAAAAACGGCGAAAGTGGCCTGGCAACTGATTGAAGAAATATGTGCCGGCATTGAGAAAACAAAGGAAAATAAGTTCGAAGTTTTGAAGCTCAAATTCCAAAACTTTAAACAAGGTCTTACAGAGACTCTTGAAGAACTAGATTTCCGGTTCACAACATTGATGAGTGAAATGGCTGCACTTGGTGAAAGTGAGAGATACTCTAAATCTGAAAAGGTTAAGACTATCGTGAGAAGCTTGAATCAAAACTGGGAACATACCAGTACTTTTATTTCAACCAAGGAATGCCAAATATCTCTCCAGTAGAACTCTTTTCCCACTTAGCTACTGTCAACTATGAAACCACTCAGAGAGAACAATTGATTGCTGAGAAAGTTCACAATGTTGCTTTAGTAACACAAGGTACTTCTGAAAAGAAGGATACCAAAGAAATGACCGGGGAAGATGCTCTTGCTGTGAAGCAAATGAGAAAATATGTCAGTCGGGAGATTGAGAGAAGAAAAGCCAAAGAGAAGTTGAAAAAGCATCTAGGCTTAAACTATCACCAGTACACAAAAACATGCAGCTGTCAAGCTCGCTGAACAAGCCACCAAGAAGCATCTAGATCTTGAGGAAATCGGAAACGATATCTGCTTTCTATCTATTGTCGTAAACCCGGTCCTTTTAAAAGAGACGCCTGCTTTTCAATAAGCTAAAGACAGGTGACAAGAAAGATAGAAGAAACTTCAAGAGAGGTCAGAGAGCTATGCTCACTGAAGAAAGGAAAAAGATTCAAATCCAACTGGATGCTCTTGATATTGAGTCAGAATCTGAGGAAGAAGAATCAGATGACTCCAAACTACCTTCTCCAGAATTATGTGGCATCACTTATGAATTGGTTGACTGGTCAAAAGAAAAGGGAATTATGTGGGGTTGCTGAGGAGATCTATCCAGATTGCTCCAACATTGAGCCTTGCCTAATGGCTGACGAGATAACCAACATTACTCAATTCATAAATTATGAGAGTGATGAGGAAGAAATCAGAAATTTAGAATATCTCAGAAGAGAACTTGATCTCTACAAAAGAGAATTTTAAATGGTCCGAGCTAGAACCTACATTTTTTAAGAAAAAAAGAATTCTCTTGAGAAGGAAAATTCACAATTACTCAAGATATCTAAGAAAAAGGATGCTGAAAATGCATTTCTCAAAGCATAGATATCTGAGACGGAGAAGTTACACAGAAAGGCAATGGATATACTCCAAAAGGAAAATAAAGATCTTCTTTCTGAAAATGAGGAACTCAAGAAGAAAGAACTATCTTTTCAATCCTATGCCAAAACTAGTGACACTCTTACTGAAGTACACTCTTATTTAAGAGATCCTTCAGAAAAGGGAGGACTTGGGCTGGACACACAAACAAATAGCTCTACTACTCTGAATAAGAGTGACGAAAGAATAACGTTTGTTAGTGCTCAGCAAGATGGTTCTCGAATAATTAACCTATAACATTGGCCAGAAAGCTAAGGTTGTTGACAAAGGAAAGGCAGTTGCGACCAAACCTTTGTGGGAAAAACAAGTCCAAAAGAAAAATGTTGGGAACGTTTCTGTAAAGAAACATAACACTGAAAAGTGTAATCACCCACTGTGCTATGTCTCTCAGAAAGGAAAAATTGCGGGTGCAGGCAAATTTTCCAACATCACGTTTTCTGGAAAGAAAGACGTTCCAGAGACTAGCAAAGCTGCTGAGAAGAGAACTCAGATAGCACCAGGTGCTCGAAATGGCATTGGCTATAAAGCCATCGGGAAATAACTCGCTCGTGAGTATAAACAAGAGCAAGTACGATGGATGAAAGTTAGGATTGCGCATAACAATCATCAGAAGTGGAAGAAAGAACAAGTTCTGACTATTCTGAATGCCAGGGCTAGAAGAAATCTGGCAAGGAAATCTAAGTTTGCTGAAAAGCAGACTCAACAATCTGACAGGTATCTGAAAGCACCACGAGGAGCACCAAGGAACACACCAAGAAGGAAAATAGCTTTAAATGATAATGACACTAATCATTTACCAAAAATTCCTCCTTATGTTCCAACAAGACAAAAGAATACCCCAAGGAAGTTCATTTAGAAATGGATTCCTATAGGGAGATTCTTTAGTCCAGAAGGTTCCATTGTTGGAATGAGAGCCTAACTCCATGTTTCCTGTCTTGTGCAGAACACTCTGAGGAAGAACCCGAAGTGGCATTTTGATAGTGGATGTGGGAAGCACATGACAGGAGACAAAGCAAATCTGGTTAACTACAGAAAATGCGATAAAGGACCAATTATTAGATTTGCTGGAGGAGATGAAAATCCAACCATAGGTTTTGGCAATCTGAAGCTTGGAGCTCTTACAATCTTTGAAGTACTACATGTAAAGGGATTGAAATATAATCTTCTAAGCATGAGTCAATTGGTAGACAAAGGGTACACTGTAAAGATCAAGTCAAAACTATGCAAATTAATTGACAGTGAGTCAAAGCAGAGAGTCTTGGATGCTAGGCGGAAAGGAAATCTTTATGTTGCTGACTGGGCGTCTGCCACAACTGAAGAATGTCTCATGGTGAGTCAATCTGGCCACACTGAAGAAAACTGGCTATGGCATAAAAGAATGAGTCACTTGAACTTCAAAACTCTGAACAAGCTAGCCAAGAAAGAATTGGTGGTTGGTTTACCCAAAATGGCATATAGAAAAGATGGTATATGCTCAGCTTGCCAAGTGGGAAAATAATCCAAAACATCTTTCAAGTCTAAAACTAGACACTCCGGAAAGGCACGCAAATGTTACATATGGATCTTTTTGAATCCTCTGTAACTAGCTATGCAGGAAAGAAGTATGGTCTGGTTGTTGTTGATGATTACTCAAGATTCACTTGGGTTGTATTTCTCAAACAAAAATATGATGCATGGGTTGAAATACCCAACTTGCTGGATAAGCTTGAAGTCATGAAAAATGACAAGGTATCTGTAATCAGAACAGACCATGGTACTGAGTTTGTGAACCAGTACATAAAAGAGTTTTGTACCTGCAAAGGTATACAACATCAACTATCTTCAGTAAGGACACCGCAACAAAATGGTGTTGCTGAAAGGAAGAATAGGACCCTAAAAGAAGTAGCAAGAACAATGCTTGCTGACACTGAAATAAGTGAAATCTATTGGGTTGAAGCTGTTAACACAGTCTGCTACACTCAAAATAGATGTTTGATTAACAAACACCATGACAAAACTCCTTATGCACTTTTGATTGGTAGACCCCCTAGTATCAAACATCTAAGGGTGTTTGGTTGCAGATGTTTTGTTCTTAACAATGGAAAAGAATACTTGAGAACATTTCAACCAAAAGCAGATGGAGTATTTCTTGGTTATTCTCTGAATAGCAAAGCCTACAGAATCTACAACAAAAGAACGCAAAAGATTGAAGATTTTGTTCGTGTAGTTTTCTACGAAGGAAACAAGAAAGTACCCTTGCATGAAGAACTCTCAGATAGATTCAAAGAACTAATGATTAAAGATTCTGAAGAAGAATCCTCAAAAGGAAACAACTCCGTCATTCACTTAGTGGATGGCTCTAACAATGAAAAGCAACCATTTCTTAGTAACAACCAGATAACTCTAAGACATGATGAAGAATTTCCTATGAGAATTCCAGAAATGGAACAGGTTACTGAGAACCTTCATCATGAAGAGGTTTCTGAGAATGAGATTGCTGAAAATCCAATCCCAGATATCTCTAACACTGAAAAAGTGTCAGATATCTATGGCATTTTCCGTGTGCCAAATATCTAAGATACTGCACAAGTATCCTGTCAAGATCATATTGATTCACATTCAGATAAAAATGATATTGATCCTACTAGTTCAAAATCCATTATGAAATGGATAAAAAATCATCCTGCCAAGGATGTGATTGGTCCTTTAGACCAAGGGGTTAGAACTAGGAGAGCAATTGCTGACTCTTTATGGACGTTTCATCTCAAAATTGAACCTAAAATTATAGAAGAAGCATTGAAGGATCAAGATTGGATCTCTGCAATGCAAGAAGAGTTGGATCAATTTGAGAGAAACAAAGTCTGGAAACTGGTTCCATTTGTTGATGGAATATCTATAATTGGAACCAAGTGGATTTTCAGAAACAAAATGAATGAGTCTGGTGAAATAACCAGAAACAAAGCAAGGTTGGTTGCCAAGGGATTCACCCAGACTGAAGGACTAGATTTTGATGAGTCATATGATCCAGTTGCAAGATTAGATGAAATTAGACTATTTCTAGCCTTTGCAGCTCATAAAGACTTTAAAGTTTATCAAATGGATGTTAAAAGTGCATTTTTAAATGGTGAACTTGCTGAGGAAGTCTATGTTGAACAACCACCAGGCTTTGAAGTTTTCACAGAGAGTAGAATGGTCTATAAGCTTCAGAAAGCTCTGTATGGACTGAAACAGGCTCCAAGAGCATGGTATGATACTTTAGCCAAATACTTGCTGGAAAGTGGCTTCAAGAAAGGAGATGTTGATAAAACGCTTTTTACTTTGAACCATGAAGGGAAACTACTTTTAGTTCAAGTATATGTTGATGACATTATATTTGAATTTAAAGACAAGCAACTTTGTAAAGACTTTGCTGAGCTCATGAAAAGTAAATTTGAGATGAGCATGATGGAAGAATTAAACTACTTCCTAGGATTGCAAGTCAAGCAACTTAATAATGGAATATTCATTAGTCAAACAAAGTATGCAAAAGATATGCTCAACAAGTTTAATCTAAAGCCTTCTGAAAAGAATGCTAAGATACCTATGAGCATTGGAACCAAAATGACCTATACTGAATCTACAAGAGTGTTGAAGAACACAAGTATAGGAAATTGATTGGGTCTCTACTGTACCTCACTGCAAGTAGACCTGATATTCAATATGCAGTTGGAGTGTGTGCTAGATTTCAGAGAAATCCAATGCAATCACACTACAACATTACTATGAAAATATTAAGGTATGTAAAGGGTACTGTAGAAGTTGGATTGTGGTATCCAAAAGACAGTGGATTGGTGCTAGATTAATATCATGGTTCAGCAAGAAATAAAAATCAATTGCCACATCTACCACAGAGGCTGAATATATTGCTGCTGGGTGTTGTGCTTCACAGATATTATGGATACAACAACAACTCAAAGACTATGAGATCAATGAAGAGAAAACTCCTATTTTCTGTGACAACACAAGTGTTATTGCCATAACTCAGAATCCTAAGTTTCATGCAAGAACAAAGCACATTGATGTTAGACACCACTTCATTAGAGATCATGTTGAAAAAGGCAATATAGAGATACTCAAAATTGGTAATGAAGACCAACTTGCAGATATCTTTACAAAGCCTTTGCAAGAAAGCAGGTTCTTAACCTTGAGACATAGTCTTGGGTTAATGGAGCTACCAAAGGAACTGAAAAGTTCTAATCTCTGAGACGGAAACTCAGAAAGGAGAAAGATATCTGGAACAGACATCCAGATATTCAAGGCAAAAAGGTATCTGAGAGGGGAACTCATATACTAAAAGGAGCTAAAAGTGTGAGTGAGACAGTAACTCAATGTGATTGAGAACGGAAAAGAAGAGATAAGATATCTGGAACAAGAATCCAGAATATCAAAGACAAAAGGTGAAACACATAGCAAAAAGATATCTGAGACGGGTACTCAGATATCAAAGGTTAAAGGGTAAAATGGCTATTTGAAGATTTCTGAGACAGGTACTCAGATATCTAGATCACCTAGTGAGGGGGAACACAAAAGAAGAAAGTAGTACAACTATCCGAGTCAATTACTCTCTCGTGTTGTATATTATTTCCATATTTGTGAAATATATGAATAGATGTATTGTTTGAAGATAAATTCAAAAAACAAAACTGTCCCTTAGTCACACAGAAGAAATGTGATTCAGATAGCTACTCGCCAAAGTTCATTGATTGGGCTCGATTACATGAAGTGATTGAGATAATTGCTGGAAAAGAAATCTCAGCCCTTGATGAAATAGGCGTTCCAGATTCAATGGCCAAGATTTAATCTTGCTAAAAAGTAGTGGACTGTAAAAAAAAAATAGTTATGGCCCACTAGCATTTAATGAAAAGTAGTTTTCACCCACGACCTTCTGCATTTGCACAGATACATATGTACAAAATCAATTTGTATGTATATGTCTGTTGAGAGTAAGATGCTATATATATAGGATTTTGGCAAAATAAATCACTTTCGCCTAATCCAACATTCATACTTACACAGAAATAGCAAAAACCTTTCAAAGATTTCTGCAAATCTCTGTTCTTCGCTTAGTTATTCTGCGAAGAATCACTAAACTCACACTCTAATCTCTTCTCGACTTTCAAAATTTCACTATTTAAAGAGATGGCTCCAAAACGTGCTCTTACCCAGAAATCCCAAGCTACCACCTCTGGTACTGCTGAAAAGCAAGCACCAGTGTTGGTTATAACAAACAATCGGTTGATTGGAGAGTTCAATCCTGATCATTGGACTTCAAATCACAGGATGATTTGGGATGGTTCCATGATTGAGGAATACCTCGTTGCTTCAATTGAAAACCAAGCTGACAGGAAGTTGGTACTTGATATGCTTGAAAAGGCACAAATCAAGGGCTTTCTATCTGCTTTTCCCAGTGGAGTTTCTTCACTGGATGTCCTAGAGTTTTACAACAACTCCACGATTATTTCCAAAGTCTCTGAGGCACTGAGACAGTGTCTATCAGGACTAAAGTCCAAGGACAGGAAATCCTGTTGGACGAAATAGCTTTCTGTGAGCTGTTTGAACTTCAAAATCTTGGAAATGATTTTGAAATTGACACCAAGGATGAAGATCTCCTTGAGGGTGTCAAAAAGCTCTACAGTGATGTGTGTGATCTTGACAAGCCAGACATACCCATAGACTTTAAGCTTGCTGACATAAGGACCAGACATCTGTTGGTCCACTGGGATGTGTTGGCATGTATCCTTCACAGATGCTTTGATGGTCTACAAGGAGGAGCTGACAGATAAGCCAAGAACGTTGGATGATGATGTTCTTTTTTAATCAACAAAACAAAATGCTAGAAAACCCTTTTAATTGGGGAAGTACGCCTTCATGAAATTTGTGAAGAAGATACAAGGCTTTGAGCCTAAAATCGTTGAGGGCCTTGTTGAGCCAAAAGACACAGTAAGCTATGGATTGAAGATATGCTACTTACTGGAGTGTCTTGGCATTGAGCTCAGAGAGACGGCAGACATTGCCAATAGTAACCTACTCTACAAATATGAGTATACAAACATGATAAAAAAGGTTACTACATCTCATGAAGGTTCCAAGAAACGAAAGACTGATGAGGTATCTGAGGGTTCCGTTGCGACCAAAAAGCCCAGAATCTCACGAAAGAAGTCTGCTGGCAAATAAGAAGGCATACCCATTGTGGATGTCGACTCTCAGATGTCTGACCCCACTGCTGATGAACTCATCAATGCTGCTAAGACCACAACAGATGAACTCATCAATGCTGCAGAGTGCCTTGCTGATGAACTTATCAATGCTGATAAAAGCAGTGAGAAACTTCAAACACTCTCTGCAGAAGCAGCAGGGATTGTTGATAATTCAGTCCTAGATTTCGATGAGGAATCTGAAGATGAGGGGGAAGCCATAATCCCCAAGGTTGCTGAAAGAGCAACAAGTGAAGAGGTTGCTGAGAAGGCAACTAGTTCAAAGGTTGCTGAAGAAGCAACTGTGTCCAAGGTCACTGGGCAAAACAAACCATCAGAGCAAGTAACACTTAAACATATTGAAGATGCTCTTATGAGTGGAAACTTAGTGTTGGAGGATACTACCATTGCCTCAACACTTAAAAATCTGTCTCAAGCAGATCTGGATATGCCCCATACAGCATCACCTTCTTCATCCAGATCAGAATCACCACACCAACCACAACAGCCAATAGTGGATGCTGTTGAGATGATACTTGAGTTACAGCATGAGATACCAGCATCTTTCCTTGCTGAAGAAAATCCTGTAAAAGAGCAGGTTCCCCAACTCAATGCGAGGGATCAAACTGAGGCATCTGCTCAGAATGATCAACCAGGGGAGGCAACTGAGTTGCAAACTCAGGATAGGTCCGAAGTACCTCAAACTTCCAACAAAGAAGTGGTCCAAGAACAACAAGACCAACGCATGGAAACTTCACAAGTTCCAGAGACCAGTCAGCCTGACAAAGCTCAGGTAGCTGAATGGTTTAACTCTTTACTTGTGATAACTTATGCTTAAATCTTGTTACTTATTAAAATTTCTTTGTTACAGGCTGAATTAGAAACACAAGAACAAGAGGAAGCTGGAAAGCTTGCCTCAGAGACTGAGAAGGAGGCCACCACAGCCTCATCTCTTAAGGAATCTGAGCCTGTGCTACAGGTGATAGAGAGTTCCTTAAGATATTACTTTTCAGATATATGTTAATACACTTAACTAATTAAATGACTATTTCTAATAGGCTCCAACTGAGAAGAAGAATGATGAGGCTGAGAAGCCTAACTCATCAGAGAATCAACCAGAGACTCACAAAGTCTCTGAGGAACAAGTATCTGAGCCTTCTATTGAGATGGTATATATCTTAGATATCTATATTCTTCACAATGTTACTCTGATCATTTTTCTAAATACTTAACACTTTCTACTCATAGGCTCAAACAGAAGTAGAAGTTGCTGGGGAATTGCCCATTCAATCCCCTCAACCAATGGAAATTGATGAGGCCACCAAGCCTTCATCACCAGAGAGAATACCAGAAACTGCACACATTTCTGAGAGACAAGTGTCTGAGCCTCCTACTGTGGAGGTAATTGACATCTCAGATATCAAATTGTCTAAGTGTTTTTCTCCTGATAAATTTCTAAGTGTTATGTTATATTTTATTCTCAGGTTCAAAAAGAAAGAGAGGATGCGGAGGATCAGACTTCCAAGTTTCCTCCTCACACCAAGATATCTGAGGCACCTGGAACCTTAGTAGTCCAACCTCCTGAGCCTGTTGTTGTTGCACAGGTAACACAGATTCTTGACTACTCTAACACCTAGATATCTACTAAAGTTTTGAAACTAACTCAAAACTCTCTCTTTCAGGCTCAAGCTAGTGCCTTAGTGGTCCCTGAAGATTTGAACAAGGACCTACTTCCATTCTTCAAGGCTCATACTCTGCCAAAGCATCTAAAGTGTTTCAAGAAATGGCAGAGAATCAGATGCTCTGATCTGTTTGAGATCACAAGGGTCACTGATCACCCTACCAGAAGATTTGACTTGGAGAATTATGTGCATGCAATGTTTCCGACTGAGCAATACGCATTTGCCACATTGATGAATAAGAACTTCATGAAGGAAGTGGCAAACAAGCTTATTGAAGCCTTTGAAAAGGCAGATGGTCAGACCAGAATGGAGATGGCATTCAAGCCAATCTTGCCTAAGTCCCTACAGTGCATACTCTTTGAACAAGAGGAAGTAAATGGGCAATATTGGTCACACTTCCTGAAGTGATCAAATTTGGTTTCTAAAGATGTGGAGGAAACAGATGAGAATAATTTTGAAGAACCTCCTTCTAACCATCACAAGGATGATGATGACAAAAAGGATGATGATGATGCCCCTGCACCAGGGACAGGAGGGATTGCACTAGGTAATAATACCTCAGTTGCTGAAAAGCACACTAAGAGGACTTCACAAAATTCCCCTCCTCCATCTCCTCATAAGTTTACACATCCATCTCCCCAACAAAAAGACTCTACTGAACAAGTAGTTGAGCACTCTGAGGACAACACTCAGAAGATATTGGATGCACAAGCCAGAGTTGCTCAACTCAAACAGTTGTTGGAGGAAGAATAACAACTAAATCTTCAACTGGAAGAGAAGATAGCTAAATCCAAACCAAAGCTCCAAAAGATTGAAGATCAAACCATCAATGAAATGGAATCTTATGCTGAAATGAAAGAACTCCAGCTTGTTGTTCAGGCAATTGCTGAGGAATTAGATATTGAGAAAGTATCTGAAGACAAGCATGATGCTAAGGCTGCATCACCAAAAGATGTACCATCGTCCTCACTAAAAGGAAAGAAGCCCATCTCTGAGATGGTTGCTGGACTAGAAAACATTGATGAAAATGTCCAAGAGGATGAAGATCACTAGGCTGATGACTCAGATGATGAAGAAGAGAAGAAATTGGCAGAACACCGAAATGAGCACTTGGTGGTGTCTCATTTGAAAAGGAAGCTGATTGCTCCTGAAATTTTCAACAAGCTTCCAAATGTCAACTCCAATGAATACTTGAACAAATATCAAGTACTGGCTAAAATGAACAAGGAGTTATCTTCTCAAAATGAAGCCACCATTGCATCAGTCCCTGCAGAGATGAAGAAATTCACTGAGCTCATCACTCAGAGAACAACCAGTCTGGTCATTGCTCAGAAAGGCCTAGGCATGGTTAGGGATGATGACCAAAACTTGGCTGCAAAAGCATTTGAAGAGGCTAGCTATGCTGCAGGAAAACCAGATGCTATTCAAGGTCCACTAGCAGAGCTCACTGGTAAGGACAATGGTCTTATCAAACAAAATCAGGAGCTCAAGGCTAATCTGGAAAAGTTGGTTGCTGCTTACAACTATCTGCAAGGCAACTTTGACTCCCTTTCAGAATCTTTTGTGATTCTTAGTCAGTCAACAATGACTAAGGGGGGAGGATTTCAAGGTGCTCAGAGAGGAAGAGGAAGAGGAAACAAAAGAAAAACTGAAGAACCACATCTCAAAATAAATGAGCCCTCCTCAGACTGCTCTACAGATAGTGGCCACCACTCAGCAACTTCCTGAAAAAGGAATGACAACAAGGGCCAGGGCACAGAAACCTCCAAGGGGTACCAAGGCTCCAAGGAGAAGACAAGTGAAAGGGGTTGATAAGTCCTCTGAAGAAGAAGAAGAAGAAGAAGAAGAAGAAGAAGAAGAAGAAGAAGAAGAAGAAGAAGAAGAAGAAGGACAAATCAAATTCCAGGGCAATGAAGAAGGCTGCAAATCACCCTATAAGAGAAATCTGGAGGATGATGATGAAGAAGAGGATAAAGATGAAGCTCCTCTTCACAGAAAGAGAAAAAGGGTTGATAGCCTAACTGAGCCCTTAGATGCAAAGCCAATAGCAGCTAAAACACCCTCTGGAAATACCAAGTCAATCCAGGGTGGTTCTTCAAGCAATGCCCCAAGGGAGAATTCAAGACAAAGGAGGAACAGGTTGAGAGCTGAACAAAGAAAACTTCAACTACCACTCAGGCCTGAAGAAGCCAAGATAGAGTATATGAAGACCATCAATGACTCCTCTGTCTACAGGTGCATTAATCAGAAGAATGTCTACTGGATTCTGGAACTCAGGCACTTACTGGTAAATGAAAAATTTCCAGAACCAATCCATAAACAACTCATGGCATGGAGAAAAGACAAGCCAGTCTTGATTAACACCAACCACATCAAAGCCTGGTTGGATTTTGAAGTAATCAAGAGAATAGAAGCCATGAAGAAGGACCTCTCTGATGATTGTCCTTATGAAAAGCCAGATGATGTGCACAGAAATCCCAACATCACTGGAACAGGCACAAGAGCAAGACTTGATGTGGAACCCTATGAGTCTTTTTACATGACTCAAGAGCAATACAAGGGTGACATAAGATATCTGAGGATCATATATGAATACTTCAAGCTATCAGATATTAGAATTGAGCAT
Source organism: Plantago major (assembly GCA_026545765.1). NCBI lineage: Eukaryota > Viridiplantae > Streptophyta > Magnoliopsida > Lamiales > Plantaginaceae > Plantago > Plantago major. The sequence continues at coordinate 41,199,391 of CM048843.1, read as the reverse complement.
GCCTGGAAATGGGGGAAGTATCTGTGGATCAAACACTTTACCAAGAAGAATCCCACCAAAACCTACAAGGAAGTTTGTGGATTTGCCAGAAACACTGAGATGATAGTCAGGACCATGCTCTATGACTACTTAGATGATATCAAAAGGTTTGGGGATAGGGAATTTGCTAACTGATCCATAGATCTGTTGATTGAAGACTTGAAGATTTTGAAGACTTGAATACTACTAAATTAGATTGTTTACTTGGAGCTTGGTTACTCCTATTGTTCTAATTTAACTAAGTATTTTTGTATCTTGCTGACTGAGCTGTAATGTGTTTTATTTATTAAGTTATCTGTCAACTCCCTGTGTAACATATCTGATGAACCTACTCTCAGATATCAATCTATAAAAAGATAACTTGTCAGCAAAGATCACACCTTGTGATTTGGTTGATGTTTACTTTCTGCACTTAATAAAAATGAACTGAAAATGTCATAAGAAATGATTAAGTGTTGGATTGTTCCCTCTTCCAAGTTGTAATAGGTTTTAAAGATAGTCACCGTTGACTGATCAAAAAGGGGGAAATTTGTTAGGAATATCTGTTTAGATTTTGATCAGCAACCTAATGACTTATCTTAGCTCAGAAAGGTAGTTAATTTTCCTGGTTCACTTGAACACTGTAAAAGAGGAAAATCACTAAGTATGTTAGTCTAGCAAATCTTGTATAGGATGTTAGGTCTCTAAATGTAATTTTTATATCTTTGAAGAAGACCAAGAAGAAGGCATCTGGCAGGAGAGTTCAACAAATTTGAAGACTTGAAGACTGCACAAGATTGCTAAAGACAAAGGAAATTGGTGTCATCAGATACCTATGTCCAGATATCTTAAAGAAATATGTGTTTCTCAATAAACAAGTTTTGCAAAAGATATCTGAGAACACAAGGTTTCTGAACGAGGAAAAGTGCACACAGAAACCTACACTCAGATACCCTGGATAAAACTATGTTTCTGGGAAACAATGTTTCAACAGGTATCTGGAGATGTGAAGGTCTCTGGAAAGGGACATGCAATGCTTCAGAAAGCGTGCATAGTTTCGTTGGCACTACAGGACAAAAATAGTACAATGCAATAATTGCACAGACAGAGACATCTGAACAAAAGAGGAAATCTCTGAAAAGAGACAACGTCTTCTATAGTACTATTTTAAGATATCAATAGTTTGAATTTGAATTGAGCCTAACGGATACTATTCAAAACGGCTTCAAATTCAACTATAAATATCACCACTTAGAATGCTTGAAACACACACTGAACACCTTGAACTTACACACAAAACGAACTTATTCATTCAAGCATACAAGCCTTCAACCTACTTACTCTTTAGCTTACAGTTGCGACTAAGCTCTTGAATTCTAAGTAGCACGAGAGTTCTAAGTGTCCTGATCCTTAACAAGCATTGCTATCTGTGAAGGAGTTGAATCAAAAGATCAAGTATCTGAGTTTCATTCTCCAGAACATTTAACATAGACTTGGGTCAGTAAAGAACATATCACCACACATTGTGAAGTGTGTTAAGTGATTCTTGTTCTATAGAGTATCCTAAATAACCGAAAAAGTTAGTAAGACTACTCACCTGACAAACCATCATAACCAACACTTTAAACGGCATGGAGTACATGAAGTACTTAGTTTGGGAAACTAAGGAATAACTTCAAGGTTACTGAGCATAGGAAGTACTTAGTTTGGGAAACTAAGGAACAACTCAAAGGTTTCTGAGTATAGGAAGTACTTGGCTGGGAGCCGGAATAACTTCGGGACACTGGTTGGGAACCTAGTGTATTTAGGAATCGAGAGAAGATATTTGTAAGGTGAACTCAATTATTTGTCTTAGTGTATTCCAGGTCTGAGAAAGGTCGAAGTGGATTAGTTGAAGGATTACGTCACCTTTCAGATACCACTATAAAAGACGTGTTATTTACTTTCAGCAATTTACTTATCGTTCTCTTTATCCTGCTAAGTATTTAAACACATTATATCTTGCTGAACACGTGCACTTATCACAGAAAAGTCTTCCGCTCTCTGAAATTAAGTATCAGATATCTTCTCAGATATCCGAGAAATTGTGTTTATCGACAAAAGTTGTAAAAGACTATTCACCCCCTCTAGTCTTTTCCTTTGCCGTTATCTGGACCAACAATACTCATCAACGATCATATTGCAAGAGCATTACTCTAAAGTCTCAATTGAACAATTATTCCAAATCATCATTTTCAAGTTGTTGTGGAGGTTCTAATTGGATTAAAAAGGGTTAGATATGTTAAAATGACACGACGTTACTTTAGGCACATTAAAATTGTATTCTCCAACTTTTATATATATATAAATAATATAACCCATAACTTGGTGCGTCTTCCGTTTTTCTTCTCCTATGGCCCTCTTCTTCCATTCTCCTGACTTCTTCTTCTTCACGGCTCTTCTCCTGTGGATCTAGCGATTTATTTACTCCGCTTCTCCTCTCTTGAATTCAAACCCAGGGATTCTGTAATCCGATATGGTTGTACTCAATGCGTAGCCACCTCCCACGACCACCGTGTTCTGGACATTCTAACCCAATACAAAACCGTCTCAATCCCGAAATTATTTTGTCAATTGATAGCCTTATGATTTCATATTTGGAGATGGGAAGGTGAGGTGAAAACTGGCGAATTAGATATGAGCTTCGAATATGATTCACTAATCAAATCTGATTCAACCTTTTTTCGCCCCTCTGCTTTTTTACTGTTCCGGTGCGAGTTTTAGCCAAGAAGACTCTCCAGCGCAGGCCCGTGCTCAAGACCTTGCTCGCAAACTCAAAGCTACTCTTATCCAGAAAGTCAGGTGATTTGCAACTACTCCTTGTCTTTTCAAATTACTGTACATTAATTCAGAAAGAAAATGAAATTGAGTATTGTACCGTATCATATTTCAAGTAATTAGCTTTTTTTGAGTAGTACTCTCTCCGTTCCGCCGTTCCGGAGAACTTCAGGTTAGCGTGTGCAGTTTTATGCTAAAAGTGGGTTAGAGTGTGCAGTTTTATGCTAAAAGTTAAAGTAATAGAATATATAAAATGTGGAAAAATGTGTATTGAGTGTAAAGTTTAGATTGTTTATTATTTGTTGGGTGTGGGGTAGGTTTCTTTTTTTGGTAATGTATGAAGTTCTGCGGACGGCTAAAAATGGCAAATGTATGAAGTTCTGCAGTACGGGGACGGAGGGAGTACTTCAATATTGTATTTTGACCTGATAGAAATTAAAGAGTGTAGGTTGTTTTCGGTTTAGAATGTATGATAGGATAAAATGTGATAGATTCGTAGATGTGGTGGTGTGATTAAAGTAGTCGGTTTGATTTCTTCAATGTAAATGAATTTGGATGTGTTGTTGTACTTTATATGAACCTCGATTAGCTTCCCTTTTCTGATGAAAGCAAATGACCTTTTCGAGCATTCCCCGAGATAATACAACACATAGAAAACACGAGTGAGCCTAATGAAAAATCTTCATGTAGTGTTTTGTTTAGGCAATATCATTTGAATGGCTCATACCACTTGATCCTCGGCTACTACATTCACAAATCTTGCTCCATTGCCAGACGCTGTAGAGTGTGACTTCATTGTATTAGTATATAAGTAGCAGCTAGATAGGATGGTGATAGTTCAACACCTCATATTCCACTATAGAGGTTGTAGAGAACGACTTAGTTTTTCGATAGGGATCAATTTCTATATGGGAGCACTGTATTACACATAAATGCATGTACCATCTCAAGTACTTTGATTCTGGTGTGAGCTTTATCTGAGATTAATATTGAATCCATCACTTGAACATATGTTTCATCATTTGCATGCCAAGAGTATATCAATTATCAACCAGACCAATGAGCCGGAGCTTTTTTTCTCACCACAGATTGCTTCTCTAGAACCAGAACAAGCTAATAGAATCCGCGGGCAACAATATCAATGTAAGGTACTTTTAATCGTTCATCGGATTCATTCATTCACGTAATTTACGGTTTTTATTCGCAGTTCTTGTTGGGAGTTCAAACAGATTCGCCATGTCTTGAGAGCCATGACCAGTGGTGTCCAGTTTGTCTAGATCTCTGATAATTAGAGATATATAATCATTTGTTTGTCTTTTAGTGGCTTGCTTATACAATTATTTAGCTATGCTTACTGTTGAAAGTTTCAATCTTCAGATGTTTCTTTCTATTCACTATTTCAGAAATCATTTATCAATCTCTAGCTGTTTCTCAATCGTGAAGTACAGAGAGAAAAATTATTAGCTGTAGTTACTATATTCCATTTACAAAATAGTTGGTTTCCTAATTACTTTGTTATGTTAAATTGTTATCAGCTATGTTTTAATGCAAGAGAATATATCGATATTCTTTTTGTGCTGCAACTTATTTGAATTTGTGTGGATATTGGTTTAGTCGAGAAAACTTGTAGTTTGGTTTCTATTTGACCATGTTTTGGGGTTAGACTGTAAATATATAATTGGAAGTGGAAATATCTTATGCTACTGTACTTTCTGAGTAATAGAAAATTTAACTTCTTCAAGAAAAAGAAGAGTTGAACTATGTCGATGAGTAAGGAGACCTTATACATTTGGCATTAGTTTTATATTCATACTTTTAAGTGAAATGAGGGTCAATTAGAGAAAGAAACTTTAATATATAGTGCAGTAACACGCGTAGCGTGTTACGCAGTTTCTAGTATATATATAAATGCCATAATAATTAGAGGTACTCCGATAAATTTCCAAGCCAACCGAACATGTGGTAATCAGAAAATAATATATTTTCCCTCCATCTCCCAAATATGAACAATTCCAAAAATATAAAATAAAAATGTACATGTTACAACCATGTTTAATTTGGGTTTATATTTTTTTAAATGAAAATTCATCTGAAACATTTCTAAAATAATTTTTAAAATTTCAGAATTATTTTAAAAATATAAAAATATACATCTTTTGCAAGATAGCGTCTTTCCCCGAAATCAAATAAATATCACATATTCACATGTTTAACTACGAACATGGGGTATTGATGTGACAATGAAATGCGCGATTTTGCAAGCTTTAAGACCCTCGTTTTTTGCCCAAGATTCAATATTCATATCAGATTTTGGCCAATTACCAACTTATTGTGTATTTTGTAGGTCATGATCGTGTTTTTGAGGAATTGTACGATTTTAGGTACCAAAACGTCATATTTGGGCGAAATAGGGGAAGTTAAGCAAATACGCTAATTTGGCTGTTGCACGGAGTTTGAGGTGTCAAAACATGTCATGTGACCAACCAATGCGAAGATATTTGAAGATGCTACAACATTGTAGAAGACCATTTTTCGAGGAAACGAAGTTACGAAGCCCGAAATCGATGAATGAAGAAAATAGATTCGAATCTGCAGAAATTGAAGAGTGGCGGTCGACAGTCGACCGCAGAAGCCTCTCTGCGGTCCACCGTCGATCGCAGTTGAGTAGAATCCTCTGGAACTTGGGTTTTTCCTGGCCTGTCAGGCTAGAGCTCGCCTTTCTGACCTTCCTTATTGATGAATGGCGGCCAGAGCTCGAATTCCACTGTATAAATAAGACCCTTGGGGTCTCATAATCATTAACCGCTCACAAAGCAGCTCTCCTGAGAGAAAACTAGTCCTTGGGGAAGTGAAACCCCAAAATCGCTGGTCGTCAAGCACCCAGAAGGAGGAAACCCTAGAAACAACACGAAGACATCAGAGACTAAGCTTCTTCTTCTTCTTCTTCTTTCTTTACTGTTTTCGATTTCTGTCAGTAGTAGAATACTATGAATAGCTGTTGGTCCAGATAACGGCAAAGGGAAAAGACTAGGGGGGGGGGGGAGGTGAATAGTCTTTTACAACTTTTGTCGATAAACACAATTTCTCGGATATCTGTGAAGATATCTGATACTTAATTTCAGAGAGCGGAAGACTTTTCTGTGATAAGTGCACGTGTTCAGCAAGATATGTGTAAATACTCAGCAAGGTAAATAAAACAAGTAATAAATTGCATAAAGTAAGTAACATTGATCTTTATAGTGGTATCTGAAGGTGGCGTAATCCTTCAACTAATCCACTTCGGCCTTTCTCAGACCTAGAATCCACTAAGACAGATAATTGAGTTCACCTTACAAATATTTTCTCTCGATTCCTAAATACACTAGGTTCCTAACCAAGTGTTCCACCGAGTTATTCCCTGGTTTTCTCAGCCAAGTACTTCCTATACTCAGAAACCTTTGAGCTATTCCTTAGTTTCCCAAACTAAGTACTTCGTATGCTCAGTAACCTTGGAGTTATTCCTTAGTTTCCCAAACTAAGTACTTCCAGTACTTCACGCCGTTTAAGGTATTGGTTAAGGTAGTTTGTCGGGTTTGTTAGATTAATAACTTCTACAGTTATGTAATACTACCTTCTTGAACAAGAGTCACTTAATACACTTCACAATGTGTGGTGATATGTTCTTTACTAACCCAAATCTATGATAAATGTTCAAGAGAATGAATCTCAGATACTTGATCTTTTGATTTAGCTCCTTCACAGATAGCAATGCTTGTTAAGGATCAGGACACTTAGAACTTTCGTGCTACTTAGAATTTAAGAGCTTAGTCGCAGCTGTAAGCTGAAGAATAAGTAGGTTGGAGGCTTGTAAGCTTGAGAGAAAGATACCACTAGTTGTATTACCAGAGAAGCTTGGTATTTTCAGTGAGTTCAATGTGTAAGTTCAAGGTGTATTTCAAGCATTCTAAGTGTTGATATTTATAGTTGAAAATCATGCCGTTTGAATAGTATCCGTTAGGCTGAATGAAATTCAAACTATTGATATCCGAAAATAATACTGCAGAAGACGTTGTCTCTTTTCAGAGATTTCCCCTTTTTGTTCAGATGTCTATGTCTGTGCATTTATTGCATTGTACTATTTTTGTCCTGTAGTGCTAATGGAACTATGCACGCTTTCTGAAGCATTGCATGTCTCTTTCCATAGACCTTCTCATCTCCAGATACCTGTTGAAACATTGTTTCCCAAAACATAGTTTTATCCAGGGTATCTGAGTGTATATATATGTGGGCACTTTTCCTCGTTCAGAAACCTTGCGTTCTCAGATATCTTTTGCAAAACTTGTTTATTGAGAAACACTTGTTTATCAAAGATATCTGGACATATGTATCTGATAACCTTTGTCTTTAGCAATCTTGTGCAGTCTTCAAAACTTCAAAAAATGTTGAACTCTTTTGCTGGATGCCTTCTTCTTGGTCTTCTTCAAAGATATAAAAATTAAATTCAGAGACCTAACATCCTATACAAGATTTGCTAGACTAACATACTTAGTGATTTTCCTCTTTTACAGTGTTCAAGTGAACCAAGAGTACTAACCACCTTTCTGTGCTAAGATAAGTCATTAGGTTGCTGATCAAAATCTAAACAGATATTCCTAACAAATTTCCCCCTTTTTGATCAGTCAACGGTGACTATCTTTAAAACCTATTACAACTTGGAAGAGGGAACAATCCAACACTTAATCATTTCTTATGACATTTTCAGTTCATTTTTATTAAGTGCAGAAAGTAAACATCAACCAAATCACAAGGTGTGATCTTTGCTGACAAGTTATCTTTTTATAGATTGATATCTGAGAGTAGGTTCATCAGATATGTTACACAGGGAGTTGACAGATAACTTAATAAATAAAACACATTACAGCTCAGTCAGCAAGATACAAAAATACTTAGTTAAATTAGAACAATAGGAGTAACCAAGCTCCAAGTAAACAATCTAATTTAGTAGTATTCAAGTCTTCAAAATCTTCAAGTCTTCAATCAACAGATATATGGATCAGTTAGCAAATTCCCTATCCCCAAACCTTTTGATATCATCTAAGTAGTCATAGAGCATGGTCCTGACTATCATCTCAGTGTTTCTGGCAAATCCACAAACTTCCTTGTAGGTTTTGGTGGGATTCTTCTTGGTAAAGTGTTTGATCCACAGATACTTCCCCCATTTCCAGGCATGCTCAATTCTAATATCTGATAGCTTGAAGTATTCATATATGATCCTCAGATATCTTATGTCACCCTTGTATTGCTCTTGAGTCATGTAAAAAGACTCATAGGGTTCCACAACAAGTCTTGCTCTTGTGTCTGTTCCAGTGATATTGGGAATTCTGTGCACATCATCTGGCTTTCCATAAGGACAATCATCAGAGAGGTCCTTTTTCATGGCTTCTATTCTCTTGATTACTTCAAAATCCAACCAGGCTTTGATGTGGTTGGTGTTAATCAAGACTGGCTTTTCTTTTCTCCGTGCCATGAGTTGTTTATGGATTGGTTCTGGAAACTTTTCATTTACCAGTAAGTGCTCGAGTTCCAAAATCCAGTAGCCATTCTTCTGATTAATACACCTGTAGACAGAGGAGTCATTGTTGGTCTTCACAATCTTGGCTTCTTCAGGCCTGAGTGGTAGTTGAAGTTTTCTTTGTTCAGCTCTCAGCCTGTTCCTCCTTTGTCTTGAATTCTCCCTTGGGGGATTGCTTGAAGAACCACCCTGGATAGACTTGGTATTTTCAGAGGGTGTTTTAGCTTCCAAAGGCTTTGCAGCTATGGGCTCAGATAGACTATCAACTACTTGTTCAGTAGAGTCTTTTTGTTGGGGGAGATGGATGGGTAGATTTCTGAGGAGATGGAGGAGGGGATTTTTGTGATGTCCTCTCAGTGTACTTTTCAGCAACTGAGGCATTGTTTCATTGTGCAATTCTTCCTATCCCTAGTGAAGGGGCATCATTATCATCCTTTTTATCATCCTCATCCTTTTGATGATCAGAAGGAGGTTTTTCATAGTCATTCTCATCAGTCTCCTTCTCTTCTTCATCTTCAGAGACCAGATTGATCACTTCTGGAATAGTGACCATTTGCCCATTAACTTGCTCTTGCTTAGAGGGTATGAATTGTAGAGTCTGGGGCAAAGTAGGCTTGAAAGCTATCTGCATTCTGGTCTGACCATCTGCTTGGTTAAAAGCTTGAATAAGCTTTCTGGCCACTTCTTTGACGAAGTCCATATGCATTAATGTTCCAAAAGAGTATTGTTCAGTGGGGAACATACATAATTTTCCAAATCAAGGGCTCGTGCTCTCCTTATGGGGTGATCAGTCACCTTAATGATCTCAGATAGATCGGAGCATCGAAGCTTTTGCCATTTCTTGAAGCATTTTAGGTGCTTTGGCAAAGTGTATTCCTTGAAGAAAGGAAGCAGGTCCTCTTTCTTATCAACAGGGACCTTATTGGCACTTGTTTGAGTCTGAAAGAAAGAGTTCTGAATTAGTTTCAAAACTTTGGTAGATATATGGGCTTTAGAGTAGAAAGGTATCTGAGTTACCTGTGATGTGCTCGGATGACTCACTCTGAGGTTCAGTGCCTTAGATATCTGGATATGAGGAGGAGACTGGGAAGCCTGATCCTCAGAGATCTTTCTTTCTGCTTGAACATGAGATTAAAAAACAACACTTTGAAAACTTGAGCAAGAAAACTACGTTAGCCAATTTTAGTTATCTGAGAAGTCAATTACCTCCACAATAAGAGGCTCAGATACTTGTCTATCAGAGACTTGTGCAGTCTCTGGAAGTTTTTCTTGTGATGAAGGCTTTGATGCCTCATCAATTTCCATTGGTTGCAGGGATTGAGTGGGCAATTCCCCAGCAACTTCTACTTCTTTTTGAACCTGCAAGTAGAAAGTGTTAGTTTGAGAAAAATGATCAGAGATTTATCTTTTGAAGATTATAAGTATCTGAATGAAATACCTTCTCTGCAGAAGGTTCAGATACTTGTTTCTCAGAGATCTTGGAAGTCTCTGGATTCTTCTCTAAAGAGATAGAATTTTCCGTCTCTCCATTTTTCTTCTCAGTTGGAGCCTATTAGAAACAAACACTTAAGAGTATTAGTCAAGTGTATAAAGCACATATCTGAGATGTTATATCTTAAGGAACTTTCTACTACCTGTGAGAAAGGCTCCTGTTCCTTAAGTGGTGAAGCTATGGAAGCCTCCTTCTCAGATTCTGAGGCAAACTTTGTAGCTTCCTCTTGATGTTGTGTTTCTAATTCAGCCTGTAACAAAGAAATTTTTTATAAGTAACAAGATTTATAAACATAAAATTTCACAAGTAGAGAGTTAAACCATTCAGCTACCTGAGCAGTGTCAGGGTGATTGGTCTCTGGAACTTGTGACCCTTCTATGCTTTGGTCTTGTTGTTCTATTTCAGCTTCTTTGTTTGAAGTTTCAGGTACTTCAGGCCTTTCCTGAGTGTGCAACTCAGTTGCCTCCCCTGGTTGATCATTCTGAGGAGATGCCTCAGTTTGATCCCTCTCATTGAGTTGGGGAACCCGTTTTACTGATTTTCTTCAGAAGGAAAGATCTTTGGTATCTCATGTCAGAATCAGTATCATCTCAACAAGATCCACTTTGTCATTGTGGTGTGGTGATTCGATCCGGATGAAGAAGGTGATGTCAGATGGGCCTATTCGACCGCTTGAGACAGACTTTTAAGTGTTGAGGCAATGGCAGTATCCTCCAATACTAAGTTGCCACTCATCAGAGCATCTTCAATATGCTTAAGTGTTACTTGCTCTGATGGTGTGTTTTGTCCAGTGACCTTGGACACAGTTGCTTCTTCAACAACCTTTGAACTAGTTGCTCTTTCAGCAACCTTGGGGATTATTGCTTCCCCCTCATCTTCAGATTCCTCATCGAAATCTGGGACTGAATTATCAACAATCCCTGCTGCTTCTGCAGAGAGTGTTTGAAGTTTCTCACTGCTTTTATCAGCATTGATAAGTTCATCAGCAAGGCACTCTGCAGCATTGATGAGTTCATCTGTTGTGGTCTTAGCAGCATTGATGAGTTCATCTTCATTTATGAGTTCATCAATAGTGGCAGCAGATATCTGAGAGTCGACATCCACAATGGGTGTGTCTACTGATTTGCCAGCAGATTTCTTTCGTGAAGTTCTGGGCTTTTTGGTCGCAACGGAACCCTCAGATACCTCATCTGTCTTTCGTTTCTTGGAACCTTTCTGAGATGCAGTAACCTTTTTCATCATGTTTGTATACTCATATCTGTAGAGTAGGTTACTATTGGCAATGTCTGCCGTCTCTCTGAGCTCAATGCCAAGGCACTCCAGTAAGTAGCATATCTTCAGTTCATAGCTTAGTGTGGCTTTTGGCTCAGAAAGTCCCTTAACGATTTTAGGCTGAAAGCCTTGTATCTTCTTCACAAACTTCATGAAGGCGTACTTCCCCCAATTAAAAGGGTTTTTCAGCCTTTTGTTTTGTTGATTCAACAAGAACATCATCTTCCAGCGTTCTTGGCTTATCTGGTCAGCTCCTCCTTGTAGACCATCAAAGCCTGTGAAGGATACATGCCAACACATCCCAGTGAACCAACAGATGTCTGGTTCTGATGTCAACATGTTTGAAGTCGATGGGTGTATCTGATTTTTCAAGATCACACACATCACTGTATAGATTTTTTACACCCTCAAGGAGATCTTCATCCTTGGTGTCAATTTCAAAATCCTTTCCCAGATTTTGAAGTTCAAATAGCTCACAGAAAGCTGTTTCGTCCAACAGGATTTCCTGTCCTTGGACTTTAGTCTTGATAGACACTGTCTCAGTGCCTTCAGAGACTTTGGAAATAATTGTGGAGTTGTTGTAAAACTCCAGGACATCCAGTGAAGAAACTCCACTGGGAAGAGCAGATAGAAAGCCATTGATTTGTGTCTTTTCAAGCATATAAAGTATCAACTTTCTATCAGCTTGGTTTTCAATTGCAGCAACGAGGTATTCCTCAATCATGGCACCACCCAAAATAATCCTGTGATTTGAAGTCCAATGATCAGGATTGAACTCTCCAGTCAATTGTTTATTTGTTATAACCAACACTGGTGCTTGCTTTTCAGCAGTACTAGAGGTAGTAGCTTGGGATTTCTGGGTAGAAGCACGTTTTGGAGCCATCTCTTTAAATAGTGAAAGTTTTTGGAAATTGAAAATAGATTAAGGTGTGAGTTTAGTGATTCTTTGCAGAATAACTAAGCGAAGAACAGAGATTTGTAGAAAACTTTGAAAGGTTTTTGCTATTTTTGTGTAAGTGTGAATGTTGGATTAGACGAAAGTGATTTATTTTGCCAAAATCCTATATATATAGCATCTTACTCTCAACAGACATATACATACAAATTGATTTTGTACTTATGTATCTGTGCCAATGCAGATAAGCGTGGGTAAAATTCGTGTTGCATTAAATGCTTAGTGGGCCACGTCTGTGTTTTTACAGTCCACTATTTTACTGAGAATTGATCTCGTCTGTTAAGATCAAATGCGCATTTCATCAAGGGTCACGATTGCTTCTTCAGCAATGATCACAATCAGTAATTGTAATTGTGTCCAATTAATGAAATTTGGCGTAAGGCTTTCTGAATCACATCTCTTTTCTGTGAGTAGGGGACAGTCTTTGGACTTATATAGTCAGTTCAGAGACTGTGTGTAACTTAACATAAAAATGGAAATATATAAAACACCAGAGATGTAGTTGACTGAATATAGTTGTACCACATTTCTCTTGTGTTCCCCCCCACTAAGTGATCAAGATATTTGAGTACCTGTCTCAGAAATCTTCAAATAGCCATTTTACCCTTTAACCTTTGATATCTGAGTACCCGTCTCAGATATCTTTTTTCTATGTGTTTCACCTTTTGTCTTTGATATTCTGGATTCCTGTTCCAGATATCTTATCTCTCCTTTTTCCTTTCTCATTCCTACTGAGTTCCTATCTCAGATATTAGAAATTTTCAGTTCATTTGGCAGCTCCATTAACCCAAGACTATGTCTCAAGGTTAAGAACCTGCTTTCTTGCAAAGGCTTTGTAAAGATATCTGCAAGTTGGTCTTTAGTACCAATCTTGAGTATCTCTATATTGTCTTTTTCAACATGGTCTCTAATGAAGTGGTGTCTAACATCAATGTGCTTTGTTTTTGCATGAAACTTAGGATTCTGAGTTATGGCAATAGCACTTGTGTTATCAGTAAAATCGGTGTTTTCTTCATTGATCTCATAATCTACGAGTTGTTGTTGTATAATATCTCATGAAGCACAACACCCAAAGAATATATTCACTGTGGTGGATGTGGCAAATGAGTTTTGTTTCTTTGAACCATGATATTAACTGCACCAAGAAATTGACAAGTTCTGAGGTGCTTTTTCTATCAAGCAATGATCCAAAGATAGTCGATCGAATAGCCAACTAAACTCAATCCACCGCCTTTTGGATACCACAATCCAACTTCTACAAGACTTTTACATACCTTAATATTTTCATAGCAATGTTGTAGTGTGATTGCATTGGATTTGTCTGAAATCTAGCACACACTCCAACTGCATATTGAATATCAGGTTTACTTGCAGTGAGGTACAATAGAGACCCAATAAATTTCCTATACTTGTGTTCTTCAACACTCTTGTCAGATTCAGTATAGGTCATTTTGGTTCCAATGCTCATAGGTATCTTAGCATTCTTTTCAGAATGCTTTAGATTAAACTTGTTTAGCATATCCTTTGCATACTTTGTTTGACTAATTAATATTCCATTATTAAGTTGCTTGACTTGCAATCCTAGGAAGTAGTTTAATTCTCCCATCATGCTCATCTCAAATTTACTTTTCATGAGCTTAGCAAAGTCTTCACAAAGTTGCTTGTCTTTAGATCCAAATATAATATCATCAACATATACTTGAACTAGAAGTAGTTTCCCTTCATGGTTCAAAGTAAAGAGTGTTTTTATCAACATCTCCTTTCTTGAAGCCACTTTCCAGCAAGTATTTGGCTAAAGTATCATACCATGCCCTTGGAGCCTGTTTCAGTCCATACAGAGCTTTCTGAAGCTTATAAACTATTCTACTTTCTGTGAAAACCTCAAAGCCTGGTGGTTGTTCAACATAGACTTCTTCAGCAAGTTCACCATTTAGGAATGCACTTTTAACATCCATCTGATAAACTTTAAAGTCATTATGAGCTGCAAAGGCTAGAAATAGTCTAATTGCGTCCAATCTTGCAACTGGAGCATATGACTCATCAAAATCTAGTCCTTCTGTCTGGGTAAATCCCTTGGCAACCAACCTTGCTTTGTTTCTGGTTATTTCACCAGACTCATTCATTTTATTTCTGAAAACCCCACTTGGTTCCAATTACAGATATTCCGTCAACAAATGGAACCAGTTTCCAGACTTTGTTTCTCTCAAATTGATCCAACTCTTCTTGCATTGCAAAGATCCAATCTTGATCCTTTAATGCTTCTTCTATAGTTTTAGGTTCAATATTTGAGATGAAACATCCATAAAGAGAGTCAACAATTGCTCTCCTGGTTCTAACTCCTTGGTCTAAAGGACCGATCACATCCTTTGCAGGATGATTTCTTATCCATTTCATAATGGATTTTGAACTAGTAGGATCAATATCATTTTGATCTGAATGTGAATCAATATGATCCTGATAGGATACTTGTGCAGTATCTGAGATATTTGGCGCATGGGAAATGCCATGGATATCTGACACTTGATTTTCAGCAATCTCATTCTCAGAAACCTCTTCATGATGAAGGTTCTCAGTAACCTGTTCCATTTCTGGAATTCTCATAGAAAATTCTTCATCATGTCTTAGAGTCATCTGGTTGTTACTAAGCAATGGTTGCTTTTCATCATTAGATTCATCCTTTAAGTGAATTATAGAGTTTTCTTCTGAGGATTCTTCTTCAGAATCTTTAATCATTAGTTCTTTGAACCTATTTGAGAGTTCTTCATTCAAGAGTACTTTCTTGTTTCCTTCGTAGAAGACAACATGAACGGATTCTTCAATCTTTTGCGTTCTTTTGTTGTAGATTTTGTAGGCTTTGCTATTCAGTGAATAACCAAGAAATACTCCTTCATCTGCTTTTGGTTGAAATGTTCTCAAGTATTCTTTTCCATTGTTAAGAACAAAACATCTGCAACCAAAGACCCTTAGATGTTTGATACTAGGGGGTCTACCAATCAAAAGTTCATAAGGAGTTTTGTCATGGTGTTTGTTAATCAAACATCTATTTTGAGTGTAGCAGGCTGTGTTAACAGCTTCAACCCAATAGATTTCACTTATTTCAGTATCAGGAAGCATTGTTCTTGCTGCTTCTTTTAGGGTCCTATTCTTCCTTTCAGCAACACCATTTTGTTGTGGTGTCCTTACGGGAGATAGTTGATGTTGTATACCTTTGCAGGTACAAAACTCTTTTATGTACTGGTTCACAAACTCAGTACCATGGTTTGTTCTGAATACAGATACCTTGTCATTTTTCATGAATTCAAGCTTATTCAGCAAGTTGGGAATCTCAACCCTTGCATCAGATTTTTGTTTGAGAAATACAACCCAAGTGAATCTTGAGTAATCATCAACAACAACCAGACCATACTTCTTTCCTGCATAGCTAGTTACAGAGGATTCAAAAAGATCCATATGTAACATTTGGAGTGGCCTTTCGCTGGAGTGTTTAGTTTTAGACTTGAAAGATGTTTTGGATTGTTTTTCCATTTGGTAAGCTGAGCATATACCTTTTCTATATACTATTTTGGGTAAACCAACCACCAATTCTTTCTTGGCTAGGTTGTTCAGAGTTTTGAAGTTCAAGTGACTCATTCTTTTATGCCATACCCAGTTTTCTTCAGTGTGGCCAGATTGACTCACCATGAGACATTCTTCAGTTGTGGCAGATGCCCAATCAGCAACATAAAGATTTTCTTTTCGCCTAGCAACCAAGAATGTCTGCTTTGACTCATTGTCAATTACTTTGCATAGTTTTGACTTGATCTTGACAGTGTACCCTTTGTCTACCAATTGACTCATGCTTAGGAGATTATATTTCAATACCTTTACATGTAGTACTTCAGAGATTGTAAGAGCTCCAAACTTCAGATTGCCAAATCCTATGGTTGAATTTTCGTCTCCTCCAGCAAACCTAATAATTGGTCCTTTATCGCATTTTCTGTAGTTAATCAGATTTGCTTTGTCTCCTGTAATGTGCTTCCCACATCCACTATCAAAATGCCACTTCGGGTTCTTCCTCAGAGTGTTCTGCACAAGACAGGAAACATGAAGTTAGGCTCTCATTCTAATAATGGAACCTTCTAGACTAAAGACTCTCCCTGTAGGAATCCATTTCTGAATGAACTTCCTTGAGATATTCTTTTGTCTTGTTGGAACATAAGGAGGAATTAAATGATTAGTGTCATTATCATTTAAAGCTATTTTCCTTCTTGGTGTGTTCCTTGGTCCTCCTCGTGGTGCTTTCAGATACCTGTCAAATTGTTGAGTCTGCTTTTCAGCAAACTTAGCTTTCCTTGCCAGACTTCTTCTAGCCGTGGCATTCAGAGTGGTCGTAACCTGTTCTTTCTTCCACTTCTGATGATTTCTATGCACAATCCTGGCTTTCATCCATCGTTCTTGCTCTTGTTTATACTCATGAGCGAGTTGTTTCCCGATGGCTTTATAGCCAATGCCATTTTGAGCACCTGGCGCTGTCTGAGTTCTTTTCTCAGCAGCTTTGCTAGTCTCTGGAACGTCTTTCTTTCCAGAAAACATGATATTGGAAAATTTGCCTGCTCCTGCAATTTTTCCCTTCTGAGAGACATAGCACTGTGGGTGATTACACTTTTAAGTGTTATGTTTCTTTACAGAAACGTTCCCAACAGTTTTCTTTTGGACTTGTTTTTCCCACAAAGGTTTGGTCGCAACTGCCTTTCCTTTGTCAACAACCTTAGCTTTCTGACCAATGCTATATGTTATTTGGGAACCATCTTGCTGAGCACTAACAAATGTTATTCTTTCGTCACTCTTATTCAGAGTGGTAGAATTATTTGTTTGTGTGTCCAGCCCAAGTCCTCCTTTTTCTGAAGGATCTCTTAAATAAGAGTGCACTTCAGTAAGAGTGTCACTAGCTTTGGCATAGGATTGAAAAGATAATTCTTTCTTCTTGAGTTCCTCATTTTCAGAAAGAAGATCTTTATTTTCCTTTTGGAGTATATCCATTGCCTTTCTGTGTAACATCTCCGTTTCAGATATCTGTGCTTTGAGAAATGCATTTTCAGCATCCGTTATCTCAGATATCTTGAGTAATTGTGAATTTTCCTTCTCAAGAGCATTCTTTTCTTCTTAAAGAATGTCGGTTCTAGCTCGGATAATTTGAAATTCTCTTTTGTAGAGATCAAGTTCTCTTCTGAAATATTCTGAATCTCTGATTTCTTCCTCATGACTCTCATAAATTATGAATTGAGAAATGTTGGTTACCTCGTTAGCCATTAGGCAAGGCCCAATGTTGGAGCAATCTGAATAGATCTCCTCAGCAACCCCACATATTTCCCTTTTCTTTTGACCAAAGTCGACTAATTCATGAGTGATGCCACATAATTATGGAGAAGGTAGTTTGGTATCATCTGAGTCTTCTTCCTCAGATTCTGACTCAATATCAAGAGCATCCAGTTGGATTTGAATCTTTTTCCTTTCTTCAGTGAGCATAGCTCTCTGACCTCTCTTGAAGTTTCTTCTATCTTTCTTGTCACTTGTCTTAAGCTTATTGAAAACAGGGCAATCTCTTTTAAAATGACCAGGTTTCTGACAATAGAAACAGATATCGTTTCCGATTTCTGCTTCCTCGATGATTAGATGCTTGGTAAACATTGTTCAATGAGCTTGACAATTGATATTTTTGTCTTGGTGATAGTTTGAGCTAGATTCTTTTTCACTTCTCTTTGGCTTTTCTTCTCTCAATCTCCGACATATTTTCTCATTTGCTTTCTGAAGAGCATCTTCCTCGATCATTTCCTTGGTATCCTTCTTTTCGAAGTACCTTGTGTTACTAAAGCAACATTGTGAACTTTCTCGGAATTGTTTGTTCTCTCTGAGTAGTTTCATAGTTGCGATGAGCTAAGTGGGAAAAGAGTTCTCTTTGGAGTGATATTTGGCATTCCTTGGTTGAAATAAAAATACTGAGTGTGTTCCCAGTTTTGATTCAAGCTTCTCACGATAGTCTTAACCTTTTCAGAGTTAGAGTATCTCTCACTTTCACCAAGTGCAGCCATTTCACTCATCAATGTTGTGAACCGAAAATCTAGTTCTTCAAGAGTCTCTGTGGGACCTTGTTTAAAGTTTTGGAATTTGAGCTTCAAAACTTCGAACTTATTTTCGTTTGTTTTTTTCAGTGCCGGCACAGATTTCCTCAATCAGTTGCCAGGCCACTTTCGCCGGTTTTGCACCCCACAGTTTACACTGTATGTGCTCTGGAGTGGAATGTATGATTATATTGCGAGCCTGACCATCCAGTCGATTTCTCTTGGCCTCTTCCGA
This sequence comes from Plantago major, assembly GCA_026545765.1. Taxonomy (NCBI): domain Eukaryota; kingdom Viridiplantae; phylum Streptophyta; class Magnoliopsida; order Lamiales; family Plantaginaceae; genus Plantago; species Plantago major. Next base: position 41,180,953 of record CM048843.1, on the reverse strand, counting down.
TGTCCAGAGCTCTCTGGGCTTTGGCTCGTAAACAACTTGACCAGTAGGTCTTCCACTGGTTGAAGCACCTGTTTGTGAGGAACCACCACTTGGTTCTTCATCAGTGGGAACTCTGTCTCTACCATTAGAAACCTCCATGACCTGCTTAAGTTGTTGAATGACTATGGGGCCATTCTTTATTACTTCGATCATTTCATCACTAATGGCTTCTAGGTGGAGCATCATGTTGTTCTTCCATTTCTCATATAATTCTCTGGCTTGAGAATTGGAGCGTCACTTAAAGACATCCTGCAGCAAACACACTAAACAGACAAATCAAGTGTAGGTGAAAAGAAGTTAGTGGGCACTTATCTAGATCTAGGTTCAGTGCAGAAGGCTTGGGAACCTCCTACTATGATACCACTTGTTGGTCCAGATAACAACAAAGGGAAAAGACTAGAGGGGGGGGGGGGGGTGAATAGTCTTTTACAACTTTTGTCGATAAACACAATTTCTCGGATATCTGTGAAGATATCTGATACTTAATTTCAGAGAGCGGAAGACTTTTCTGTGGTAAGTGCACGTGCTCAGCAAGATATGTGTAAATACTTAGCAAGGTAAATAAAGCAAGTAATAAATTGCATAAAGTAAGTAACACTGATCTTTATAGTGGTATCTTAAGGTGGCGTAATCCTTCAACTAATCCACTTCGGCCTTTCTCAGACCTAGAATTCACTAAGACAGATAATTGAGTTCACCTTACAAATATCTTCTCTCGATTCCTAAATACACTAGGTTCCCAACCAAGTGTTCCCCCTGAGTTATTCCCTGGTTTTCTCAGCCAAGTACTTCCTATACTCAGAAACCTTTGAGCTATTCCTTAGTTTCCCAAACTAAGTACTTCCTATGCTCAGTAACCTTGGAGTTATTCCTTAGTTCCCAAACTAAGTACTTCCTGTACTCTACGCCGTTTAAGGTGTTGGCTAATGTAGTTTGTCAGGTTTGGTAGATTAATAACTTCTACAGTTATGTAATACTACCTTCTTGAACAAGAGTCACTTAACACACTTCACAATGTGTGGTGATATGTTCTTTACTGACCCATGTCTATGATAAATGTTCTAGAGAATGAATCTCAGATACTTGATCTTTTGATTATACTCCTTCACAGATAGCAATGCTTGTTATGGATCAGGACGCTTAGAACTTTCGTGCTACTTAGAATTCAAGAGCTTAGTCGCATCGGTAAGGTGAAGAATAAGTATGTTGAAGGCTTGTAAGCTTGAGAGAAAGATACCACTAGTTGTATTATCAGAGAAGCTTGGTATTTTCAGTGAGTTCATTTATAAACTTTTCTTTTTTATAGAGGTCAGCACCAAAAGAGAATCTACACGCCACTACTTACTAACTTACGAAATAAGTTATGAAAATACTAGAAATATTGGTTCTTGATTTCTAGTCTCATTTTACTAGTCGCTATGATTGGAGCCATAGTACTGACAATGCACCGAACCACTAACGTGAAACGACAGGACGTGTTCCGAAGAAAATGCTTTAGACTCTAAGAGGACCTTAATGATCAGAACGACTATCCATTCCACTAACTAGCAACAAAGCAGCCGCAAAAAGACTTAGAAGTGGTTCTCCCTCGAGGAAAATCCCGAAATTGTCGAGCTCCATAATTTAATTATGATAACTGGGTATTTCAAGCATTCTAAGTATTGATATTTATAATTGAAAATCATGTCGTTTGAATAGTATCCGTTAGGCTTAATGAAATTCAAACTATTGATATCCGAAAATAGTACTGCAGAAAACGTTATCTCTTTTCAGAGATTTTCCCTTTTTGTTCAGATGTCTCTGTCTGCGCATTTATTGCATTGTACTATTTTTGTCATGTAGTGCCAACGGAACTATGCATGCTTTCTGAAGCATTGCATGTCCCTTTCCAGAGACCTTCTCATCTCCAGATACCTGTTGAAACATTGTTTTCCAGAAACATAGTTTTATCCAGGGTATCTGAGTGTAGATATCTGTGGGCACTTTTCCTCGTTCAGAAACCTTGAGTTCTCAGATATCTTTTGCAAAACTTGTTTATTGAGAAACGCTTGTTTATCAAAGATATATGGACATAGGTATCTGATAACCTTTGTCTTCAGCAATCTTGTACAGTCTTCAAACCTTAAAAAAATGTTGAACTCTCATGCTGGATGCCTTCTTCTTGGTCTTCTTCAAAGATATAAAAATTAAATTCAGAGACCTAACATCCTATACAAGATTTTCTAGACTAACATACTTAGTGATTTTCCACTTTTACAGTGTTCAAGTGAACCAAGAGTACTAACCCCCTTTCTGTGCTAAGATAAGTCATTAGGTTCCTGATCAAAATCTAAACATATATTTCTAACAGTAGCTAACTTTCTCTTGTAAAGGCGAACCGCTGAAACTCTGCTATTGCTACTTCTTCATATGCCGGGTTATATTAATGGAATAGTTATTAGACGTAATTCGTGATTATACAACTCTATACATCCTTCGTGGTGTGATGTTCTGCTGAGTGACACAATAGTTTCATTGAACTGAGTAGGGGTACTCGTGACGACTGCGCCATGAAACCATAGTATTATGCCCTGCTGTCGTTAGAGGTAATCGCGTAGGATATTAACTAGGAAGTTGGGAGTAGAATAGCAAGAGGGAGGTCGGGGGTCCTTTACACCAACATACCATCAATCACAACCAGGATTGTAATGACCTGACTGATGTGTCAAATGAAAGTTCTAAATTTGTTTTAAGCCAAGAGTTAATCCTCAACACTACAAAAACCTGTAGTGTAGTGGAGATAACCCCGAGGTCGGTCTCGAAGGACTTAACTAAGCTGAGTCTTGTTTACGAATAAAAGTAACAATATAAAAGCAGTAAATATTGGTTTGCTTCGACAACGAGATGATATACTAAAGTAAATAACTACTTGCAATAACTAGAAACCGAATTAACACTAACGAGATTGAAATATGAATGGGGGAAATTATGGAGTGGAAACGTCAACAAGCTAGCTAGCAGGATATATGTGATTCACGGGATTGACTACGCAAGTTGTCACAGTCTTGAGTTCAAAAAACGAATAGCACTAATGAAGGCGTCAGTTTCACTAGGCTACAATCAATTTGAATAACCTACTATCATCGTTTGCAACTAACTGTTAAATTAAGCAAGACGAAAGACATTTGGGTGTATTGATTAAATGCCTAATCTAACAGTGATTTTGTCTAGGAGATCATCAAACATGATAGCAGGAATAGTAATTGATTTAAAAAGCACAAGTAGTCTAATCCCGATGCACTTCGAATCACATAAACCCTAGCTAGCATGCATTGAATCAGTCACCACCCCATAATAGGGATGTTTAGCTACTCATGACAAGCGAAAGCATAATCATACTAGCAATAAACATAATCTCAAGCACAAAACAGAGATTCGAATAGATTGATACAATTTTACCCTTCGTTGTCACAAATCCTAAGTAGAAATTGTAGAACGAAAATGAATCGATGCCAAAGCTGTGTAGATAATCTCCCAATCAACGTCAATCTTCGAATTACAAGCGAAAACGGTTCAATTACCTCAAATTGGGTAATTGCCTTGAAAACTAGGTCTAGCTCTAGAGCAAGGTGTTGTTCTTCAGAATAGCATCAATATCAAAAGTGAATATGTCTTGTTCTAAGTAATAGAAAGGAGAAAAACTAGGTCTGGGCGAATTAGGAAATAAAATCGCACTTATGAGTTACGGAAGAAAGCGGCGTCGATTTGGCGATACACCAAAGATGATGCTAGCGTCGCTGATTATCAAGCTGGCGTCAGATTCTTTGGGTATTATTTTGCCTTTTTGACGCCTTTTGACTCCGATTCTTGATATTTTGTCATTCCCGCTCCACTTCTAGCATCCATACAAGGCATTGGAACTCCAAAGTTTGTAGATGCATATAAAATACACCATTTTGCCTTCAATTAGCGCGGTTTAGCCAAATATCTACAAAGCAGACAAAGAACAAAACAAGTAAAAATACTCTAAGAAAACTAAATAAAACTATACTCAAGGATAACAAAAAGACGGTAAAAAAGACCAAATGAGACGGTGTAAAACCGACTCATCAAACTCCCCAAACCGAACCCTTGCTTGTCCTCAAGCAACAGACTCTCTAAAAAACCTAGAAAAAACAAAAACACATAGACACAAAATAAAGTCTAGCTCCCAAGCTAACGAGTCTACGATTGCACATAATAAGCCCAAGAAATGCAAAAGCTTTGACATCACACTGACATTCACAGAATAACATGCACAAGTTCAAAAAGTTCGTTTCCAAAGTAAATAGAACTTAAGTCTAAAACATCAGTCCCTCACAAGTGGATCCTATGCATCTATTCTCTCACACTCCTGGAAGTGTCCAGTAGGGGCAATAACTCAAGAATATAAAGAGATAAGGAAGGTGACTTGCGTCACAAAGATGCCTCAAATACCGCATGCAATGTACTCAATCAGTTAAGTCGGAAGGGACTTTTTCGTAGCTCCGTAACAATCAACAGTAGACTCATAAAAAGGCAATCGTTCTCTCTTTTTTCAATATTTTTTTTTCTTCATTTTTTGCATACTCTTTTTTGCAGTCTTATATTTGACCCATATGCTTATATATATTTTCTGTCTCAATTTTTTGGTAGTGTCTGTTTTACCGAAAGTCCGCACTTTTGTGCGTGCTGGTTTGATATACACGCCATTAACCCTCACGGACATATAGCTTTTAAGGGCCACGACGGTATATAGGTAGTATCTGAAACGTGTCCAACACGACTAACGGTGGTAACTAGTACCATAGATCCACTCCGAGACTTATTTTATTTGTTTGAGAGAACGAAAAACCTGAACACAGTCTTTATCAATACAAGTAGGGCACATAAACTCCCTCCCCAAACCTGGACTTAGAACGTGTTTGGCATAAGAAAATAAGAATGTAAAACATGCCGTTCGTCATACTTAACTTACACAAAGTACACATGAGAATGATGAGGTGCAAACAAGGGAGTTTGCACTTCCCGAAATAAATCACACAGGCGCCGGTACAATATTTTTTCATCGGCTACGGTTACTCACAGACTTTTTGGACTACATAATTAGAACAGACTTTCTATTTACAACAGAAACGAACTTAGCAAACTTAAACATGCAAACTTCTAATAGTCAAGGATCAGTCAAAGTAAAAGCATTAAACAGGTTTAGTACATGCAATAGACGCTCGACTTGGGAGACAAACTTAGACTCAACAGACTGAATAAGAAATACAAAACAAAGTACGAAATACTGAGAAAGAAACACATCCGAAAACATGCAAGTAAGAAGCCCAAGGCAGATCAAAACTCGAAACACCCCTCCCCAAACCTGAATTTGTGCTCGCCCTCGAGCAAACGAGTGAAAAGAGAAAAAGTAGAGAGTTGATAAGACAGAGGCTTCACTGATTGAAGGTTTTCAAGATGCAGAGAAGGTTGAGGAGATGATGATACTCAAGAAGAACGTTAGAAAATAAAGAACCGAGCTAGAAGGCGAAAAGGAGGGGTTTTTTTTATGCGAAAGGTACTGGCGTCGCCAGTTTCCTAACTGGCGGACGCCAATTAGTTTTTGTTAGTCGACTGGCGTCGCTAGTTTGCTAACTGGCATCGCCAGTCAACTAGCGAAGCTAACTGGCATCGCCAGTTTACTACTTTCGATTTTTTTTTTAATTTTTAAATACAAGAAGGAATGAACGTGAATGCAACTACTTTATGAGAGAAAAACGTGAATGCAATGCGAGCTATCTAAAAAGCAAGTAAAGCCCGGGTTACCTCCCGGGAAGCACTTGTTTTAAGTCTCTAGCTTGACTTTCGCACTCTAGTTGGCACAATACTGGGTACTAGACTTCCCCTTGCTCGAATTCCTCTGCCCTTGCACCTGCAAATAGAAGAGGTCCAACATACCCCACAGAATAATCCTTGCAGATAAAATCCTTAGGCAAATAATCCAATGCCCTCACCATGCCGACCTTACCATTCACCTCGTATGTTGTTGTGCATCTAAATACGCTAATATCCATTCTAGAGGCGAATAAAAATGGCCAGCCAAGGAGGATTGTATCGGGTCCTGTCTTCTGATCTTCCCGGACATCCTTCAGAACAACAAAATTGGTGATAATAGTTTCACCATTCAGTTTAACCGCGACACCCTTTGCCAATCCAAATGGTCTTCTATGTGACCCATCCGCCATTAGGAGTCGAGCTTTCATCTCTTCCAAGCCTGTAAAGCGACATCCCTTAAACAGACTGTATGGGATTGTATTACATGTAGCTCATGTATCTAAAGTCGCAATGACTTTTGAGTTTCCCATCCCAACTACGATGTTAAAGCTCTTCTTACTGAGAGGATGCTCCTTCACATTTTCTGCTAACTCTTCTTCCTTGGCAGGAACTTCAACTGCTCCAATTTTCGGAATGCTCACTATAGCTGCATAATCTTCCTCTTTTGCAGAACCCAATTCTTCAACGGAAACGGCTGGATCTTCCTCTTGTTCCGGGATCAACTCCTCAACAGAATTACCGGGAGTTATCACGTCTTCTACTGCTGCTTCACTAGCAATCGGAATCAACGATGCACACCCACAATCTGCGCAAATCTGTTTTGAAACCTCAACACGGGTCTCATTTTCTGAAACAGTCACCTCGATCGGTGTTTCTGTGATCACCTTAATAGCCATTGCCCTCTCGGGAGTACCAGGGAATTTTTCCTTTTCTCTCTCTTGGTTCTTCTCTAGTAGCTACTGGAGAACTCTTTGGATCTTTTCACTATCCTTTTCTAGTTTCCCAATACGGGCATCGGTAGACTGACGATGCGCCTTAGTTTCGCGCATGAACTCCCTTGACTCATTCATGAAGCTCCGGAATTCATCTGCCCATCCTGATCCACCTGCTGGTTGCACCAAACCTGCGCCGGGTCTCTGCTCTTCATCAAAAGCAGCGTTTGCTTCTCCCCTTTGACCCCTGGCATTTCTCCTGGGGTTACGGTATTGGTTGTTTTGTGCCAACTTAGCAAACTTATCCTTGAGAGCAGCAGCAGTTAATTCCATCATATTACCCCCGCAGGACACATCTATCATATACTGCCGATGCTCATTCAACCCATCATAGAAATACTGATTCAGATCAGCCTGGGGGTACCTGTGGTGAGGACATTGAGCTAGCAGGCTCTTGAACCTGTCCCATGCTTCATACAGAGACTCATCATACAGCTGGCTAAAGGTACTGATTTGCTGCCTGATAGAAGAAGTCTTAGATAGAGGGTAGTACTTCTGCATAAATGCATTGTAGACTTTAGCCCAGGTGGTTAAACTTCCTTCTTCCAAGCCATTCATCCACTGTCGTGCCTTGTCAGCTAAACATATAGGAAACACCCTCATCTTCATATCATCGTCGGTGACATTCTCACCTTTAGTCAGCCACCCGATAAAGTGCTCTAGCTCCATAAGAAATCCCATCACTTCCTCATTCTTCTGCCCATAGAATTTCGAAAGTAGGGCCATAAGATGCCCCTTAATCTCCAAGTTACACACATTGGCAGGAGTGACAATACTAGGACGGTAAACTTTTACGGGCGGTGCGAAGAGTGCAGCCATAGAAGGATGCTCCAACTCGGTCATCTCTTCGAACCTGTGCTGGAAGACAGACACAACACCAGAACTATGGAAACGTAAGTACCCGTTAGTTAAAACAAGCACTCAAGACGAGAAACACAGAGGTAACAAGGGGGGAAAAAGACTTACGAAAACAAAAACAAAAACTAGAAAAAGAAAAAATAAAAATACTGTAACTAAAATTCGTAAACTTAACAAAGGAGTTAAGTCCCCAGCAGTGGCGCAAAAAACATGATGTGTCAAATGAAAGTTCTAATTTTGTTTTAATCCAATATTTAATCCTCAACACTACGAAAACCTGTAGTGTAGTGGAGATAACCCCGAGGTCGGTCTCGAAGGACTTAACTAAGCTGAGTCTTGTTTACGAATAAAAGTAACAATATAAAAGCAGTAAATATTGGTTTGCTTCGGCAACGAGATGATATACTAAAGTAAATAACTACTTGCAATTACTAGAAACCGAATTAACACTAACGAGATTTAAATATCAATGGGGAAAATTATGGAGTGGAAACGTCAACAAGCTAGCTAGTAGGATATATGTGATTCACGGGATTGACTACGAAAGTTGTCACAGTCTTGAGTTCAAAAACGAATAGCACTAATGAAGGCGTCAGTTTCACTAGGCTACAATCAATTTGACTAACCTACTATAATCGTTTGAAACTAACTGTTAAATCAAGCAAGACGAAAGACATTTGGGTGTATTGATTAAATGCCTAATCTAACAGTGATTTTGTCTAGGAGATCATCAAACATGGTAGCAGGAATAGTAATTGATCTAAAAAGCACAAGTAGTCGAATCCCGATGCACTTCAAATCACATAAACCCTAGCTAGCATGCATTGAATCAGTCAGCACCCCATAATAGAAGTGTTTAGCTACACATGACAAGCGAAAGCATAATCATACTAGCAATAAACATAATCTCAAGAACAAAACAGAGATTCGAATAGATTGATACAATTTTACCCTTCGTTGTCACAAACCCTAGGTAGAAATTGTAGAACGAAAATGAATCGATGCCAAAGCTGTGTAGATAATCTCTCAATCAACGTCAATCTTTAAATTACAAGCGAAAACGGTTCAATTACCTCAAATCGGGTAATTGCCTTAAAAACTAGGTCTAGCTCTAGAGCAAGGTGTTGTTCTTCACAATAGAATCAATATCAAAAGTGATTATGTCTTGTTCTAAGTAATAGAAAGGAGAAAAAACTAGGTCTGGGCGAATTAGAAAACAAAATCGCATCGCAGTGTTACGACAAGAAGAAACTGGCGTCGCCAGTAATCAGAACTGGCGTCGCCAGTCTCCAAACTGGCGTCGCCAGTTTGACTCCGATTCTTGATATTTTGGCCTTCCCGCTCCACTTCTTGCATCCATACGAGGCATTGGAACTCCAAATCTTGTAGATGCATATAAAATACATCATTTTGCCATCAATTAGTGCGGTTTAGCCAAATATCTACAAAACAGACAAAGAACAAATCAAGTTAAAATACTCTAAGAAAACTATATAAAACTATACTCAAGGATGATAAAAAGACGATAAAAAAGACCAAATGAGATGGTATAAAACCGACTCATCACCGACCACTAATGGGTCGAGACCTGGCCCATTGGGCCGGCAAAGTTACTCATGACTGTCCCACCCACGTCGCGTCGGTATGATATTGTCCGCTTTGGGCCAGAGCCCGCATGGATTTATTTTTGGTATTCCCAAAAGGCCTCATACCATAGAAGAATGGTGGTTTGCATAAATATCATTCACCACAACGGCTAACCGATGTCGGATGTTACATCTATCCCCCTTAAGGGCTCGACGTCCTCGTCGAGCTTTCAGGGTTACAATCGGTCTCGAGATCATCCAGCTTTGTAGGATTCTAGAGGTGGCCCCTACGGGCTCAAGAGGTGGCTCCCACCTAACCATATGGTGTAGGCACTTTGCCCCTCATGGCACTTAGTTCATGTAGTTCTGGATCTTCCCGCTCTGATACCACTTGTAACGACCCGACCACTAATGGGCAAAGTTACTCATGATTGTCCCACCCACGTCTCGTCGGTATGATATTGTCCGCTTTGGGCCGGAGCCCGCACGGATTTATTTTTGGTATTCCCAAAAGGCCTCATACCATAGAAGAGTTGTGGTTTACATATATATCATTCACCACAACGGCTTTTAACCGATGTGGGATGTTACATCTATCCCCCTTAAGGGCTCGACGTCCTCGTCGAGCTTTCAGGGGTTACAATCGGTCCCGAGATCATCCAGCCGTGCATGATTCTAGAGGTGGCCCCTACGGGCTCAAGAGGTGGCTCCCACCACCCATACGGTGTAGGCACTTTGCCCCACATGGCACATAGTTCCTGTAGTTCTGGATCATCCCGCTTTGATACCACTTGTAACGACCCGACCACTAATGGGTCGAGACCCGGCCCATTGGGCCGGCAAAGTTACTCATGACTGTCCCACCCACGTCTCGTCGGTATGATATTGTCCGCTTTGGGCCTGAGCTCGCACGAATTTATTTTTGGTATTCCAAAAAGGCCTCATACCATAGAAGAGTGGTGGTTTGCATATATATCATTCACCACAACGGCTTTTAACCGATGTGGGATGTTACAAGGATAATTAGGGTTTACTGTGAATCAATCATCTGCTTGCAATCTATTTACTTTTAATCTGTCTGTTCTCTGCAAGAGAAATCAAACCGTTACTTGTTTGTTCCTATGCTAAGTGTCCGTGGAGAACGACATCCCGAGTTAACTTACTACTATTCTGTTAGTTTGTGATCTTCCGGCAAATGTAAATTTAATTTTTGAATGCAATTGAGAATTACAGGTACGATAACGCATACAAATTCCCAAGTGCACATCAAAATTTGGCGCTGCTGCCGGGGCACTTGACCGCTCAAGCAAGTTTCGATCATCAGAGATAAGTTGAATTCTTTCTTTCGCTTTACTTTACGCACTATCTTTTAATTCGTACAGCATAAACCCAAAAAATATATATATAACTTGTAGGAATCGATTTATACAGCAAAAAACCCAAAAATATTTTCTTTTTCGTATATGTTTATTTTCTTATCAAAAACCAAAAATACGTAATTTCGTATTTCTGTTATTTCGAAACTTGAATTATATTTCTCTAGTTTTATCTGTCTAATCCTGCACATACTTGGAAGATGGGTTGAGGAAATATGTTTTGAAACCCGAGTATCTCAAATTCTTTCCAAAATTCTATGGAGTAGAAGGGAAAAATGAAGTACGGTTCATGGAAGACTTTAACAAGATGGTTAAAGACAAACCGAGTGGAAAGATTCGGAAGTTCCTTTTCCTACATTGCTTGAAAGGAAAGGCAAGAACTTGGCTGAAGACATTACCGACAAATAGGTTGAAGACATGGGAGGAGGTCACAAGCCAATTCCATTTACAATACATTCGATTTCCATGGTCCTTAATATCCACCTGGGGTGAAGAACTTCAGAGCTTTGAGCAACTAGAAGGGGAGATGTTCCATGAAGTTTGGATGAGATTCAAGATCGCATTATTGAATTATTGCATAAGGAAACCGAGGTCAAGCACACGCAATTGTTATACTTCTACATGAAGGTAGAAAAGGATTATAGAGACTTGATTGACAAGGAGTGCGATGGGGTCATCATGGAGGTTCAAACGAACGAACTTTTTGAGATATGCAATCGACTTAGCCAGGAGTCTATGACACCAATGATGAGGAAAACCGAACTTTATGAGATGAAGAAGAATGTCCATCATCTATGCGACAAGATAAGGGGTTATGGTTAATGGCTCCAAGCAGATGCATTAGAAAAGTCAACTAATCAAGTATGGGATTTGGACATCAATGTTACTTATGTCGACATGAGAGGAGTTATGAGGAAACTACTTGAGATAACCGAGGAAGAAGAAGAGAAGATGAGAACTGAACATGTCGAAGTCGTACGGGGAAAACAAATGGAGAGTATGGAGGAGTCGACTGAGACAAAGGTGGGAGATATCAAACCACTCATACGAACCGAAGCTCTATGGACCAAGCCAATGGAAAAAGAGGCATACACCGAGCAAGAAGATACTCAAGGGAACCATCAAGTACTCGAAGCTAGTAAACAAGATGATTGTGGGGAGTTTGAAGATACGATAGGTGGCCTTCACAAGGCCATTGAACCATATATCCCACCACACCTTTGAAGTAGGCGACAAACAGGTAAGCTTTCTGCTTCCTATACTTTGACAGATCCTAATTCTATATTGTTTGTCGTTACTTGCATTACTAGTACTACTACCCATGAACCCGACACCGTAAGGAATCTAGAAGAAATTGAATTCGTTATTCCTGATTGTTATGTCATGCCTTACACGAAAAGGGACCAATCATTGAGAAATCCACCTACTCAACATATCCCCATGAATTTTCGACCCAATGAATTCGTTATTCCTGATTGTCACATTTATTTTACGCACTTGCATTTGCACTTTTTCATTTTTACTTTTTGATTTCCGCACCAGAAAACCTTTTCAAAATTTTCAAATTATATTTTCAAAAACCTTATTTTATAGAATCATATTTTAAAAGAAGAAAAATCGAAAAATCAAAAAACGCTGTCATTGATTTCCTAAGTTTCTTCACTTGCTCTATATTTTCATCATACCATTGCATTCCTAGCTTGCCCATCCATCGACAACACAAAGTAAGTGATCTCTACTCAATATTATCTTTATAACATCTTCAAATTCAAGTTTCTATCCTTCACTTTTTGCTTGCGCTTTCTTCTTGCTTCTTGAGTGCTATGCAATTATATGCTTCAATGGATTGAATTGATTATGTTTATGATATGTAGATACATGCTTACTTCTAGTATTCACCTTATTAACACTTGCCTTGGTAGAGATTTGAAAAATTGATTGAGAATTTGAGGGTTTTTGTTCTTGCTCACCATGTGTTCAATAAAATGTCTCAATAGAACAAATCCCCTTGTCGACCCTTTTCTCCTTCGATTACATGCTCACATGATCTTTACTTGAAGAATTATGCTTAGGAAACATGTTTCCATCATCATATGCTTATTGGATGGAATTTTCATTGCAATATGCTCTACACTTTGATGCTTCACACAATATGAGAATTTGTGCTACAAGCCTATTTCATGCATTGATTTGAAGTAGCTATTGATTTATCACAAGATTGAATTTTGCATACATGTTGTACCAAACATCAGGTTTGTAGGAGGAAAACCGCATGAGATTTGCATGTAACCTATAGTCTAGAGTTCACTCCAAACATGCTATCTCACACACTTTTGAGCCCAGGTACCATGGAAGAACGAAAGAGGATACCCATCGCAAGATGAATAAACTCTTTGTGGAGCTCGTAAGCGATAACCAACTGGGAGACCAAGATGATATGCGGAGGAGGAATGAAATGAACAAGCATTACTCCATGGAAGCACAGCACCGAGAGGGGAGTATCTTTTCTTTTTCTTCTTTACTTTCCTAGTTTCCTATCTACTCTCTGCTAGGTTGGGGGAAGAATTTGATTTGACCATTGCCTGCTAACTTGCTTGGTCTGTAGTAGCTTTTAAATATTCGCACTTAATTAATCTGTAGTTAATTACATCTAAGAACTAGATTTACCTTTATCTTTTCCATCTAGGGTTACTTGCCTTTTTGAAAAGAATGAAGATATGTGATAAGAGTACTCAGTATAAAGTATGACTAGATAAGGGACAATAGATTTGTTTTCATGCTTCGCTGCTTATGGAATATATGCTCTGACCTACCCCGACCCATGCTACTTTGATGAGTGAGTTTACTTGCTGCTCCAATTAATTCCTGTGTGCAATTGTGTGAACACTGCTACCCTTGAGTCCTTATATTTTAACAATATAAACGTGATTTTTAATACTAACCTTTCTGAACTCTTTTTTATACCTCTCACTAACCCCTCTGAAAGCTTTTTGAGCCTTTATGAAACTCTGCTATTGCTACTTCTTTATATGCCGGGTTATATTAATGGAATTGTTATTAGACGTAATTCGTGATTATAAAACTCTATACATCCTTCGTGGTGTGATGTTCTGCTGAGTGACACAGTAGTTTCATGAAACTGAATAAGGGAACTCGTGCCGACTGCGCCTTGACACCATAGTATTATGCCCTACTGTCGTTAGAGGTAATCGCGTAGGACATTAACTAGGAAGTTGGGAGTAGCATAGCAAGAGGGAGGTCGGGGGTCCTTTACACCAACACACCATCGATCACAACCATGATTATTAGGGTTTACTACGAATCAATCATCTGCTGCAATCTGTTTACTTTTAATCTGTCTGTTGTCAGCAAGAGAAATCACAACGTTACTTGTTTGTTCTTATGCTAAGAGTCCATGGAGAACAACATCCTGAGTTAACTTACTACTATTCTGTTAGTTTGTGAGCTTCCAGCAAATATAAATTTAATCTTTGATTGCAATTGAGAATTACATGTACTACAACGCATTCAAATTCCCAAGTGCACATCATGTATTTACTTATACATGTAATGCAATGCATGTATATCATGACACGATATTTGAACCCTAAATATGTGATATATGTGACTAAACATAAGGTGTTGATTTTGTCTCTCGTAATAGTTTGTAAAAAAATAAATATATTTGGAAATTTGTTTATAATTATGAAAACTTTTGAAATGGTTTTAAATTTTCAGGATATTGTAAAGTGATTAAAAAAATCTGAATAATATAAAAACTATTTAAAAATTTATATGTATTTGTTTTTTTTTTCAAATGTCTAAATTATTTTTGAAATATAAAAATATTTAAAATCATTTAGAAATAACAAATTGAAAATATATATACACTTGTCGCCACCATCCACCCACATAAGCTCTATACCCCGAATTACAATGAACCTAGCCTTAATTTTCTCCAAATTTCACGTGAATTCGATCAATTGAATGTTTGGGACGATGATGAAGAAGGATACACAAAAGAAATCGACCAAGAAGAATCCACCGAGTGTTAAGTTGCTAGCATGTCCTGTGGTTATACAACGAAGAATCCTTTATAAACCTTTGTGCATTTGAAGCTTTTATCACGTACGGGTTCTCTTGACACATGTTAGATATGTCCGAATGGATACTTCATGTCCAAATTTGCATAAATTGTGTAATACAATTGGACCTAGATTGGCATAAGATGAGGCCACGACCTGACTTGGCAAGCCACATGTCGTGGCCTTCCCCAAATCGATAGAATTGTTTGAATTTTTTCAATGTTAACTTTCTTAATAAGCTACGTGAGTTATCTTATCAAATCATTTAGTTTATGAACTATCAGATTGATGTGCACGCAATCCTTATACAGTTGGGAAGCTAGTACACCCCCTCCCCCCGTCAAATACCAAATGTCGCATATTCCATTTATATACTCCCTATGTCCTGCACAACTTCATACAATAATAATTTATAGTCGTCCAACAAAACTTCATACATTACTAAGAAAAAAGGAAACCCCCTGATGAGTCGATTTTACACCGTCTCATTTGGTCTTTTTTACCGTCTTATTGTTGTTCTCAAGTATAGTTTTTACTATTTTTATTAGAGTATTTTTACTTGTTTTGTCATTTGTGTGTTTTGTAGGTATTTGGCTAAACCGCGTTATTTTGAGGCAAAAAGAGGCATTTTATATGCATTTACAGGAGTACGAAGTTCCGATGACTTGAACATATGCTGGAAACGGAGCGGGAAGGCCAAAAATACCAAATTTGGAGTCAAAATGCGGAACCAGGTCGCCAGGATACTTGGCGCACGCCAAGTGGCCATGGTGTACGCCATGGCTGCGCATGGCGTGCACAATGGAGCCGCTTGGCGTACGCCAAGTCTGCTCGATATAAATTGGATTTCGTCTGATTTTTGGGATACACTCATTACTTTGTTCTATTCTCTTTACTCAAAAACCCTATACTTCATTATTGGGCAATTCTTTCACCATCTTTTAGGAATTGAATCCGATTTACATTGTAATTGCTCGTGATTATCAATTATCAATACATTAGCTATTATTCTACCGATTGATTTAGGGATTTTGTCATCCTCCAAGTTTAGTGACAGCCTTTTGGTAATAATTTCTCCTTTTTCATCGTTTAATATTATTGATGTTGGATTGTTTAATTATTTATTGCTTATTGGTGATGAGCATGAGTAGCTAGGCACCCATTATAGCGTGGTGGTGTATTTGATGCATGCCAGTAAATTAGGGTTATGTTATTTATGGCGTTTATGGAATAGTACACCTAGTTAGCTCATTGTCATAGCATCGACGTACCTTATATGGTGTAAGGTTTATGCTGCGAAGTAGTGTAATCTCTCGTTGAGCATGTCCCAGTGATAACTGGGGTAGACGGTTAGTTCATTGTCATAGAGCTAACGTGCCTCATGTGGTGTGAGGCTATGTTTTAAAAGCCGGAACCGGAGGTTGAGCCGGCCACCCTCCAAAAAAGGTTCAACCGGGTCGGATCAGTTCACCCGGATAGAGCCGGTATGACGTCATTATATATATACATATATATATATATATATATATATATATATATATATATATATATATATATATATATATATATATATATATATATATATATATATATATACATATATATATATATATATATATATATATATATATATATAAGGTTCCAAACATAGATAGATCATAGAATCATAGAAATGAGTACAATGACATAAATATAAAGAGACAACTTCAAATCATCATAAAAATGGCATCAAGCCATTAAGTCATCCACATTACAATCATAAAAGGCTACAAGCAATTCATGAGATAAGAGAGTCCCAAAGATCAAACTCAACAATAATACGAGAGTTCAATATCATCGCTCTCATTTGTTGCAACATTTTCTGCATTTCCTAAATACAAAAAATATATATTATATAATGACCAATAAAATGAATAACTAATAAATAGAACAAACATGGATTTTATGTTTGATTTGCATTATAAAGTATAAACCCAATGGAAAACTCAAAATATACATAACAATTAACTAGTACCTCTCAATAGAAGGGTTTTTTGCAAAAGCAGCCCTTAATTTAAAAAAAAAAAAGCCCCAGACCCTCACGACTCGACTAGAAGAAAAAAAAAAGATGCCCTAAATATATTTATTTAGGACTATATAAATTAAATATATTTTATTTAAAACTTTTCTTCCTAAGCTCGCACGTGACGGGGTTTAGCTGCAAAAAAAAAAAAAAAAAAAGGCCCAACCCGGTTTTAGGCCGAGTTTGCCGGTTTTAGGGGCAGCGGCTTAAGGCCGGTTTTTAGCCCTATTTGGGCCGTTCAATGTCGGTTTAGTGGTCCGGCCTTCTACTTTAGGTAGTGTAATGTCTCGTTCGACGTGTCCCAGTGTTAATCGGAGTACCGTTGTCTCAGTCATCTACTTTTGTACCCAATTAGCAGGCATAGAATATTACCACCACTCTGTAATTTTGATAACTTGATAAGATCGATATACATGTGCTTGATTTCTTTGTGTTAAGAGTTAGAGTTAGCAGACAAGTAATTAGAACTCGCTGCCAAAGCAAACAAACCTTTTACTGCTTTCCCGTTGATAATTATATTTCGTAAAAAGAACTAAGCTTAGTTAAGTCCTGAGAGAACGACACTCGAGGTTAACTTCACTACACTATCAGTTTCGTAGGGTTCAGAATTAACTCTCGGCTTATTAAACAAATTTAAAACACCTTTTTGAACCTTTTTTTTCATTTTTTTATCACTTTGACTTTCACTAAAACTACGCGCCAACCCTAATATATAAAATTATCTGGGACGGGTGAAGTATGTGACAATATGAATGCCACATGTTAGGAATATCTGTTTAGATTTTGATCAGCAACCTAATGACTTATCTTAGTTCAGAAAGGTGGTTAGTACTCTTGGTTCACTTGAACACTGTAAAAGAGGAAAATCACTAAGTATGTTAGTCTAGCAAATCTTGTATAGGATGTTAGGTCTTTGAATGTAATTTTTATATCTTTGAAGAAGACCAAGAAGAAGGCATCCAGCAGGAGAGTTCAACAAATTTTGAAGTTTTGAAGACTGCACAAGATTGCCGAAGATGAAGGTCATTAGATACCTATGTCCAGATATATTGAATAAACAAGTGTTTTTCAATAAACAAGTTTTGCAAAAGATATCTGAGAACACAAGGTTTCTGAACGAGGAAAAGTGCCCACAGATATATACACTTAGATACCCTGGTTAAAACTATGTTTCTGGGAAACAATGTTTCAACAGGTATCTGGAGATGTGAAGGTCTCTGGAAAGGGACATGAAATGCTTCCGAAAGCGTGCATAGTTCCGTTGGCACTACAGGACAAAAAATAGTACAATGCAATAAATGCACAGACAGAGACATCTGAACTAAAGAGGGAATCTCTGAAATGCATAACGCCTTCTCGAAGATTATTTTCAGATATCAATAGTTTGAATTTGAATTAAGCCTAACGAATACTATTCAAACGGCTTCAAATTCAACTATAAATATCACCACTTAGAATGCTTGAAATACACAATGAACACACAGAACGAACTTATTCATTCAAGCCTTCAACCTACTTACTCTTTAGCTTACAGTTGCGACTAAGCTCTTGAATTCTAAGTAGCACGAAAGTTCTAAGTGTACTGATCCTTAACAAGCATTGCTATCTGTGAAGGAGTTGAATCAAAAGATCAAGTATCTAAGTTTCATTCTCCATAACATTTAACATAGACTTGGGTCAGTAAAGAACATATCACCACACATTGTGAAGTGTGTTAAGTGATTCTTGTTCTATAGAGTATTCCTACATAACTGAGAAAGTTATTAAGACTACTCACATGACAAACTACCTTAACCAACACCTTAAACGGCGTGGAGTACAGGAAGTACTTAGTTTGGGAAACTAAGGAATAACTCCAAGGTTACTAAACATAGGAAGTACTTAGTTTGGGAACTAAGGAATAGCTCAAAGGTTTCTGAGTACATGAAGTACTTGGCTGAGAAAGCCGGGGAATAACTCAGGGGGAACACTTGGTTTGGAACCTAGTGTAAAAGGAAATCAAGGGATAGGTTTATTGTAAGGAGAACTCAATATCTATCTTAGTGAATTTCAAGTCCTGAGAAAGGGCGAGTGGATTAGTTGAGGGACTACGCCACCCTCAGATACCACTATAAAAATCTGTGTTATTTACTTTCTGCAACTTATTACTTACTTGCTCTATAAAAATCAGTATTTACACACTTATATCTTGCTGGGCACGTGCACTTATCACAGAAAAGTCTTCCGCTCTCTGAAATTAAGTATCAGATATCTAAGAAATTTTGTTTATCGACAAAAGTTGTAAAAGACTTTTCACCCCCCCCCCCCCCCCCCGCTAGTCTTTTCCTTTGCCGTTATCTGGACCAACAAGTGGTATCGGAGCGGGAGGTTCCCAAGCCTTCTGCACTGAACCTAGATCCCAGATAAGTGCCCACTAACTGCTTTTCACCTACACTTGATTTGTTTGTTTAGTGTGTTTGCTGCAGGATGTCTTTAAGTGACACTCCAATTCGTAAGCCAGAGAACTATGAGAAATGGAAGAACAACATGATGCTCCACCTAGAAGCCATCAGTGACGAAATGATCGAAGTAATAAAGAATGGCCCCATAGTTATTCAACAACTGAAGCAGGTCATGGAGGTTTCTACTGGTAGAGACAGAGTTCCCACTGATGAAGAACCAAGTGGTGGTTCCTCACAAGCAAAAAGGCCAACCAAAGGAAGACCCATCGGGTCAAGTTGTTAATGAACCAAAGCCCAGAGAGCTCTGGACAACGGAAGATGCCAAGAGAAATCGACTAGAGCACATACAGTGTAAACTGTGGGGTGGAAAAACTGCGAAAGTGGCCTGGCAACTGATTGAAGAAATCTGTGCCGGCACTGAGAAAACAAAGGAAAATAAGTTCGAAGTTTTGAAGCTTAAATTCCAAAACTTTAAACAAGGTCCCACAGAGACTATTGAAGAACTATATTTCCGATTTACAACACTGATGAGTGAAATGGCTGCACTTGGTGAAAGTGAGAGATACTCTAACTCTGAAAATGTTAAGATTATCGTCAGAAGCTTAAATCAAAATTGGGAACATACTCAGTATTTTTATTTCAACCAAGGAATGTCAAATATCACTCCAGTAGAACTCTTTCCCACTTAGCTACTGCCAACTATGAAACTACTCAGAGAGAACAAATAATTGCTGAGAAAGTTCACAATGTTGCTTTAGTAACACAAGGTACTTCTGAAAAGAAGGATACCAAGGAAATGACTGAGGAAGATGCTCTTGCTGTAAACCAAATGAGAAAATATGTCAGTCGGGAGATTGAGAGAAGAAAAGCCAAAGAGAAGCTGAAAAAGCATCTAGGCTCAAACTATCACCAGTACAAAAATATGTAAATCAAGCTCATTGAACAATGCCGGCCAAAGAAGCATCTAGTCCGAGGAAGGTAAATCGGAAACGATATATGTTTCTATTGTCAGAAACCTGGTCATTTTAAAAGAGACTGCCCTGTTTTCAATAAGCTAAAGACAGGTGACAAGAAAGATAGAAGAAACTTCAAGAGAGGTCAGAGAGCTATGCTCACTGAAGAAAGGAAAAAGATTCAAATCCAACTGGATGCTCATGATATTGAGTCAGAATCTGAGGAAGAAAACTCAGATGACTCCAAACTACCTTCTCCAGAATTATGTGGCATCACTCATGAATTGGTTGACTTTGGTCAAAAGAAAAGGGAGTTATGTGGGGTTGCTGGGAGATCTATCCAGATTGCTCCAACATTGAGCCTTGCCTAATGGATGACGAGAACACTCTGAGGAAGAACCCGAAGTGGCCTTTTGATATTGGATGTGGGAAGCACATGATAGGAGACAAAGCAAATCAGATTAACTACAGAAAATGCGATAAAGGACCAATTATTAGATCTGCTGGAGGAAATGAAAATCCTACTATTGGTTTTGGCAATCTGAAGTTTGGAGCTCTTACAATCTCTGAAGTACTACATGTAAAGGGATTGAAATATAATCTCCTAAACATGAGTCAATTGGTAGACAAAGGGTACACTGTAAAGATCAAGTCAAAACTATGCAAAGTAATTGACAATGAGTCAAAGCAAACAGTCTTGGTCACTAGGCGAAAAGTAAATCTTTATGTTGCTGACTGGGCATCTGCCACAACTGAAGAATGTCTCATGGTGAGTCAATCTGGCCACACTGAAGAAAACTGGCTATGGCATAAAAGAATGAGTCACTTGAACTTCAAAACTCTGAACAAGCTAGCCAAGAAAGAATAGGTGGTTGGTTTACCCAAAATGGCATATAGAAAAGATGGTATATGCTCAGCTTGCCAAATGGGAAAACAATCCAAAACATCTTTCAAGTCTAAAACTAGACACTCCAGTGAAAGGCCACTACAAATGTTACATATGGATCTTTTTGAATCCTCTGTAACTAGCTATGCAGGAAAGAAGTATGGTCTGGTTGTTGTTGATGATTACTCAAGATTCACATGGGTTGTATTTCTCAAACAAAAATCTGATGCAAGGGTTGAGATACCCAACTTGCTGAATAAGCTTGAAGTCATGAAAAATGACAAGGTATCAGAATCGTAATGCACTATGGTAATCGAGTTTGTGAACCAGTACATAAAAGAGTTTTGTACCTGTAAAGGTATACAACATCAACTATCTTCAGTAAGGACACCACAACAAAATGGTGTTGCTGAAAGGAAGAATAGGACCCTAAAAGAAGCAGCAAGAACAATGCTTGCTGACACTGAAATAAGTGAAATCTATTGGATTGAAGCTGTTAACACAGCCTGTTACACTCAAAATAGATGTTTGATTAACAAACACCATGACAAAACTCCTTATGAACTGTTGATTGGTAGACCCCCTAGTATCAAACATGTAAGGGTGTTTGGTTGCAGATGTTTTGTTCTTAACAATGGAAAAGAATACTTGAGAACATTTCAACCAAAAGCAAATGAATGAGTATTTCTTGGTTATTCTCTGAATAGCAAAGCCTACAGAATCTACAACAAAAGAATGCAAAAGATTGAAGAATCTGTCCATGTAGTCTTCTACGAAGGAAACAAGAAAGTACTCTTAAATGAAAAACTCTCAGATAGGTTCAAAGAACTAATGATTAAAGATTCTAAATAAGAATCCTCAAAAGAAAACAACTCTGTCATTCACTTAGAGGATGACTCTGACGATGAAAAGCAACCATTGCTTAGTAACAACCAGATGACTCTAAGACATGATGAAGAATTTCCTATGAGAATTCCAGAAATGGAACAGGTTACTGAAAACCTTCATCATGAAGAGGTTTCTGAGAATGAGATTGCTGAAAATCAAATTCCAGATATCTCTAACACTGAAAAAGTGTCAGATATCTAAGGCATTTTCCGTGTGCCAGATATCTCAGATACTGCACAAGTATCTTATCAACATCATATTGATTCGCATTCAGATCAAAATGATACTGATCCTACTAGTTCAAAACCCATTATGAAATGGATAAGAAATCATCCTGCCAAGGATGTGATTGGTCCTTTAGACCAAGGAGTTAGAACTAGGAGAGCAATTGCTGACTCTCTTTATGGATGTTTCATCTCAAACATTGAACCTAAAACTATAGAAGAAGCATTGAAGGATCAAGATTGGATCTCTGCAATGCACGAAGAGTTGGATCAATTTGAGAGAAACAAAGTCTGGAAACTGGTTCCATTTATTGGCGGAATATCTGTAATTGGAACCAAGTGGGTTTTCAGAAATAAAATGAATGAGTCTGGTGAAATAACCAGAAACAAAGCAAGGTTGGTTGCCAAGGGATTCACCCAGACAGAAGGACTAGAT
Organism: Plantago major; assembly: GCA_026545765.1. Taxonomy (NCBI): domain Eukaryota; kingdom Viridiplantae; phylum Streptophyta; class Magnoliopsida; order Lamiales; family Plantaginaceae; genus Plantago; species Plantago major. The sequence goes on along the minus strand of CM048843.1, from coordinate 41,158,310 downwards.
TTTTATGAATCATATGCTCCAGTTGCAAGATTGGATGCAATTAGACTATTTCTAGCCTTTGCAGCTCATAATGACTTTAAAGTTTATCAGATGGATGTCAAAAGTGCATTCCTTAACGGTGAACTTGCTGAGGAAGTCTATGTTGAACAACCACCAGGCTTTGAGGTTTTCACAGAAAGTAGAATGGTTTATAAGCTTCAGAAAGCTCTGTATGGACTGAAACAGGCTCCGAGAGCATGGTATGATACTTTAGCCAAATACTTGCTCGAAGTGGCTTCAAGAAAGGAGATGTTGATAAAACACTCTTTACTTTGAACCATGAAGGGAAACTACTTTTAGTTCAAGTATATGTTGATGACATTATATTTTGATCTAAAGACAAGCAACTTTGTGAAGACTTAATTTGGTGAGCTCATGAAAAGTAAATTTGAGATGAGCATGATTGGAGAATTAAACTACTTCCTAGGATTGCAAGTCAAGCAACTTAATGATGGAATATTCATTAGTCAAACAAAGTATGCAAGGGATATGCTCAACAAGTTTAATCTAGAGCCTTCTGAAAAGAATGCTAAGATACCTATGAGCATTGGAACCAAAATGACCTATACTGAATCTGACAAGAGTGTTGAAGAACACAAGTATAGAAAATTGATTGGGTCTCTACTGTAGCTCATTGTAGTAGACCTGATATTCAATATGCAGTTGGAGTGTGTGCTAGATTTCAGACAAATCCAATGCAATCACACTACAACATTGCTATGAAAATATTAAGGTATGTAAAGGGTACTGTAGAAGTTGGATTTTGGTATCTAAAAGACAGTGGATTGAGTTTAGTTGGCTATTCTGATGCTGACTATGCTGGATCATTGCTTGATAGAAAAAGCACCTCAGGAACTTGTCAATTTCTTGGTGCCAGATTAATATCATGGTTCAGCAAGAAATAATACTCAATTGCCACATCTACCACAGAGGCTGAATATATTGCTACTGGGTGTTGTGCTTCACAGATATTGTGGATACAACAACAACTCAGAGATTATGAGATCAATGAAGAGAAAACTCCGATTTTCTGTGACAACACAAGTGCTATTACCATAAGTCAGAATCCTAAGTTTCATGCAAGAACAAAGCACATTGATGTTAGGCACCACTTCATTAGAGACCATGTTGAAAACGGCAATATAGAGATACTCAAGATTGGTATTGAAGACCAACTTGCAGATATCTTTACAAAGCCTTTGCAAGAAAGCAGGTTCTTAACCTTGAGACATAGTCTTGGGTTAATGGATCTACCAAAGGAACCGAAAATTTCTAATCTCTGAGACAGAAATTCAGAAAGGAGAAAGATATTTGGTACAGGAATCTAGATATTCAAGGCAAAAAGGTATCTGAGACAGGAACTCAGTATGATTGAGAAGGGAAAAGAAGAGATAAGATATCTGGAACAGGAATCCAGAATATCAAAGAAAAAAGGTGAAACACATAGCAAAAAGATATCTAAGACGGGTACTCAGATATCAAAGGTTAAAGGGTAAAAAGGCTGTTTGAAGATTTCTGAGACAAATATTCAGATATCTAGATCACTTAGTGAGGGGGAACACAAAAGAGAAAAGTAGTACAACTATCCATAGTCAACTACTCTCTCGTGTTGTGTTTTATTTCTATATTTGTGAAAAAGATGAACAGATGTATTGTTTGAAGATAAATTCAGAAAACAAAACTGTCTCTTAGTCACACAGAAGAAATGTGATTCAGATAGCTACTCGCCAAATTTCATTAATTGGGCAAAATTACAATTACTGATTGTGATCATTGCTGAAGAAACAATCGTGACCCTTGATGAAATGGGCGTTTGATCTTATCGGACGAGATTTGATTTCGCTAAAAAGAAGTGGACTGTAAAAACAGTTATAGCCCACTAGCATTTAATCCAAAGTAGTTTTCACCCACGACCTAATGCATGTACACAGATACATATGCACAAAACAAATTTGTATGTATATGTCTGTTGAGATTTGCGTTGATATATATATATATATATATATATATATATATATATATATATATATATATATATATATATATATATATATATATATATATAGGATTTTGGCAAAAGAATTCACTTTTGCTCAATCCCACATTTGCACTTGCATAAAAACAGCAAAATCTCCCAAATTTCTCTGCAAATCCTCACTGCAAACACTGATTCCTACTTAGTTTTTATGCAAAGAATCACTAATATCCTACCTTAATCTCTTCTCTACTTTAAAAAACTTCACTATTTAAAGAGATGGCTCCAAAACGTCCTCTTACCCAGAAATCCCAAGCTACTACATCTGATACTGCTGAAAAGCAAGCACCAGTGCTGGTCATAACAAACAATCGGTTGATTAGAGAGTTCAATCCTGATCAGTGTACTTCAAATCACAGGATGATTTGGGGTGGTACCATGATTGAGGAATACCTCGTTGCTGCAATTGAAAACTAAGCTGATAGGAAGTTGATTCTTGGTATGCTTGAAAAGGCATAAATCAAGGGTTTCCTATCTGCTAGTCCCAGTGGACTTTCTTCACTGGATGTGTTGGAATTTTACAACAATTCCAGGATTATTTCCTGTGTTGATGAAGGCATTGAAATAGTGTCTATAAAAGCAAAAGTTCAAGGAAAGGACATCCTTTTGAACTTAACAACTTTCTGTGAGTTGTTTGAACTTCAAAATCTGGGAAATGATTTTGAAATAAACACCAAGGATGATGATCTCCTTGAAGGTGTGAAGCAACTATACGGTGATGTGTGTGATCTTGAAAAATCAGATACACCCATCGACTTCAAACTTGCTGACATCAGAACCAGACATCTGTTGGATCACTGGGATGTATTGGCATGCATTCTTCACAGATGCTTTGATGGTCTACAATGAGGTGCCGACCAGATAAGCCAAGAACGCTCGATGATGATTTCTTGGTGAATCAACAGAACAAAAGGTTGGAAAACCCTTTCAATTGGTGGAAGTACGCCTTTATGAAATTTGTGAAGAATATTCAAAGCTTTGAGACTAAAATCGTCAAGGGCCTTGCTGAACCAAAAGCCACAGTAAGCTATGTACTGAAGATATGCTTCTTGCTGGAGAAGCTTGGCATTGAGCTCAGAGAGACGGCTGACATAGCCAACAGTAACCTGCTCTACAAATATGAATATACAAACATGATGAAAAAGGTTACTACATCTCAGAAAGGTTCCAAGAAACGAAAGACTGGTGAGGTATCTGAGGGTTCCGTTGCGACCAAAAAGCCCAGAACTTCACGAAATAAGTCTGCTGGCAAATCAGAAGGCATACCCATTGTGGATGTCGACTCTCAGATATCTGCCGCCACTGCTGATGAACTCATCAATGTTGCTAAGTTCAATGCAGATGAACTCATCAATGCTGCTAAGTTCACAGCAGATGAACTCATCAATGCTACCAAGGAAAGCCTTGCTGATGAACTCATTGGTAAAAATGAGAGTAGTGGCAGGCATCAAGCCCTATCTGCAGAAACCGCAGGGATTATGGATCAATATGTTCCTAATGTTGATGAGAGCTCTGATGATGATGAATTGGTCATCTCTAAAGTCCTACAGAAATAAAAAAGGGCTAAGGTTGCTGAAGAAGTAACAAGTTCTAAGGATGCTAAAAGAATAGAGGTATCTGAAGAAGAACCTACCCCACAGGTTGCTGAGAAAGCACCCATTACTAAAGTTGCTGAAGAAGCACTTAGTACAGAGGTTGCTGAGATAGCACCTAAGTCCAAGGAATCTGGACAAGATATACTCAAGCTGGTAGAAGAAGCTTTGAGAAGTGGTGATATAGTGATGGAGGATTCTGACATTACCTCCACACTATACAAACTGTCACAAAAGGATCAGGATGAGCCGCACTTTAATTCATCCAATTCACATGATTCACCAGATGATAATGAAGCCATGGTGAATGAATTGCAGTTTGACATACCAGCACTCCTGACTGCTGAAGAAAATCCTGCAAATGAGTAGGTTCCCCAACTCAATGCGAGGGATCAAACTGAGGCATCTGCTTAGAATGATCAACCAGGGGAGGCAACTGAGTTGCACACTCAGGATAGGTCCGAAGTACCTCAAACTTCCAACAAAGAAGTGGTCCAAGAACAACAAGACCAACGCATGGAAACTTCACAAGTTCCAGAGACCAGTCAGCCTAACAAAGCTCAGGTAGCTGAATGGTTTAACTCTTTACTTGTGATAACTTATGCTTAAATCTTGTTACTTATTAAAATTTCTTTGTTACAGGCTGAATTAGAAACAAAAGAACAAGAGGAAGCTGGAAAGCTTGCCTCAGAGACTGAGAAGGAGGCTTCCATAGCCTCACCACTTAAGGAACAGGAGCCTGTCTCACAGGTAGAAGATGGTTCATTAAGATATAACATCTCAGATAAGTACTTTATACACTTGACGAATACTCTTAAGTGTTTGTTTCTAATAGGCTCCAACTGAGAAAGAAGAAGACAAGGCAGAAATGCCAGAAAAGGACCCAAAAACCGTCAAGGTTTCTGAAGAAAATGTCACTGAGCCTTCTAGTGTGAAGGTATATAAAAATCAGTGATAAACATTCTTCATTATGGGTTAATATGAATTCTTCTCTAATTACTCAATACTTTCTACTTACAGGCTCATTCAGAAGTAGAAGTGCAAGGGGAAAGAATTGCGACATCCCCTGCACCCATGGAAATTGATGAAGCCCCCAAGGCAACATCACCAGAAAGAACACCAGAAACTAAGAAGTTTCTGAGAAAAATGATTCTGAGCTTCCTATTAAGGAAGTAAGTGAACAATTCAGAGATCATTGAAGCTTTATTGCATAAACTCTTTCATGACAATTTTCTAAGTATTGTGATAATTTTAATTCGCAGGTTCAAGTAGAAAGAAAGGTTGATGAGGATGTTGGGAAATTTGTTGGGAAATTTCTTGAGAAATTTGTTAGGAAATTTGTTAGATATTTTCTGTTTAGGTTTTGATCAGCAACATGATGACTTATCTTAGTCTCAGAAAGGTGATTAGTACTCTTGGTTCACTTGAACATTGTAAAAGAGGAAACTCACTAAGTATGATAGTCTAGCTAATCTTGTATAGGATGTTAGGTCTCAAAATGTAATTTTTATTTTATGAAGAGAAGACCAAGAAGAAGACACCCAAGCAGAACAAGCTCAACGACATTGAAGACTTGAAAAAACTGCGCAAGATTACTGAAACTGTTGTTCAGATACCTTAGCCAGATTCTTGAAGACACGAATAGTTTTAAACAAACTGTGTCACAAGAGATATCTGAGAAATAAGAGACATATCTGAAAACAAGGAAAGTGTCCACAGATATCTATTCTCAGATACCTTGAGCTTTAACCACGTTTCTGAAAAAAGAAACATATATATTGCAAACAAAGTTGTTTCAATAAATACAAGTGGTATCTGAAGATTGAAGATAAGGACGTGCAAAGAATCAGATAACACTAGTCTCTGATACAAAGCATAGTTCCGTTGACACTACAGGACAAAAAGTATAGTACAATGCATTTAATGCACGGACAAACATGTCTGAATAAAAGCAACGGCAGCTCAAGAAGAAGACAAAACTCACATAAAGATTATACATGATATCAATAGTTTGAATTTGAGCCTAACGGATACTATTCAAACGGCACTCAAATTCATCTATAAATATCAACACTTAGACTGCTTGAGAAGATACCTTAGACACACCTTGAACTGCATAAAAACACTGAACATCTCACTCAAAGCAACTTACTTACTCACAAAGCTTTCTGTTGCGACCAAAGCATTTGATCTTGAGTAACACTGAAGTTCTAAGTGTCTTGATCCTAAACAAGCAAAGCTATCTGTGAAAGAGTTGAATCAAAAGATCAACTATCTGAGATTCATTCTCTTGAACAGATATCATAAGACTTGGGTCAGTAAAATGGAACAAGATACCATACGCTGTAAAGTGTATTAAGTACCTTGATTCACAGAGCTATCTGAATAACTGAATAAGTTATTAAAGAAGCTCATCTGACAACTCAAACCAAATTTAACACCATAACTGGCGTGGAGTACATGAAGTACTTAGTTTGAAAAATCAGGGAATAACTCCAAGGTTACCGGAGTATAGGAAGTACTTGATTTGGGAAACTAAGGAATAACTCCAAGGTTATTGAGTATAGGAAGTACTTAGCTTGGGAAGATAGGGAATAACTCAAAGGTTTCTGAGTATAGGAAGTACTTGGCTGTGAAAGTCGGGGAACAACTCAGGGGGAACATTTGGTTGGGAACCAATTGTTAAGAATCTTAGAATAGATTTATTGTAAGGTGAACTCAATTATCTGTTCTAGTGGATTTTAGGTCTCTGATAGACCGAAGTGGACTAGTTGGAGGATTACGCCACCTCCAGATACCACTATACTTGCTGTGTTATTTACCTTTCTGTATTTACATTTCAGCAACACACACACACTCATTAACTGTTTCTGCACTTATCTTTATTAAGTCTTCCACGCTCTGATTCTAAGTATCAGATATCTATTCAGAAATCTGAGAAATAGTTTTTATCGACAAAAGTTTTAAAAGACTATTCACCCTCCCCCCCTAGTCTTTTACTTTGCCGTTATCTGGACCAACAAGTGGTATCAGAGCAGGAGGTTCACCAGCCTTCTGCACTGAACCTAGATCCCCAGATAGGTGAAGGAACTTTGTCCACTTTTGAGGACTATTTAATTTGTGTGTTAAGTGTGCAGGTATGTCTCTGAGTGATGCATCCGTTCTCAAACCAGAGAACTACGAGAAATGGAAAAATAACATGATGCTCCACCTTGAAGCCATAAGTGACGAGATGATCGAAGTAATAAAGAATGGCCCAATAGTCATTGAACAACTTAAGCAAGTCATGGAGGTTTCGAGTGGAAGAGACAGAGATCAAAGCGAAGGATCTTCACAAACAAATGCGTCAACAAGTGGAAGATCTACTGGTCAAGTTATTTACGAACCAAAGCCCAGAGAACTCTGGACATCGGAAGATGCCAAGAGAAATCGTCTGGATGGTCAAGCTCGTAATATCATCATCAGATCGACACCGGAGCACATACAGTGTAAACTGTGGGGTGCTAAAACGGTGAAAGTTGCCTGGCAACTGATTGAAGAAATCTGTGCCAGAACTGAGAAAACCAAGGAAAACAAGTTCGAAGTTCTAAAGTTGAAATTTTAAAATTTCAAACAAGGTCCCACTGAAACTCTGGAAGAACTTGATTTCAGGTTTACCACTCTCATGAGTGATATGGCAGCACTTGGGGAAAGCAACAGATACTCCCAGTCAGAGAAGATTAAGACTATTGTCAGAAGTCTTAACCACAACTGGGAGCATACTAAATTCTTTTATTTTAACCAAGGTATGCCAAATATTAGTCCAGTGGAACTTTTCTCTCATCTTGCTACAGTTGATTATGAGACAACTCAAAGAGAACAAACAACTAAAAAGTTGCAAAACGTTGCTCTAATCACTCAAGGAACTTCTGAAAAGAAGAAAAGCAAGGAAGAAACTGAGGATGCTCTTGCTGCAAAGCAAATGAGCAAATATATCAGTCGAGAAATTGAAAGAAGAAAAGCCAAAGAGAAGCTGAAAAAGCATCTAGGCTCAAACTATCACCAGTACAAAAATATGCAAAGCTCGCTGAACAAGCCATTTCGTAAAGCATCATGTCGAGGAAGCAGAAATTGAAAACGATATCTGTTTCTATTGTCAGAAACCTGGCCACTTCAAGAAGGATTGTCCTGCCCTCAACAAACTAAGGACAGGTGACAAGAAAGAGAGGAGAATCTTCAGAAGAAGCCAGAAAGCTTTGTTAACTGAAGAAAGAAAGAAAATCCAAACTCAACTGGATGCACTAGACGTTGAGATGATTCAAGATGACAATTCAGATGACTCAACCTTACCATCACCAGAATTATGTGGAGTTACTCATGATATAATCGACTTCGGCCTCAAGAAGAATGAAATGTGTGGAGTTGCTGAAATTGACGGTCCAGACATCTCCAACATAGAAAACTGTCTTATGGCTGATGAGGTAACACATACTTCTTATACTTATGAAAGTGATGAAGAGGAAATAAAAAATCTAGAAAATCTCAGGAAAGAACTTGATATCTATGAAAGAGAATTTCTAATGATCCGAGCTAGAGTCGAAAACCTTGAAGAAGAAAAGAATTCTCTTGCAAAGGAAAATTCTCAGTTAGTTAAAGTATCTGAGAGAAAGGATCTTGTCAAAATGCATTTCTCAAAGCTCAGATATCTGAGACTGAAAAGTCACATAAAGAAGCAATGGCTGAATTACAAAAGAAATATGAAGATCTTCTTTCTGAGAACAAGGAACTCAAGAAGAAAGAATTATCTTTTCAATCTTATGCCAAAGCTAGTGACACTCTTACTGAAGTACAATCTTACTTAAGAGATCCTTCAGAAAAGAAAGGACTTGAAATTTAATACAGTGATTGTTCTATCACTCTGAATAAGAGTAAGGAGAGAAGAACATTTGTAAGTACTCAGCAAGACGGTTCCCATGCAATCTATAACATCGGTGAGAAGACAAAGATTGTTGACAAAGGAAAGGCAGTTGCGACCAAACCTTTGTGGGAAAAACAAGTAAAAAACAAAACTGTTGGGCACGTCTCTGAAAAGAAACACAACACTGAAAAGTATAAACACCCACAGTGCTATGTCTCTCAAAAAGGTAGAATTGCAGGAGCTGGCAAATTCTCCCATGTCACTTTTTCTGGAAAGAAATTTGACCAACTAGAGACTAGCAAAGCTGCTGAGAAAAGATCTCAGATAGCTTCAAGTGCTCGAAACGGTATTGGCTACAAAGGCATCGGAAAACAACTTGCTCATGAGTACAAGCAGGAGCAAGAACGATGGCTGAAAGCTAGAATTGCTCAAAGCAATTATCAGAAGTGGAAGTTAAATCAAGCCATCGAAAATCAATGCCGTGGCTAGAAGAAATCAGCAAGGAAGGCTAAGTTTGTTGAAAGCAAACTCGTAAACCCGACAGTATCTGAAAGCATCATATGGAGCACCTAGGAACACACCAAGGAAGAAAATAATTCTTACTAATGATAACATTCATTCAAATAGAATTCCTCCTTACGCTCATGTCATAAAAGAATATTTCAAAGAAATTCATTCAAAAATGGATTCCTACTGGAAGATCCTTTAATTCTGACAGTTCCATCAAAGATATGAGAACCTAATCTCCTGTTTCCTGTTGTGTGCAGAATGCTTCCTGGACTAAAGCACAATGGCTATTTGATAGTGGATGCGGAAAGCACATGACAGGAGACAAAGAAAATCTGGTTGACTACAAAGCTTGCAACACGTGACCGGATATCGATTTGTTGGAGGAGAATTAAATCCTCTCTGGATTTGGCAACGTCAAATTGGGGACTTTAACAATCACCGACGACATATGTTAAGGATTTGAAATATAATCTATTTAGCATGAGCCAGTTTGCGACAAGGGTTTTACTATAAAATTCAAAGCTAAATCGCAAACTAATTGACAATGAGTCAAAGCAAAGGTCTTAGTTGGTCGGCGAAGGCGCCTTTATGTTGCCGATTGGGCATCTGCCACAATCAAGAATGTCTCATGGTGAGTCAATCTGGTCAGAGAAGAGCACCTTGTTATGGCACAAAAGAATGAGTCACTTGAACTTCAAAACTCTGAATAGACTTGCCAAGAAAGAGTTAGTGGTTGGCCTTCCTAACATCTTTCGTAAAGGATGGTATCTGCTCACTCACGATGGGGAAACAATCTAAGATCTCTTTCAAGTCCAAAATCGACACGCTAGTGTTAGACCAACGCAACTTTTACACATGGATCTTTTGAATCATCTCAGAACTAGTTATGCAGAAAGAAGTATGGTCCGTTGTTGTAGATGACTTCAAGATTCACTTCGGTTGTCTTCAAACACAAATCGATGCCGGTGGAGATACCAAACTTCTTTGAAAAAGCTTGAAGTTATGAAAATGACAAGGTATCTGCAATCGTAGCACCATGGTACGAGTTTGTCAACCAAGACATAAAGGAGTTTTGTACCGCAAAGGTATACAACACCAACTTTCCTCTCAGAAGAACACCTCAACAAAATGGTGTTGCAGAAAGGAAAACAGAACCCTTAAAGAAGCCGCAAGGACAATGCTAATGACATCAAATAAGTGAAATTTATTGGGTTGAAGTCAGAACACAGGTTTACACTCAAAACAGATGCTTGATAAACAAACACCATGACAAGACCCCCTATGAAATCTTGGTTGGTAGACCCCCTAATATCAAACATCTGAGAGTATTTGGTTGTAGATGTTTTGTTCTAAACAATGGGAAAGACTATCTGAGAACATTTCAACCAAAGGTAGATGAAGGTGTTTTTTTTGGCTATTCCACAAACAGCAAAGCCTACAGAGTTTACAACAAAAGAACAAAGAAAATTGAAGAATCAATTCATGTTGTATTCTATGAAGGAAATAAGAAAATACCTCCTATTGATGAACTCTCAGAAAGGTTCAAAGAACTATTACTGAGGGATTCTAAAGAAGAATCCTCAGAAAGGAGAAACATCATTATGGAAAGTGAGGATGACTCTGACGTAGAAAAGCTTGAAAAGCCTAGTAACAACAAGATGACTCACAGACATGATGAGGAATTTCCTATGAGTTTTCCAGAAATGGAACAGTTAGAGAACCTTCATCATGAAGAGGTATCTAAAATAAGAATCTTTGAAATGCATGTTCCGATATCTCTAACATCGAAAAGTGTCGATATCCACATTTCATTTCCATATGTCGATATCTCGACATCGAAAAAGTATCAAATCAAAATCTTAGTGATTCACTTTCGGATCACTGGATATTGATCCTACTAGCACTAAACCTATGATGAGATGGATCAAAGATCATCCTACAAAGGATATAATTGGACCAATTAATCGGTGTTAGGACTAGGAGAGCAATAGTAAACTGCTAACTCTCTCTTTGGATGTTTCATCTCGAATATTGAACCTAAAAATATAGAAGAAGCATTAGGAGAACAAGACTGGATCTCTGCAATGCAAGAAGAGTTGGATCAATTTGAAAGAAACAAAGTCTGGAAACTAGTTCCATTTACAGAAGGAATATCTGTGATTGGAACTAAATGGGTTTTCAGAAACAAGATGAATGAATCTGGTAAAATAACCAGAAACAAAGCAAGATTGGTTGCCAAGGGATTTACCCAGACTGAAGGCTTAGATTTTGACGAGTCATATGCACCAGTTGCCAGATTGGATGCAATAAGACTCTTTCTAGCCTTTGCAGCTCATAAAGATTTCAAAGTTTATCAGATGGATGTCAAAAGTACATTCTTGAACGGTGAACTTGCAGAAGAAGTTTATGTTGAGCAACCACCTGGCTTTGAAGTTTCCTCAGAAAGTAGAATGGTCTATAAACCATGTAAAGCTCAGATGGATCAAACAGGCTCCAAGAGCATGGTATGACACTTTGGCCAAGTACCTTTTGGAAAGTGGTTTCAAGAAAGGTGAAGTTGATAAAACTTTATTTACCTTAAATCATGACGGGAAACTACTCTTAGTTCAAGTATATGTTGATGACATAATATTTGGATCTAAGGACAAGCAACTTTGTAATGACTTTGCAAATCTCATGAAAAGCAAATTTGAGATGAGCATGATGGGAGTAATGAATTATTTCCTAGGATTGCAAGTCAAGCCACTCAATGATGGAATATTCATTAGTCAAACAAAGTATGCAAAAGATATGCTCACAAAATTCAATCTTAAGCCTTCTGAAAAGAATGCTAAGATACCGATGAGCATTGGAACCAAAATGACCTATACTGAATCAGATAAAAGTGTTGAAGAACATAAGTATAGGAAATTGATAGGTTCACTACTTTACCTCACTGCAAGTAGACCTGATATTCAATATGCCGTTGGTGTATGTGCTAGATTTCAGACAAATCCAATGCAAACACACTACAACATTGCTATGAAAATATTAAGGTATGTAAAGGTACGAGAGATGTAGGATTGTGGTATCCTAAAGAAAGTGGATTGAGTTTATTTGGGTACTCGACGCCGATTATGCCGGATCAACGCTGATAGGAAAAGCACCTCGTGAACTTGCCGCTTCGGTACTAGACTTATCTCATGGTTTAGCAAGAAGCAAAACTCAATTGCAACTTCTACCACAGAGGTGAATATATTGTCACCGGTTGTTGCAAGAACACAAATTCTGTGGATACAACAACTTAAAGACTATGGACTCGATGAGAAGACAACTCCCATTTTCTGTGACAACACAAGTGCTATTGCGATTACACAGAATCCTAAATTTCTTGCCAGAACAAAGCACATTGATGTTAGACATCACTTCATCAGAGACCATGTTGAAAAGGGCAATATAGAGATACTCAAGATTGGCACTGAAGACCAACTTGCAGATATCTTCAGTAAGACACTACAAGAAAGTAGATTCTTAGCCTTAAGACATAGTCTTGGACTAATGGAACTACCAATGAACTGAAAGAGTTCAGGTATCTGGAACGGGCATCCAGAGAAGAGGTATCTGGAACGGGCATCCAGAGAAGAGGTATCTGGAACGGGTATCCAGAAAAGAGAAAAGAGAAATCTGGAACGGGTATCCAGAAGTCAAAAAGGCTAAAGAGCAAAAAGATAGCTTAAGATCTCTGAGACGGGAACTCAGATATCTGAATCAATCGGCAAACGGAGAACACAGAGGAGAATAGTACAACTATCTGCAGTCAACTACTCTCTTGAAATTCGCATTGTTTCTGTCTTGATGAAAAACTTGGAAAAATCCTAAGTATAAGACAGATTCAGATGCAAACAGTGTTCTTGGTCATACAAAGACGCGATTCAGATAGCTAATAGCCAAAACTCATTAAATGGGCACAATTACACTTGTTGATTGTGATCATTGCTGAAGAAGCAATGGTGACACTCGATGAAGTTAAGCGATTGATTTGTACGGTGGAAATTAATTCACAGTAAATAGTGGACTGTTGAAATTCAGACATGGCCCACTAAGCATTTAATGCCGAACTAGCTTTTGCTCACGCCTGCTTGCAAATCACAGATACGTACACACAAAATCAATTTGTATGTATTTGTCTGTTGGGATTCAACTGCTATATATATAGGATTTTGGCAAATGAAATCACTTTTGCCTAATCCGAAAATTCATCTTGCACAAAAATAGCAAATCCTTCTCTTGATTCTCTGCAAACCCTCTACAATCTCTGCAAATCAAGATTAAGGTTTTCTGAAAAGAATCACTGAATCAAATCTCTTTCAAACACCAATTTCAAATCTCTACACTATATAAAGAGATGGCCTCCAAGAACTCTTCAACACAGAAATCCCAAACCTCCACTGGTACTGCTGAAAAGCAAGCACCAGAGTTGGTTATTGTAAACAACCGACTGGTAGGAGTTTTTTATCCTGACCATTGGACTTCAAATCACAGAATGATTTGGGGTGGTGCCATGGTTGAGGAATACCTCACGGCTGGAATAAAGAACTAAGCCGACAGAAAGCTAATTCTTGACATGCTTGAAAAGGCACAAATCAAGGGCTTTCTATCTGCTCGCCCTAGTGGAATTTCATCACTCGATGTGTTGGAATTCTACAACAACTCCAGGATTATTTCCTGTGTTTCTGAAGGCACTGAAATAGTGTCTGTTAAAACCACAGTCCAAGGAAAGGAAATCCTTCTGGACTTAACAACTTTCTGTAAGTTGTTTGAGTTTCAAAATCTTGGAAAGGATTTTGAAATAAACACCAAGGATGAGGAACTCCTTGAAGGTGTTAAAGAACTTTACAGTGACGTGTGTGATCTTGAAAAATCAGATACACCCACTGAGTTCAAGCTTGCTGACATCCGAACCAGACATCTAATGGTTCACTGGGATGTACTGGCTTGCATTCTTCACAGATGCTTTGATGGTCTACAAGGAGGTGCTGACCAGATAAGCCAAGAACGGTGGATGATGATGTTCTTGCTGAATCAACAAGACAAAAGGCTGGAAAACCCTTTTAACTGGGGAAAGTACGCCTTTCTGAAGTTTGTGAAGAAGATTCAAGGCTTCGAGCCTAAGATTACCAAAGGACTACCTGAGCCAAAGGCCACTGTAGGATATGGCCTGAAGATATGCTACTTGCTGGAAAAGCTTGGCATTGAGCTCAGAGAGACGGCTGAAATAGCCAACAGTAACTTACTCTATAAATATGAGTATACAAATTTGATGAAAAAGGTTACTGGGTCTCAGAAAGGTCCTAAGAAGCGAAAGTCTGAAAAGATATCTGAAGAAAAGGTTGCGACCAAGAAGCCCAGAACTTCAAGAAAGAAGTCTGCTGGCAAATCAGAAGACACACCCAAAGAGGTTGTCAATTCTCAGTTATCTACAAGCGTGGCAGATGAACTCATCAATGCTGCAAAAGAGTTATCAACTACTGAACAAGTAGACTCAGCAAGAGAAAGTGCTTTCAGAAATGTTGCGACTAATGCAGAAAGCCTTGCTGATAAACTCATAAATGTTGCCAAAAGTGGTGAAAAATATCAAGCCCTATCTGCAGAAACCGCAGGAATAATGGACCAATCAGTTCCCAATGCTGATGAGAGCTCTGATGATGAAGATGATGAACTAGTCATCTCTCAAGTCCTAGAAAGAACAAAGAGGGCTAAGGTTATCAAAAGAATGGCGGTGATAAGGTATCTCAAGAAGAACCTACACCACAAAGTTGTGAACCTATAGCAAAGGTTGTTGGTGCAAACACATCATCGTGGAATGTTTCTCTTGCACAACTTCGTAAAGCCACGATGAGTGGTATTTTAGTTTGGCGGATCTTGATGGAAATGCCACATCTAAAAATCAAAGAACATTCTCTTGATCAATCTTCCGCTTCATAACCACAACAACCACAAACACAACAACCACAACAGCCACAAGTGGTTGATGAAATGGTAAATGAACTCCATTTGAATTACCGGCAATACGATATCAAGAAAATCCGCAAATGAGCGGGTTCCCCAACTCATCGAGAGGGATCAAACCGAGACATCTACTCGTAATGATCAACGGGGAGGCAACTCGAGTTGCATACTCGTGAAAGGTGTGAAGTACCGAAACTTCAAACAAAGAAACTGCCGGGACAAGACGACCAATGTATAGAAAGGTCACAAGTTCGAAACCAATCACTGAAAGCTGCTTCGGGTAAATGGTAGTTTAACTCTTACCTTGTGAAAAATTTTATACTTATAAATCTTGTTACCTCATAAGAATTTCTTTGTTACAGGCTGAGTTAGAAACACAAACACAAGAGGAAGCTGAAAAGCTTACCTCAGAAACTGAAAAGGAGGTTCCCTCAACCTCGTCTCTTAAGAAATCGAGCACAACCACGGTAACTTTTTGATTCTTAAGATGACATGTTTCGATGAAATGTTTATGTGCTTATTCATTTAAAAATGTTTCTAATGCTCCAACCGAGATGGAAGAAGATAAGCGAAATGCGAGGAGATGCAGAGACCAACAAGGTTTCAAGAACACATCACCGAGCCTTCTAGCATGAAGGTATATGACAAATCAAGTGATAAGTATTCTTCGACTAGGGTTATCTCATATCTCTTCTAAAAATATTCAATACTTTCTACTTACAGGATCAATCAGAAGTAGAAATGCACGGGGACAAAGTTGTGCGACATCCCCTGCATCAATGGAAATTGATAAAGCCCCCAAGGCAACATCACCTGAAAGAACACCAGAGACTACGAAAGTTTCTGAGAAAAATGACTCTGAGCTTCCTATTGAGGAAGTAAGTAACTCAGAACTCATTAAAGCATATATTTGCACAGTTTCTTTCAAACAATTTCCTAAGTATTGGATCATTTTATTTCTCAGGTTCAAGAAAGAAAGGTTGATGAGGACCAGACTTCCAAGTCTCCACCTCACAACAAGATATCTGAGACACCCATTGTCTCAGTGGTTCAAGTATCTGAGCCTGATGTTCATACTCAGGTAACTCAGAAACTAAACTACACTTATACTCAGATATCTAAAAAAATTTTGAAACTCACTCAAAACTCTTTCTTTCAGGCTCAAACAGATGCAAAGCAGGTTCCCATTGAAGAAACAAGGGACCTACTTCACTTCTTCAAAGCTCACACCCTGCCAAAGCATATTCAATGCTTCAAGAAATGGCAGAAGTTAAGGTGCTCTGATCTCTCTGAAATATTGAGAATCACAGATCACCAATCAGACGAGCACGAGCTCTTGACTTGGAGACTTACATCCATGCAATGTTCCCTATCGAACAGTACACAGTTGCGACCTTATTGCATAAGGATTTCTCCAAAGAAGTGGCGCATAGTTTGATACATGCCTTTGAACAGGCAGATGGTCAGACAAGATTACAGATGGCATTCAAGCCAGTCCTGCCCCAGACTCTGCAATTATATCTTCTGAACAAGAAGAAGTTAATGGGCAGAAGATCACTATCCCGGAAGTGATCAATCTTGTATCTGAAGATGATGAGGAGGAAGAAATGAATGAAAATTACTTTGATGAACCTCCCACTGACCATCACCAAAAGGATGATAATGACAAAAAGGATGATGATGATGCCCCGCACTGTGGACCGGAGGAATTTCACGGAAACAATGCCTCAATTTGAAAAGCAAACTGAGAAGACTTCACAGAAATCTCCGTCTCCATCTCCTCAGAAATCTACTCATCCATCTTCTAACCAACACGCAGTTACTACTGAACAAGTAGTTGAGCTTTCTGAAGAAACCAATCAGAAAATATTAAACACTCAAACCAGAAGTGCTCAACTCAGACAACTGTTGGAAGAAGAACAACAGCTCCATCTTCAACTGGAAGATCAAATAGCTAAATCCAGAGATAAGATTGATCAACTACAAGATCAATACGTACAAGAAATGATTGCTTATTCTGAGGTTAAAGAGCTAAGGGATGTTGTGCATGATATCACCAAAGAACTCGATACTGAAGAAGTATCTGAAGACAAGCATGATGCTAAGGCTGCATCATCTTCAAAAGAAGTACCATCCTCCTCCCAGAAAGGAAAGAAACCAATCTCTGAGATGGTTGCTGGACTCGATACAATCGATCAAAATGTCCAAGAGGATGAAGATCATCGCTTTTGATTACTCAGATGATGAAGAAGACAAGACTTTGGCAGAACACCGCAATGAACATTTAGTGGTTTCTCACTTGAAAAGGAAGCTGATTGCTCCTACAATATTCAGCAAACTGCTAAACGTCCACTCCCATGAATACATGAACAGGTGTCAAGTACTGACACAACTTAAAAAGGAGATGTCTTCACAGAACAAGGAAGTAATTGCCTCCGTCCCCTCTGAAATGAGGAAGTTCACTGAACTCATCACTCAGAGAACCACTAGCATAGTCATTGCTCAGAAAGACCTAGGAATGATAAGGGACGATGATGCATCTTTAGCTGAAAAAGATTTCCAAGAGGCAACTTACACTGCTGGAAAAGCATATGCCATCCTAGGCCCATTGGCAGAGCTCACTGATAAGGACAATGGACTTATCAAGCAAAATCAGGAGCTCAAAGCCGAACTTCAGAAGTTGGTCACTGCCTATAATTATTTACAAGGGCACTTCAACTCTCTCTCAGATTCCTTTATGAGATTGAGTCAGCCAACAATGACTAAGGGGGAAAGAATGTACAAATCTGGACCTCAAAGTCAGGGGGAATGGGAAGAAGGAGAAGCAAACAAAAAGAGATCTGGAGCTGGTGCGGCTCAGAAAGGAAGAAGAAAAACTTCCCAGCCACCACTCAGAATAAATGAACCCTCCTCAAGCCAAACTGCTTTGCAAATAGTAGCTGCTTCCCAGAAACCTACTGAAGGAACCAAAATGATAAAAAGGGCCATGGCACAGAAACCTCCAAGGAGTACCAAGGCTCCAAGGAGAAGACAAGTTAAAGGGATTGATGAATCTTCTGAAGAAGAAGAAGAAGAAGGAGGTCAAATCAAGTCCCTGGGCAATGAAGAAGGCTGCAAAACTCTCACAAGATCTAATCTTGATGATGATGAGGAAACTGATGAAGATGAAGCTCCTCTTCACAGAAAAAGGAAAATTGAAAGCCTAACTGAGCCCATAGCTGCAAAGCCCCTAGCAGCTAAAACATCCTCTGGAAATACCAAGTCTATCCAGGGTGGTGGTTCTTCAAGCAACAACCCCAAAGAGAATTCAAGACAGAGAAGGAATGAGCGAGAGTCGAGCAAAGACAAAGTCAACTTCCACTCAGGCCAGAAGAAGCCAAAATTGAGTATGTGAAGTATGACAATGATTCCTCTGTCTACAGGTGCATCAATCAGAAAAATGGCTATTGGATTCTGGAACTTAAGCATCTATTGGTAAATTCAAGATTTCCAGAACCAATCCATAAACAACTTTTGGCATGGAGAAAAGATAAACCTACCTTGATCAACACCAATCACATCAAAGCATGGTTGAATTTTGAAGTTGTCAAGAGAACTGAAGCCATGAGAAAGGACCTCTCTGATGAATGTCCATATGGAAAGCCAGATGATGTGCACAGAATTCTGAACAATACTGGAACAGGCACAAGAGCAAGACTCGCTGTGGAACCCTATGAGTCGTT
Organism: Plantago major; assembly: GCA_026545765.1. Classification (NCBI taxonomy): domain Eukaryota; kingdom Viridiplantae; phylum Streptophyta; class Magnoliopsida; order Lamiales; family Plantaginaceae; genus Plantago; species Plantago major. The sequence continues at coordinate 41,139,527 of CM048843.1, read as the reverse complement.
CTATCAATACAAGGGTGACATCAGATATCTGAAGATTATCTATGACACTACAAGAATTCTGCTGTAACGGGACGGAAAGGGGCGACGGATAAATAGCGACGGATCGCCAAACGGGGCGACGGATAAAACTTATCCGTCGCTCTGTAGCGACGGATAAGTTTATCCATCGCTCTGTAGCGACGGATAAGTTTATCCATCGCTACAGAGCGTTGACCAAGATTTTAAAAAAAAAAAAAAAAAAAATTTAGCGACGGATAGATCTATCCGTCGCTATAGCCGAAAAAAAAAAAAAAAAAGTTAGCGACGGATAGATCTAGATCTATCCGTCGCTAAAAGCCTAAAAAAAAAACCATATATCTCCTCCACCACCTCCTTTCCTCCACCACTTCTCCTCCATTTCTCCTCTCCTCCTCCTCCTCCCACCACCACCTTTCTCCTTCCACCACCTTTCTCCTCCACCACCTTTCTCCTCCACCACCCCCATCCACCACCATCCTCCACCACCACCTCCTCCACCACCACCATCTCCACCACCACCTCTCTCCTCCCACCACCATCTCCTCCACCACCACCACCACCACCACCACCTCCACCACCACCACCACCACCTCTCTCCTCCCACCACCACCGCACCACCACCATCTCCACCACCACCACCACCACCGCACCACCACCCTGCCACCACCACCATCTCCTCCACCACCACCACCACCCTGCCACCACCTTTCCTCCTCCCACCACCACCGCACCACCACCACCCTGCCACCACCACCGCCACCACCGCACCACCACTGCCACCACCGCACCACCTTTCTCCTCCCACCACCACCGCACTGCATTTAATACAAATTGATACGAATATAAAATTGAATACAAATTAATCCAGTATCTGAATACAAATCAATATCTCAGTATCTGAATACAAATTGATACTGAATTAATCATCCGTATACGAATATAAAAATTCGAATACGGATTTTATTTTTTTTAAAAAAAATAGAAATGGGGCGACGGATAGATCTATCCGTCGCCACGTGGGGCGACGGATAGAATCTATCCGTCGCCCCATTATCAATTTAAAAAAAAAAAAATTGGTCAATCCGTCGTCCAATCCGTCGCGAATTGGACGACGGATTGTTATCCGTCGCCAGAGTTGGGGCGACGGATAGATGGCCTGTAGCGACGGATCTATCCGTCGCTACAGGCCAGATTTTTTGTAGTGTGAATACTTCAAGCTTTCAGATATCAGAATAGAGCATGCCTGGAAGTGGGGAAAGTACCTATGGGTCAAGCATTTTGCCAAGAAAAATCCTACCAAAACCTACAAAGAGGTCTGTGGATTTGCCAGAGACACAGAGATGCTCGTCAGAACTCTTCTCTATGACTATTCTGATGACATCAAAAGGTTTGGAGATAGGAAATTTGCAGATTGATCCACAGAAACACTGTTGAAGACTTGAAGAGTTGAAGACTTGAAGACTAGTTTATTAGGATGTTTACTTGGAGCTTGGTCACTCCTGTTGTCCTAATTTACTATGTAGTTTTGTATTTTTGCTGGCTGAGCTTAACTGTATTATGTATTAAAGTTATCTGTAATCTTTAGTTGTAACTTATCTGAAGAACAAACTCTCAGATAGTATTCTATAAAAGATAACTTGTCAGCAAAGATCACACCTTGTGATTTGGTTGATGTCTACTTTCTGCACTTAATTAAATAATTTGAAGATCTTAAGAAAAGATTAAGTGTTGGATTGTTTACTCATCCAGATTTGTAATAGGTAAAGATAGTCATCGTTGACTGATCAAAAAGGGGGAAATTTGTTGGGAAATTTCTTGAGAAATTTGTTAGGAAATTTGTTAGATATTTTGTTAGAAATATCTGTTTAGGTTTTGATCAGCAACATGATGACTTATCTTAGTCTCAGAAAGGTGATTAGTACTCTTCGTTCACTTGAACATTGTAAAAGAGGAAACTCACTAAGTATGATAGTCTAGCTAATCTTGTATAGGATGTTAGGTCTCAAAATGTAATTTTTATTTTATGAAGAGAAGACCAAGAAGAAGACACCCAAGCAGAACAAGCTCAACGACATTGAAGACTTGAAGAAACTGCGCAAGATTACTGAAACTGTTGTTCAGATACCTTAGCCAGATATCTTGAAGACACGAATAGTTTTAAACAAACTGTGTCACAAGAGATATCTGAGAAATAAGAGACATATCTGAAAACAAGGAAAGTGTCCACAGATATCTATTCTCAGATACCTTGAGCTTTAACCACGTTTCTGAAAAAGAAACATATATATTGCAAACAAAGTTGTTTCAATAAATACAAGTGGTATCTGAAGATTGAAGATAAGGACGTGCAAAGAATCAGATAACACTAGTCTCTGATACAAAGCATAGTTCCGTTGACACTACAGGACAAAAAGTATAGTACAATGCATTTAATGCACGGACAAACATGTCTGAATAAAAGCAACGGCAGCTTCTGAAGAAGAAGACAAAACCTGCTACAGTACTATACACAGATATCAATAGTTTGAATTTGAGCCTAACGGATACTATTCAAACGGCACTCAAATTCATCTATAAATATCAACACTTAGACTGCTTGAGAAGATACCTTAGACACACCTTGAACTGCATAAAAACGCTGAACATCTCACTCAAAGCAACTTACTTACTCACAAAGCTTTCTGTTGCGACCAAAGCATTTGATCTTGAGTAACACTGAAGTTCTAAGTGTCTTGATCCTAAACAAGCAAAGCTATCTGTGAAAGAGTTGAATCAAAAGATCAACTATCTGAGATTCATTCTCTTGAACAGATATCATAAGACTTAGGTCAGTAAAATCGAACAAGATACCATACGCTGTAAAGTGTATTAAGTACCTTGATTCACAGAGCTATCTGAATAACTGAATAAGTTATTAAAGAAGCTCATCTGACAACTCAAACCAAAACCAACACCATAACTGGCGTGGAGTAGTGAAGTACTTAGTTTGAAAAATCAGGGAATAACTCCAAGGTTACCGGAGTATAGGAAGTACTTGATTTGGGAAACTAAGGAATAACTCCAAGGTTATTGAGTATAGGAAGTACTTAGCTTGGGAAGATAGGGAATAACTCAAAGGTTTCTGAGTATAGGAAGTACTTGGCTGTGAAAGTCGGGGAACAACTCAGGGGGAACATTTGGTTGGGAACCAATTGTTAAGAATCTTAGAATAGGTTTATTGTAAGGTGAACTCAATTATCTGTTCTAGTGGATTCTAGGTCTCTGATAGACCAAAGTGGACTAGTTGGAGGATTACGCCACCTCCAGATACCACTATACTTGCTGTGTTATTTACCTTTCTGTATTTACATTTCAGCAACACACACACACACACATTAAGCTTTCGCACTTATCTTTATTAAGTCTTCCGCTCGATTCTAAGTATCGAGATATCTATTCGTATATCGAGAAATAGTTTTTATCGACAAAAGTTTTAAAAGACTATTCACCCCCCCCCCCCCAGTCTTTTACTTTGCCGTTATCTGGACCAACAGAGGACCAGACTACCAAGTCTCCAACTCACAACAAGATATCTGAGGCACCCCCCTGCCTTAGTAGTACAAGTCTCTGAGCCTGATGTACTTATTCAGGTAACTCAGAAACCTAACTACACTAGTACTCAGATATCTACACAAGTTTTGAATCTAACTCAAAACTCTTTCTTTCAGGCTCAAACAAGTGTGCCAAAGGTCTCTGCATTCTCAGCAGAAGACCTGCTTCCATTTTTCAAGAATCACACTCTGCCAAAGCATCTCAAGTGCTTCAAGAAATGGCAGAGACTCAGATGCTCTGATTTGACTGAAATAACAAGAGTCACTGATCACCTTACCAGAAGAGAAAGAGCATTTGACCTTGAAAATTATGTCCATGCAATGTTCCCAACGGAGCAATATTCTTTTGCTTCTCTAATGCATAAGGACTTCATCAAGGAAGTGGCACACAATCTCACTCAAGCCTTTGAAAAGGCAGATGAGATGGTCAGACCAGAATGGAGATGGCATTCAATCCAATCTTGCCCAAGTCTCTATAAATCATACCCTCTGAGCAAGAAGAAGTAAATGGGCAAATGATCACTATTCTAGAAGTGATCAATCTGGTCTCTGAAGATGAAGAAGAGAAGGAGACTGATGAGAATGACTATGAAGAACCTCCTTCTGACCATCACAAGGATGAGGATGATAAGAAGGATGATGATGATGCCCCTGCACCAGGGACATGAGGGATTGCACAAGGTAATAATACCTCAGTTGCTGAAAAGCACACTGAGAGGACATCACAAAAATCCCCTCCTCCATCTCCTCATAAATCTACCCATCCATCTCCCCAACAAAAAGACTCTACTGAACAAGTAGTTGAGCACTTTGAGGACAACACTCAGAAAATATTGGATGCACAAGCCAGAGTTGCTCAACTCAAACAGATGTTGGAAGAAGAACAACAGCTAAATCTTCAACTGGAAGAAAAGATAGTTGAATCTAAAGCAAAGCTACAAAATATTGAAGATCAAACAATCAAGGAAATGGAAGCTTATGCTGAAATGAAAGGACTCCAGCTTGCTGTTCAGGTAATTGCTGAGGAATTAGATACTGAGCAAGTATCTGAAGAAAGCATGATGCTAAGGCTGCATTACCAAAAGATGTACCATCCTCCTCACTGAAAGGGAAGAAGCCCATCTTTGAGATGGTTGCTGGACTAGAGAACATTGATGAAAATATCCAAGAGGATGAAGATCACTAGGCTGATGACTCAGATGATGAAGAAGAGAAGAAATTGGCAGAACACCGAAATGAGCACTTGGTGGTGTCTCATTTGAAAAGGAAGTTGATTGCTCCTGAAATCTTCAACAAGCTGCCAAATGTCAACTCCAATGAATACTTGAACATATATCAAGTACTGGCTAAATTGAAAAAGGAGTTGTCTTCTCAATATAAAGCCGCCATTGCATCAGTCCCTGCAGAGATGAAGACATTCATTGAGCTCATCACTCAGAGAACAACCAGTCTGGTCGTTGCTTAGAAAGACCTAGGCATGGTTAGGGATGATGAGCAAAACTTGACTGCAAAAGCCTTTGAAGAGGCTAGCTATGCTGCTGGAAAAGCAGATGCTATTCAAGGCCCACTGGCAGAGCTCACTGATAAGGAAACAGGTCTTATCAAACAAAATCAGGAGCTCAAGGTTAATCTGGAAACGTTGGTTGCTGCTTACAACTATCTGCAAGGCAACTTTGACTCCCTTTCAGAATCTTTTGTGATTCTTAGTCGGTCAACAATGACTAAGGGGGAAGGATTTAAAGGTGCTCAGAGAGGAAGAGGAAGAGGAAACAAAAGAAAAACTGACCAACCACCTCTCAAAATAAATGAGCCCTCCTCCAGTCAGACTGCTCTACAGATAGTGGCCACCACTCAGCAACTTCCTGAAAAAGGAATGACAACAAGGGCCAGGGCACAGAAACCTCCAAGGGGTACCAAGGCTCCAAGGAGAAACAAGTGATAGGGGTTGATGAGTCTTCTGAAGAAGAAGAAGAAGAAGAAGAAGAAGAAGAAGAAGAAGAAGAAGAAGAAGAAGAAGGACAAATCAAATCCCAGGGCAATGAAGAAGGCTGCAAATCACCTAACAAGAGAAATCTGGAAGATGAAGATGAATATGAGGATGAAGATGAAGCTCCTATTCACAGAAAGAGAAAAAGGGTTGATGGCCTAACTGAGACCTTAGCTGCAAAGCCAATAGCAGCTAAAACACCCTCTGGAAATACCAAGTCAATCCAGCGTGGTTCTTCAAGCAATCCAAGGGAAAACTCAAGGCAAAGGAGGAATAGATTGAGATCTGAAAGAAGAAAATGTCAACTTCCACTTAGGCCAGAAGAAGCCAGAATTGAGTATGTGAAGACTGACAACAACTCCTCCTCCTACAGGTGTATTCATCAGAGGAATGGATACTGGATATTGGAACTCAAGCACTTGCTTGTAAATGAAAAAGGATTTCCAGTACCCATCCATCAACAACTTATGGCATGGAGAAAAGATAAGTCAATCTTGATCAACACCAATCATGTCAAAGTTTGGTTGGATTTTGAAGTTGTCAAGAGAGTTGAAGCCATGAGGAAGGACCTTAATGATGAATGTCCTTATGGAAAACCTGATGATGTGCATAGAGTCCCAAACCTCACTGGAACAGGCACAAGGCCAAGACTTGCTGTGGAACCCTTTGAGTCATTCTACATGACTGAAGATCAATACAAGGGTGACATCAGATATCTGAGGATCATATATGATTACTTCAAGCTATCAGATATCAGAATTGAGCATGCCTGGAAATGGGGAAAGTATTTATGGGTCAAACACTTTGCCAAGAAGAATCCCACCAAATCATACAAAGAAGTATGTGATTATGCCAGAGACACTGAGATGTTGGTCAGAACCTTGCTCTTTGACTACTTAGATGATATCAAAAGATTTGGAGATATGGAGTATGCAAATTGATCCTTGGAGCTGCTGAAGATTTGAAGACTTGAAGATAGGTTAATTAGGATGTTTACTTGGAGCATGGTTACTCCTGTTGTCCTAGTTAACTATGTATTTTTGTATCTTGCTGATTGTGCTTTATTGTTTTATCATTGTAAAATTTATCTGTAAACTTTACTTGTAACATATCTGATGAACCTACTCTCAGATATCAATCTATAAAAAGATAACTTGTCAACAGAGATCACACCTTGTGATTTGGTTGATGTTTACTTTCTGCACTTAATTAAAATGAATTGAAAAGATCATAAGAAATGATTAAGTGTTAGATTGTTCTCTCTTCCAAGTTGTAATAGGTTTTAAAGATAGTCATCGTTGACTGATCAAAAAGGGGGAAATTTGTTAGGAATATCTGTTTAGATTTTGATCAGCAACCTAATGACTTATCTTAGTTCAGAAAGGTGGTTAGTACTCTTGGTTCACTTGAACACTGTAAAAGAGGAAAATCACTAAGTATGTTAGTCTAGCAAATCTTGTATAGGATGTTAGGTCTCTGAATGTAATTTTTATATCTTTGAAGAAGACCAAGAAGAAGGCATCCAGCAGGAGAGTTCAACAAATTTTGAAGACTGCACAAGATTGCTGAAGATGAAGGCCATTAGATACCTATGTCCAGATATCTTGAATAAACAAGTGTTTTTCAATAAACACGTTTTGCAAAAGATATCTGAGAACACAAGGTTTCTGAACGAGGAAAAGTGCCCACATATATCTACACTCAGATACCCTGGATAAACTATGTTTCTGGGAAACAATGTTTCAACAGGTATCTGGAGATGTGAAGGTCTCTGGAATGGGACATGCAATGCTTCAGAAAGCGTGCATAGTTCCGTTGGCACTACAGGACAAAAAATAGTACAATGCAATAAATTCACAGACAGAGACATCTGAACAAAAGAGGAAATCTCTGAAAAGAGACAACGTCTTCTGCAGTACTATTTTCAGATTTCAATAGTTTGAATTTGAATTGAGCCTAACGGATACTATTCAAACGGCTTCAAATTCAACTATAAATATCACCACTTAGAATGCTTGAAATACACACAGAACGAACTTATTCATTCAAGCATACAAGCCTTCAACCTACTTACTCTTTAGCTTACAGTTGCGACTAAGCTCTTGAATTCTAAGTAGCACGAATGTTCTAAGTGTCCTGATCCTTAACAAGCATTGCTATCTGTGAAGGAGTTGAATCAAAAGATCAAGTATCTAAATTTCATTCTCCAGAACATTTAACATAGACTTGGGTCAGTAAAGAACATATCACCACACATTGTGAAGTGTGTTAAGTGATTCTTGTTCTATAGAGTATTCCTACATAACTAAGAAAGTTATTAAGACTAGTCACCTGACAAACTACCTTAACCAACACCTTAAACGACGTGGAGTATAGGAAGTACTTAGTTTGGGAAACTAAGGAATAACTCCAAGGTTACTGAGCATAGGAAGTACTTAGTTTGGGAAACTAAGGAATAGCTCAAAGGTTTATGAGTACAGGAAGTACTTGGCTGAGAAAGCCGGGGAATAACTCAAGGGGAACACTTGGTTGGGAACCTAGTGTAAAAGGAAATCAAGGGATAGGTTTATTGTAAGGAGAACTCAATATCTATCTTAGTGAATTTCAAGTCCTGAGAAAGGGCGAGTGGATTAGTTGAGGGATTACGCCACCCTCAGATATCACTATAAAGATCTGTGTTATTTACTTTCTGCAACTTATTACTTGCTTTATTTACCTTGCTGAGTATTTACACACTTATATCTTGCTGAGCACGTGCCCTTATCACAGAAAAGTCTTCCGCTCTCTGAATTAAGTATCAGATATCTTCAAAGATATCTGAGAAATTGTGTTTATCGAAAAAAGTTGTAAAAGACTATTCACCCCCCTCCCCCCTCTCTAGTCTTTTCCTTTGCCGTTATCTGGACCAACACCACATTCCTTTTTCTTGTCATATTTTACAATTATGTGCATCTCTTCCCACTACCTTTTACACTGCGTCTTAACTTTCGTGTTGAAAAGCAAATGTAACATTTGCCCCGGACGAAATAAGTACTGAACAAAGCCTCGTTCAATCTACACTTTGAAAGACTGGAAATCTTTAATTATTAGAATGCAAGACGCTCCAATCTATACCACAAGAACCCCACTGGCTTTCAAACGACAAAATTAGCCTTTTCGTCATGCTTTTTAGTCTTTTGGACTTTTCTACCTACTATGCGTAATTATATCGATTCAAGCGACTGTTGCATCCCCATAATTCATAATGGTGCCATCGGTTTAAATCGATCCAATCCCAAATAAATAAAAGAAAAGTAAATTATAGAACAAATGCAATATGTGATCTGGAGCGAAGGGAGCGTTACATAGAGCCTCATTCAATCTACACTTTGAAAAGCTGGAAAGCTTTAATTATTAGAATGCAAGACGCTGCAATCTATACCACCAGAATCCCACTGGCTTTCAACGACAAAATTAGCTTTTTCGTCATGCTTTTTAGTATGTTGGACTTTTCTACCTACTATGTGTAATTATATCGATTCCAGCAACTATCTCACCCCCATAATTCATAAATGGTGTCATCGGTTTAAATCGATCCAATCCTTAATAAATAAAAAAGTAAAGTAAATTATAATAACAAATGCAACATGTGGTCGGATCGAAGGGAGTGCTACATAGTGCCTCATTAAATATACACTTTGAAAAGCTGGAAAGCTTTAATTATTACGAATGCAAGACGCTCCAATATGTACATCCATATCCCATTGGCTTCAAGCGAAAAATTAGCTTTTTCGTCGTGCTATTTAGTATTTTTAGATTTGTCTACTTACTACGCGTAATTCTATCGCTTCTAGTACTGGTCTTATCCCCATAATTCATAAATGATGCCCTCGGTTTAAATCGATCTAATCCCAAATAAATAAAAAAAAGAAAAGTAAATATACAAACAAATGCAATATTTGGTCTGGAGCGAAGAAAGTGCTAAACAGAGCATCATTCAATCTACACTTTGAAAAGCTGAAAAGCTTTAATTATTAGAATGCAGGACGCCCCAATCTATACCACCAAAATTCCACTGGCTTTCAAACGCCATATTAGCTTTTTCGTCATGCTTTTTAGGATTTTGGATTTTTCTACCAACTACGCCTAATTATATAGATTTGAGCGACTCTATTGACCCCATACTCCCTCCCACCCATAGAAATTGTCAACTTTTACCATTATTAAACGTCTCGTTAAAGTTGCTCACTTTCATTTCTTTGACATTTTAGGAACAATTATATAATTGTATATCATCCACCATCCAACACTTCTAATAAAATTAAAAAGTAACTTAAACAATTCAAACCAATTAATAATAAAGTTATAAATGAAACTCCACATGTACTAAGGCTCTGTTCTTTTCAATCAAATTCTTGGTGGAATCGAATCGAATCAATGGAATCGAATCAATCGAATCGAATCGAATGGGCAATCGAATCGAATGGAATCAGGCTGAATCAAACTAATCGAATCGAATCAAGAAATTATTGTGTAATAATAATAACAATTATATGATGGTATATATAATCACAATTAAAAAAATATATTATTTTTGTCATCTTTCTCACATTCTTCCTACTCTTTTTTCTGTCACTTTACATTTTTATTTATTATTGTATAACAAACTTTAAAACCAACCGCGTGGAAGGTCATTTATACGATGCCTCAAATGGAAGACACATATCAAATATACGTGATTGTTGCTACCTTCACTCTTCATAATTTTATGCGCATGTGTAAACTTGAAGTACCAGTTTTGCAACATGATATCAATGTCCAAGGTGGAGTGGATAATGATTTATTGAACTGACAAGGAAAGAAGCGATGAAACAGTGCATGAGGAGATGACATTGAGAATTTGACGCCTATTCCGGTGATATAGAGCACGAGAAAGATAATATAGAGTCCGAGGAAGATAATATAGAGTAATAAATGCCATTTTTCAATATTTGTGATATATAATATTATTTTTATAAAGTTTGGTCCGACTTTTGGTTTGCTTTAACTTGTTTTGGAGTTTTTGAACATGTAGATTTTTTGTTAGTTCAAATTGTAACTATACTCTTTATTTCATTGATCTACTAAAAGTCGTATTAAAAAGAAAGAAAGAAAAAAAGTTGAAAATAATTCAATTGGATAAATTTTCTTATTTTCCTCGTACAAAAGATCGGGTGTGTAAATAAATGATAAAATAATATTAATAATAATATTATTATTATTAACAACAACAACAACAACAACAACAATAATAACAATAATATGAATTTAATGAATCGAAGGCAATTTGAATGGAATCGAATCGAATCGAATCGAATGGCCATCGAATTAAAACTGAATGAGTTTTCAGTTGAAAAGAACAGAGCTTAACTCTCCTTAAGGCACAGAGGGAGTATTTCATAAATGGTGTCATGCTCAAACCAATCCATTTAAAAAAAAGAAAAGGTTAAATATAGTAATGTATATCAATAAAAAACAGGACATCATGACAGCTAATAAAATACAATCCTTTCAATATACAGTGTCAAAAAAAGGAAGTAAATTTTGAGAAGGTAAATTAACGTAGAAGAAAAAAGAGTGTCTTGCGGATGAGGGTAGATGAGTTGACCAAGTAGAACTACAAATATAAAAATCCTTGTAAATCGGCAGAGTATGCCTTCTGGCAAAAGATTGCCATAAATAAAATGAAAGGATAAAAGTAAGAACCCAAAATTACTCAGTGATAAAATAAATAAGTAAATCCAAATTTACTGAGTGATAAAAAGGGATAAAATAAAGTGAATATAAGTAAGTAAATCCAAAATATGGTAAATACCTTAAATGAATCAAAACTAGCTGTTTTTCCTTTCTCAAACACAGCCAAATTATTAAATTGACACACCTAGTTATATACATACAATAATAGCAGAGACCCATAACTCAAACAAAACCAAACACAGATAAAACTCTTCTTTCTTCTGCAAGAATTCGTTCATCAATGGCGATGGTAAGCAAATGTGGTCAATGTGGGAATCCTAATACTGGACAGTGTACAGGTTGCCAGAGTTTCAAACTGTTTGGTGTCCAGATTAGTGTTCCTAGTGATCATGATAAAGTAGACTTTGAAAGGCTTAGGAAGACCAAGAGTCTTGGAAATCTTCTTGTGGTTGATAAATCTGACCCACCACCAGGTTACTTGTCTGATGATATGATCCATAAATCTTCCAACAAACGTGCTCAACGAAAGCCAGGTACTTGTAATTTTTGACTCACTCACTCAATTTATGCCTGCATTGTTATAAAGTTAGAGTCTTTGGCCTTTTTGTTTGATTTTCTTTCTCCGTATTTGAAATCTTGGAAAATTCAAAAAGGGTTTTTTTTTTACGTATCAGCAGTGTTGAAAGTTGAAATCTTGAAGAAACTCAAAAAGGGTTTTGTTTCTACGTATCAGCAGTGTTGAAAGTTGAAATCTTGAAGAAACTCAAAAAAGGTTTTTTTTTTTTAGTATCAGCAGTGTTGAAAGTTGAATTCTTGAAGAAACTCAAAAAGGGTTTTGTTTCTACGTATGAAAGTTGAAATCTTGGAAAAACAGAATAAGGGTTTGAGTAGTTAGTGAATCGATTTACTGAACAGGGGTTTGGTTTCACAGATTAGTTCCGTTTAATTGAGGAAATAATTTACTTTGTTAGCTGTTAAATTGTGAAGTCGCAGCGGAATTTATAGTGTCTTCATGTAGAAACAGGGTAACATGGCTATTTAAATTATAGTACTAGTGATTTTGCACTGAAACAGGGGAATAGAAGAAAAAGAATGGTGATTTGGCTTGAATTGGAGAAATTTTGGGTTTTTTTTGGGTTAAGTTGGCTGAATTTTTGTTGGACTTGTGGTGAACAGGGATACCATGGACTGAGGAGGAGCAGAGGCAATTCTTGAGAGGCCTGAGGGTGCGGGGTAAAGGCGACTGGAAAGGCATAGCCGAACACTACGTTATGACAAGAACCTCTGCGCAAGTTGCTAGCCACGCGCAGAAGTACTTCATTAGATTGTCTGGTGACAAGACGAATCGCCGCTCCAGTATTTTTGACACCCCTCCAGAAGGGGTAAGTAATTAAACTCACTCACACCTTAATGAATGTTTATGAATGAATGCTGTCAAAATTTTGGGACTTGATAATCTCTTGATTTGTTAATAGGAACAACCATCTGAAGACACCTCGATGGCCAAACCTGCTGAAACTCCGAAGAAGAAGAGTAAGAAGGCTTGTAGTTACTTGGATGCTCCTGTGAAGAGAAACTTGAATGTTCATGAGACGAGTAACATGGATGTTGATCTGAAGACCATTGTTCCAGTCACATCACAGGTGTGTTTTTTCAAGTTTCGGTTTTGTTTGACATGAGATGGATTTATTGAACATGCCTTTTCGATTTTCACATTTGACAGTCCCCTGTCCCTTTTGCTGCTCGTGCTGTTGCTTCCGTACCAAAGCCTCCACTTTATCCGACTCCGATCACTAGGCCGGCTCTTCCGGAAAATTATAACATGGCATACATGGTAAGTTAACTCATGGCTCAATCAATTCAAGTTATTTCCTTCAAGCTTTAATAGTCTATAATACAAATTTGCGTAGCTTAATGTTATGTTCTTCTCAGTTCTGATTGCTATTCTCCCTTTTTCCTATCAATGCATCACATGGTTCCAAGAAATCTAATTTTCTTCTTAGTCAACACATAGTATCTATCTTTCTAAATCTGGTATTTGTAACTGGAACTCCAATGCTTGTAAGCGCTTTTAACCTGAGAAACTCGCATCTTTCCCTTGTTATGTCCGGTTTTCTTGTTGACTCTTCTTCAACATTACTGCACACTGTCTGTTTCAATAGTATTCAGTCAATTGTTCTGATAGCAAACTCCGAAAAATGTACTGCATGCAAGTAGGCTGTTTTAGATCCCCATAATCTCAACTTGTCATGAGGTAAAGTTGAACGTTTCGTTTAATTTGTTATATGTTGCACTGGTTACTAATTCGGTTGATAAATGTATCTTTGCAGCAAAGAGGTCCTCCGATGTTTGCCCCAGTTCCAGCACAAGGATCATTCCCAACTCTTTCCTTTGTTCCGGTTTACAACTACCCGGACCGGAGATGTGTTATCATGTCTCCAGTTCACCCCAACTTCACTCATGTGGCTCAGCATCCAGGCAGTTCCATGATCCCAAGGAACACACACATGATGAAATGAATATCAATCACAGCAGCTTCAGAAAATTAGCCCTTTTGGTTCGACAAGAATTTCTCTGGGACTTGGGAGTTGTGGCCATAGTGAAATGCTATCAGTGGATGTTTTGCAGGCTTAGCCTAAGCTTAGTCTTTTGTAGCGGTTAACTTACTGTGAATTTTGAGCCTATTGTTACAGTTGTTATTAGTATGATACAGTATATTGAAATTAGAGGATGATTTTTGCATTAACAATGATACTATCTTCTATAGCAAGTAGTTGCAGGTGATTTTAAGTTAGATGATTATTTTCTATGAATTTCACATATCTTATGGAGACGTTTAGTAGATGATTCCAATTTTAGTAAGTAGATATATAAATATGTATTAATATTATATAAACTCATATTGGAACATGTATAGTAGATGTTAAAATTTATATAAATCTTTAAAGAGGAATACATGCTCTAGAGTCAAAATTTGTAATACTAGTTGTATATGAACCCGACATATAAACATGTTAGCCCAAAATTCAGTAGACTGTACTAAACGCAGACTAAATCTTACTGTGTATACTAAACGCCTCCGTATAATTATTTAAATACTTAGTCTTATAAAAGTCCTATCGTATTTGGAAAGTCCAAAAAGTCCACTAGATTTCTATATAAATTATCTAGTTTTTATATTGGCCCGTTTTTTATTTCATGGTCAAAATACCTGTGTTTCTTGGTCGAAATTTATTCGGGTCATACCGTTTTATATATGGGTATAGTATAAATAGGGTTTTTTGGGTTATTTTTTCCATTTTCATCCGTTTTCTCCTCCGATTTCTCTGTTTCTCCTCCGATTTTTCCTCCTGCAGCCTCTTCCTCATCATATTCCTCCACCACACCACCACCAATATCTCCGCCATAACCGTCTCCTCCACACACGACGTCATCACCTCTGCTGTTAAACGGAGTCTCGCAATTGCTTTCTTAACGTGTTCAAAGGCAAACGATCAGTGGAAACCGATCAAATCGAGATGCGTCTATTAAAGATGCTGGAAAGCTTGTTCATCCAGATCCAGATCCGATCTCATTGTTTCTGGAGCGATTTTCTCTCTACTTTTGGCGATTCATTGCGCGATCATCAGGTAATGGCTGTTGAAACTTGATTTTAGTGTTTTTGAGTTCGATTTTGCGTTTTGTTGCTTCGTTGTTGCTCGATTTTTGCGTTTTGCTCGTTGTTGCTCGATTTTGCGTTTTGCTCGTTGTTGTTGTTCGATTTTCGTTGTTGTTGCTCGATTTTCGATTTTTAGTTTCATCTCTTCAGTTTCATCATGATTGTTGTTGTTCGATTTTCGTTGTTGTTGCTCGATTTTCAGTTTCATCTCTTCAGTTTCATCGCGGTTGTTGTTGTTCGATTTTCCTTGTTGCTCGATTTTCGGTTTCATCTCTTCAATTTCATCGCGATTTTCTCTGGATTTTGTTGTCAGTTCGATTTTAACCTTCTATTCGTCTCATTTTTGCTTGTTGGGCATTTTAATGGCGGAATCGAACATGAATGCTACTGCTCAAGTGAACACGGAGCATCCTGTTCACCGTAATCCTGTTTCCGGCATGGGTAAGTATTTTTTAGTTGCATTTATGGTTCGTAATTGAGTTGTTTTGCCAGATCTGTTGATAGTTGAATTTTATGGTCATGTCCTTCATTTGAATCTTATTGTGGGAAACTGTGGAATGTTTGTTTGTTTTGAACATTTTTTGTGGAAACTGTCTAGGTTTTAGTAAGTATTATCTAGTTTTTAACATGTATCATCTACTTTTTATGATTTTTAGATTTGCTATGTGGTTGTGTACACTGTATATGTTTTTGGTGGGGATTTGTTGTCTGTTTGAATTTTCTGAATGTTTTGTGTGAAATTGTCTAGTTTTTAACATATATTGTCTACTTTTTAATGTTTTACAGCTTTTTTGTGTGTAATTGTCTAGTTTCGTGTTGTCTGTTATTTGGTACATTAGGATAGTTTCATGTTGTCTGTCTAGTTGTTACATTATATTGTCTAGTTTTTACATCATATTGTCTAGTTTATGCGAGGAGTTCTCTAGTTTTTACATTATATTGTCTAGGAATTATCTAGTTTTTACATTTTCACCAACTATCAAATTTACTAACTGATCTCAACATATTTGTCTAGTTTTTAGAGGATATTGTCTAGTTTTTACGAAATATTGTCTAGTTTTAATATCAAACATGAACATAATTGTCTATATTGTCTAGTTTTTACACTATATTGTTTAGTTTATGAAATGAATTATCTAGTTTTTACATGATATTAAATTTGTTTTTTTCTTATATCGAGTGACAATAAGTTTATTCAAGATATTTACTAACTGATCTCAACATATTTGTCTAGTTTTTAGTATATATTGTCTAGTTTTATTATCAAACATGAACATAATTGTCTATATTGTCTAGTTTTTACATTATATTGTTTAGTTTATGAAAGAAATTCTCTAGTTTTTACATGATATTAAATTTACATTATATTGTTTATTTTTTACATTATATTGTCTAGTTTATGCGAGAAATTTTCTAGTTTTTACATTATATTTAGGAATTCTCTAGTTTTTACATTTTCACCTTCACATTCAAATTAAATTTACTAACTGAGCTCAACATGATATTTGTCTAGTTTTTACGAGATATTGTCTAGTTTTTATTGTATATTGTCTAGTTTTATGATTAAACATGAACATAATTGTCTATATTGTCTAATTTTTACACTATATTGTTTAGTTTAAGAGATGAATTATCTAGTTTTTACATTATATTGTCTAATTTATGAGAGGAATTTTCTAGTTTTTGTATAAATGTTCAATGCTTTTTTTTGTATAAATTGTGAAGCTTGATTGGACTTGGTAAACTTGGAACTTTTAACTGTGGTGTTTTTCTGATGAAGCATATGGAGCTGTTCCAAGTAACTCCTTTTCCTTGATATAAGAGACCTTATGTTGATGATGATTTTGAAGAGGGTGTATTGGATGATTTGAAGAAGAGTGCTCTGAAGAAGCTAAAGCAATCGAAGAAAAATTAGTGTTTTGAACTGATGATGATATTGTCTAGTTTTGTAACTGAATTGTCTAGTTTTATTACTTATCCAGAAATTTACTCAGTGAAACATAATTGTCTATATTTTCTAGTTTTTACATTATATTGTCTAGTTTTTACATTATACTTGCCCGTTTTTAATGAATCCGGGTCAAAAGATCCGCAAAAATTATAAAAAATCAAGTCGAGAAAAAAGGTATAATTATCTAATTTTAACATTTGAAGGGGACTTTCGGGACTTTCCTATATATAGGGGTCTTTCGCAATACGGACTCTTATTTAAATGGCAATCAACTAATAGAACGATTCACCGGTTTAGGTATGTTGGTTAGTAAAAAATGGAAATCAGAACGGATAGCCAGTCCTCTACATGATTTAGCTGGGAGACAGTTCATTGTTATTAAGGGAGGCCAGTACCTATTTGAAAAAAATTATGTGAAAAAAGATCATATAGTTTTAACGTAGTTTTTTACTCTATGCATACGGTATACCCCTATGTTATACTTCTTCAGCATAGATATACAATAAAAGTGTGCTAATTCCTTTTATTTGGATTTTTACAAGGTCTTTTTAATAATTTACGAGCAAAATTGACTTTCAATTAGAGTTTTCCGAAGTCTTATTGCCCCCTATGAGATGCCAAACAATGTCATCCCATCTAGTTATTATTTATGTTTTTTTTTAAATTCCAAGCGTCTAATTTCATCACCATCCTAGTACAAAACTTGATGTATTACCATTTCAATCATAACTTCATACTAACATTATTAATAACATATCTACCACACTCATCAAACAATAGTAAAAAATATATATACACATAAATACATATTTTACCACTAAAAATATTTACTGTACAATTTTTATGTTCTACTAAGATCATTTATTTTAAATTTTCATCTAAAACTACACATCGACATAATGTGTAAATGTCACCATTATTAGTTATTCAGGACGAAGGGAAGAGAGGATAAAATCCAATTTAGGTACTAATTGGATTTATGAAGTGCACCATTGCATTCCAATTTTAGTGTTTGGGCTGAGTTTCAAATGAAGATCTTTCAAAGCATGATTTTTAAGCATGAAGCCTGCCAGTCCGGTAATCAAATTACTGGATAACTAGTTGGAACTTCTCTAGACATGCGGCAACAATTCTTACATCACCCAACTAACACCCTTCCCTTGGAATCATTGATTTCTTCAATAACCCATGAAACTAAAAATCCGAAACTCAAGTAATAAATGTAAGATAAATGAAAATCAAAAGGAAAAGAACAGGACATTATGGAGTTCAGAATAACTTCATATGTTGCCGATTGAAACGCAATCCACAAAAGCATGATCTTTTCCAAATAGACCACATTCTACCACTGGTTTAGCAAACACCATGGTGTTGCTGCTTTGTGGACAGAACTAGACATAAAAGCCAAATATCAAACAATTACTGCTAGGCCACTAGTCCTTAATTTGTACATACCACTTAGAAATCAGAGATGTATTTAGAAAGAATGACTACTAATATAAGGATGCAAAACAAAAGGCTTTCAACTGGCGGAGGCAATTGATCTTTCCCAATTCAGACGGATAGTTGAGCAAACATTTTCACGGGGTATCATGCCACAACACTAAGAAGAACAGCATCCACTTTTCTGGGCAACTGGTTGACCACGAATCTGAACAGTAGGTGGCCTTGCATTGCTTGAAGCAGGCTGACTTGCCATCCTGCAGTTATCAAGATATGAAGGTGTGAAAACTAGATCTTCAAGTGAAAGTCCAAATGTTTCTTGGGTTTAATTAACAGCACATGCAACATAGAACAGACTATGGGAAGGATAATGCAGTAGAAACTCTATATAGTAATATCATTGGGAGCGGCAACAAATATTCTTAATAAAGAGTTTATTCTTAATATTCTAAATAGTGTTTTTTTAAGAAAGAATTTATACACAAATTGGGACCGTGAATTTTCATTACTAAAACAAGTTTATTCCTTTATAGAGTATTCTTTTAGAGGGTTTCTAATGTAGCAAACACTTCTGGTGAAAGTCAAAATTTTCCAAGCAAAGTAACAAGGGTCACTTGCTCTAAGCACGCCCAGAGAATCGACAAAACTAGAAACAAAGGCGAACACGTCAATTTTCTCTGCTGATTTCTCATTGTCATCTTTGATTCGTTACGGGTACGCAAACCCCTCTTAGAATTTAGTCAATATTGTGCAATTCCGTACATATACCTAGGGTTTTTCAAATTTTCAGACACGAATTGGGAATAACAAAACTATTTGATCGAGTGTTTTCTTCTGTTTTTTTCTTCAGCAGTTTCAGATGTGTAGATAATTTCTTACTATCTATAATCCAAGTTTCTACTTTTGTTAAGCGTGTTTTGTGTAATTGAGTAAAATGAAAGAAAGATCCATTCTTAAATTTTGTAGCACAATGTAATTTTCTCTAGATATGGGAAAATTACATTTTTGTGTGAAACAGGCAAACAGCTATCCAAACAAAACCTACACTAAAATGTAATCTTCCCTATATTAAAATGAACAAAATACAACTTAACAACAATTAGATACAATAATATCTAGAAATTAAAAAGACTTTGTTAGTTGTTACACAAATAAATAATTGTAACTATCAATTATAGTTTTCATACTTTAAATGGAAAAGGGAAAACAGAAACACAGAACATGAATATTTAAAAAGGTAAGAAAATCCAGGTCTATCCAGCAGAGCAGTGCAAAACTGCTGGGGATAATCTTATCAGTTGTCATGGACATGGTAATTATATTGTTACTTAGAATTGCAACGGAAAGCCAAGGGCCTAAGCAAAAGTTAGCAGCAAGGGTCCACTGCTTATTACTTCTCCCAATAAACATAGAAGTGTTATTTCAAAATTTCTCTGGACAAAACAATTGTTCCCAATTTACCATCGGAAGAGGTATATGCTAAATTACACATAAAATGAACTCAGAAATTCACTTTTAGACCCCCTATCATTAAATAGTCGACGCTAAATCATGCTGAGAAGACGAAAATGCCCATGGATTTTGAAAAAAGTGGGGACGGAGCTCAGAGCTCAGGGTGGAGCACTGTGGCAGAGATTATTCTTCAGATTTCCACCATTAAAGACGGAGATCTGAAGCTCCTCCATTAATGGCACAGATTGGGCTGAGCTACTCTGCCATGAGTTCTGCCATTAATGTCAGATCTTGGGCGGAGATACTCCATCTCCGCCCGTTCTCGATTTCCTTATTTTGTGTTTTCAGAATATTTATGACGTCATCAGGGGCAAGTAATATTCAACGGAGCTAAGCTTTACGAGTAATTAGCATATACTTGGTGGTCTTTACGTAATTTTCCTTTTATACCTTCATTAGTATTAATATACTATCTTTTGACAGTTTAGCATCCATCTCAACCACATATACCAGAACTTGGTTGGGATAATGCTAAACTGTAAATTTTTTGCTTCTGCAGCTTATACTACTTTTGCACAAACAATTCCCATAAAACAATACTTGATTTAGTAGTAGAGCAGAAAAAGGTATAATAGGACAGACCTGTTCTTAATGTCAGCAGCCATAGCCATAAAGGCCTGTTCCACATTAGTTGCATTTTTTGCACTCGTCTCCATGAAAGGAATTCCGATCTCATCTGCAAAGGCCTTTTTGGACAAAAATTCAGATAATCAGAAAAAATTGGTCAACCTCTGACAATAGTGAATGCGATAAATAGAGGAATTTCTACCTTTGCTGTTTCATATGGTACAGCTCTGTTTTCAGCAAGATCACACTTGTTTCCTACCAGAAGTTTGTTGACGCTTTCACTAGCATATCGATCAATTTCGTTCAACCATTGCTTCACATTGTTGAAGCTCTCTTGGTCAGTTACATCATACACTATCTGCAGAATTCCACCAAGTTCAATGATATAAAATGAATTGCATACAGAAACAGCTTGATGGGGATAATAAGAGGAAACTCACTATGATGCCATGAGCCCCACGATAGTAGCTGCTGGTTATGGTTCTAAATCGTTCTTGTCCAGCAGTATCCCACTACATGAAACCGTACAAGTATCTTAAATGCACAGCTTCACATAAATATTCATCATGTAAAGGAAAAGATAGTGAAAATGACCAACACTTCAATGAATGACTGGAACCACCCAGGACCTTGATGCTTATGTTTAAGTGAGAGCCAAATAAAGAAGACAAATACTGACACTAGTTCAAGGAGAATGCAGCAGCAATATTCAATCAGGAGCAGACAAAATTCGAAGAAATAAATTTTAATCCATGTCACGGAGAGACAGTTATTTGCGCATATTTAGCTATACACCAGGTTAAATTTAGACAGAAAAATGAATGGATCACTATAAACACAAGGATATATAGCCATAACCATTAAATTAAATATTTCAACAGTATACTCCGATACCCGACCAAAAGGGCTCAGTTTGAATTCAGTAGCCGCGAGCAAGGAATATTTTCAACCTCTGATGAGTTATTGGAGGTAAAGCAATCTTTCTATTAAATCAGTCATCAACATACTAGCTTATGCAATGTCAAAAGGGCAACTTTTTCTGAAATTAGCACATATAACTTCTTAACAACGTGAAACAAAAACTAAGTAAAACAATTGTAAGGAACAAAGAGCCAAATGACAGATGTTATTCAGGTGACTCAACCAACTCAGCGTGCTGAAATAAGATAAATGTAAAATAATAGACCAAAACTTACAATCTGAAGCTTAATAGTCTTGCCATCTTGCTCCACAGTGCGTATTTTCTATAGATATAAACAACATTAGGAACCAGATTGTACACAGCAAGATTGTCAACAAAAAGTTAAACAGAAAATATATCAGGCCTTACAAAGTCAACACCAATTGTGCTGATGTAACTGTCCAAGTATGAATCATCCTGTACCAAAAATAAAACCACGATAAGGAGATTCTGGCATTTAGGTAGTATGATAAGAGATGAAAGTTCTGGGATCAAATGATATCATTCATACAGATTGTGATTAATTGAAAGCATCCTACATGCATACTAATAGGCTGACAGAAACATGTTAGGAATTTTGTGCAACTCAAATGGTAACATATTTAAAACTGTCAGAGCTTGCTACGTTGCCAGTTGGAAGAAAAAACTGGAAAAGAAAACAGCATTATGATCTTTGCAACTAAGGCATTTGCCTGACCTTCGCTTTAAATAAATCACGAGAACCACTGACCAAGGAAACATCTATGTGGGTGCTATTTTAGGTTTGATTCAACAGAGAAGTGTTTAAACCCCCACCACCTGAGGTTATCTACTAATGATGAAAAATCCTTTACTATAAGTAGTAGGAACTGGAAATAGTTAAAACAACTGCCGAGTATCCTAAAGTTTCACTGAATAAAAGTCGATTCAAGAGCTAGCAAAATACACTAGCTAATTACCCTAAATCAATCATGTCTCAGAGACAGGAAAATACTAAGTTAAGCAGCAGTTAGTTCATGCTCCACAAGACAAAATCTTCAGAAGACTTTACTTATAGCAAAAATTTAACCATAGAAGCATCTTCACGTGACATCAATTTATATATAATAAAGAGTGACTACATAGAGAGAGAAACCCATATACGGCCACACGAAGTTGATATTTTTAATTCTCTTATCTGATCTTTATTAATTGTCGTGCACAAAGAAAATCACAAAAAAAAGACTTACATGCGTGTACAAGGAAAATGCACTTTCTAAATTCAAATTTGGCAATCTCTTTACTTTGGTTGAATGGCGGTAGGAAATAGAGGATGAAGTGATCAACCAATAGCGAACAACTAATAAACACAAACATGCATGATATTGATACTTGATCATTAAGTCACAGGCAGACTTACCGCAAATCTCAAGAGAAGGCACGACTTGCCGACACCTGAATCTCCAATGAGAAGAAGCTTGAACAAGTAGTCACTGCAAAACCAGCACAACAATGTGATTTCCATTACGCATTTATCACAATAGTAAACAACATGAAATATCCCATTGTACAAACCATTTCCCATCGAATTCCCATGCTACAGCAGCTAATTCCAGATGAAACTAATTTACTAAAGACACAGATACTAGTAAAATTCGAAAAAACGACACATAAAAGAACAGATAGTAAGATTGGAAACATACGTAAAATGGCAAATCCAACATGAAATATCCCATAGTACAAACCATTTTCCGTCGAATTCCTCTGCTACAGCAGCTAATTCCAGATAAAACTAATTTACTAAAACACTGATACTAGTAAATTAAAAAAAAGAAAAGAAAAGACACATGAAAAAACAGATACTAAAATTGGAAACATACGTAAAATGGCAAATCCAACATGAAATATCCCATGGTACACACCGTTTTCTGTCGAATTCCCCTGCTACAGCAGCTAATTCCAGATGAAACTAATTTACTAAAGACACTGATACTAGTAAATTTAAAAAAAAGACACATGAAAAAACAGACACTAAGATCGGAACATACATAAAATGGCAAATCCAAACATCGAAATCAACACACAAGTATCAGCAACAAAATCCAACAGGCAATGTTACGGATCTAACATAACGATAACAGACAGGGAGAAATAATCAAAAATTTCACATAATCCGGTAAAAACAAACGTCGATCTAATCCAATTCGAAGCTAACGAAAGGAAATCTGAATTTTGTCAAAACCCTAGGAATCTTGTAAAGAGATTTATGTTCGGAAAGAGAGAAACATACTACTCGGGATTCATAATCTGATGCGATGGAGTTTGCCGGAATGTTCTCCTTCCGATCGGTGAGGAGAAGAGAAGAGAAAGAGTGTTGCTGAATGATGAAATGGGAACCAGAAATGAGAAAATCTGATGTTTTTGCTTTATATATAAACCACCGACAGGTGACAATGTTTGTGCAATTCACTTGTGCACCCCACCCCTAACATTTCTCTTATGTTGTCACAAACCCGGACCCGCGATCCACCGATCAACTTACTAAAAAAATTCTGTAGTTTGATTGTGATGACGTCATAAATATGCAACATTTAAATTTATAGGAATTTCATAACACAATCTCGGGCGCAGAGAATGGGGGAGAGGAATTGTTTCTCAAGTTTGTATGTCAGACCTACCTAAAAGTATGAAAAGGCTCATTCTCAAAGAGTAGTGCGCGTATACACCACCACCATCTAGACCGTTGATGATTCGATCCATTGTTTTTTATAAATTCCTTTTGCCTTTATCAAGATAAAATAATCCCGGATTCGATCTCAATCTTTTTTTTTATCTGGTTGAAGACTTGGAGTGTCGCATTGGACTTGAACCATGTATGCACACTTTCGTTCAATTCTATTTACCATCTATTCATCGACTTAATAACTTTTGTTATACAATACTGTTGCGTCTCAGGCTCCATAGATTCACATAAAAACCAATTAGGGTTCCGGAGAACCCTAATGTGAAGACAAACGATAGTGTTTCTACTTTTGTCAATTTAATTGGGAATGACGACTTCAATTCACCAATATAGAGTCTCACTAGTTCGTCTATGATTCAAAAGACAACATACGACATTGTTTCAAACATCTGATTGCAGTCACCCACTCAAATAACCGCCAGATGCGTCGAACAATAGTTGAATGATTTCTCCTTTCAAATAATTGCTCTCTCATTTCAAGGAAGAAACATTGTACTGAATCACCAAAGATTATTCCTTCTCATTTTTGTTATTTCCGTTCTCTTATAGCCATTGATGGATAGTACTAAAGTATA
This sequence comes from Plantago major, assembly GCA_026545765.1. Taxonomy (NCBI): domain Eukaryota; kingdom Viridiplantae; phylum Streptophyta; class Magnoliopsida; order Lamiales; family Plantaginaceae; genus Plantago; species Plantago major. The sequence continues at coordinate 41,114,849 of CM048843.1, read as the reverse complement.
TAAATAATGTATGTAGTTCGACATTCCAAGAAATGAGAATTGTGCCTAGTTTTTTAGCTATGTTTCTATGTTCATAAAAAATTCCCCCCCTCAAATATTCTATCTTTACCTATTACAATCCTTAATAATAACTCGTGGACGTACAACAAATTTTCTTTACATAAGTTGGAGTTCCAAATGAATCAAGTACTGAAGTTTAGAGTCTTTTAAAACATCTCCTGATCATGTATTAGGTCCAAGACTAATGGTGCAAAACCGTCGTTAGAAATTAAGCACCAGTCAGTGTTTCCTACTATAGTTAAGTAGCAATTTTAGTTTCTAGTATGCCAAATCTACTAACTAAAACACACAATAACGTAGCGTATTAAAATTTGATCCAAGTGTTGAACACTTACAAGCACAATAATTATGCTTACTTAAAACGAAAACATAATTTTAATGGAAAGAGTTTAAAACATGAAATATAAACAAGTTGAAAAGAAAAAAAAACACTTAAAAGTAAATGGAAACATAGAAACTTAACTGACTTGACAGATTACAGAAACATGGGAATTACGATAGCCATGTGATATGCGTAGATAAAGGAATTGTGACTCTATGCCATGTGTAAGAATTTACGAATAGGTTGTCAATCTATTATCCTATCAAATTGATTACAAGTACTTAAACGACCACGAATCAATATATACATAAAGAATTATCACGTGTACTTTATATTGATCGGTTTTCTAAAACCTTGAAGCTTATGAATCTTGTGAGTCAACCAATGATAAAAATCATAGCTTTGAAGATTAATTGTAAAACAGTCACAAAGATTATTTACTCGCATCAATCTATAAATCGCATAGAACTTATATACACATGGTTATAGATACACAATAAACATTACTCTAGCATATTCACATGTCTATCGTTTCCTATGATGAATTTAGCTACTCATAATCATGCAAAAAATAGTAAACATAATCGTAGATGATGAGACCATAATTGTAACACCCCAGTTTTTACTTAACTGAATTAAGACGCTTTTAGACGTTTTGGGCTAGACTTGAAAATAATTAATTAAACGGCCCAAGTCTTCTTTTCAACCTGGCCCATTCTTATGTTAAACCTACTCTTGAAAGAAAAACCCTCAGCTAAATGAGTCACATTTTTTTTAGAAGAAGCCGCCATCAAGTAAGAAAGAAAGAAAGTCTAATTCTCACGGGTAATTATGGTCAGCGCAAACATTTTCTTAAATTGACTCCCGGTTCATTAACCGTCGAATTCAGCTGAATTTTGGAGAGCAAATCCTAACAGACCAAGCTAATGTTTCACCGGACTGATCCACATTTTGATGTGTGAGTCATCCATAATTGTCCGTCGAACATAAGCCCATGTTTTTCTTCGGTTACTAGACCTCGTCTTTGTTAATCTAAAGCAAGTGAAGTCTTAGGATTTATTGTTTATGTTGAAGATTATATGGTAGTTAAATCGTAATATGTTATAATGCGACTATTTATGCAATTGAATGAACTCATGATGGATTGGATTGGTACTAGATGCATGCATGGGTGTGTATTGGCCAAAATTCGCTCTTGTCAACTAGACTAACAGACCGGCCCATCAAGGCTACGACCTAATCCGCAATCTATTAATGAGTCCGTCTTGACTTCATACGCGGGTTGGATTCCAAAGGCCAGTTAGCGAACCCACCTAGAGAAGTCATCCATCCAGCCAATCAATCCACATGCTACCTGACTTACCCGACCTTGCCAACCCTCTAGCTGGTTGACCCGATTAGCGCGAGCTCCACCGAGCCTTACCGACTAATCGATCGACACTTAACTAACAGACTAACTAACTCACGTTGCTTGACTGACTCAATCAGTCGGTAAGCAACCGACATGCGACCACTCTCCCAACTACATGAGACACGGTCCAACCCACTGAGGAAGTTCCAACAACTTCCCCGAGATTCACGGACGGACTCCAACAATGGATGAACTATATAGAGAAGAGTGGGAGGAGGTGGAGTGGCATCGCATTCTGACTGCAAAAAACCCTAGCAATCTATCTCTCACGCCTCCATCTCTCAAGCTCTCTGATCAACGCTCTCGACCATCCACCGTCAACCACCATCGTCCATCATCATCCACCGTCATCCACCATCATCCATCATCATCCACCATCACCCATCACTGTCCGACGACTACTAGCTAGCTCCCTCTAACAAGGTCAGCTAGCCTCTCGCCGGTGCCCGTCCGTACTCTGCCGAACCGACTCAACCAATAGGATAAGTCGACGCTTGTCATCATCTCCCTCTCTCTATCTCTTTCATTGATTATACTGTCAGTCAGTCATCTAACTTGAGCGTCGGAGTCCCTTCGGTCGGCACCACACCGGTGTCACCTCGGAACCTCACGTCTCTGTTTGCTATTGTTGCCTTGCAAGTTGTCGGTGCCCCCAATCTCTAACCCTAATTTAATTGTAGATTCCTGAGCGTCTACAATTTGGCGCCCACCGTGGGGCCCCGACTATCAAAAAAGGTAATCCATTAGCAACCGCGACACGCTAAGCAATCTGTCATGACACACTCAGACGAATACGTTCTCGAAGAGGTAGAGGGGATGGACGTCACGGCTCAGATCAGAGTCTTGGCGGCCCAGATGCAAGAGAATGCCAAGAAGATCAAGCTCCTTGAGGACGAGAACCGAGCTGTCCGCCAGGAGAACTCGCTCTTGAAGGAAAGAGTGGAGTCTGCCATCCACCAGGAGGCTCCAACATTGGACGCGGCCTCATCTTGCCGACTGACTCATGGCACTGGGGTGGAGAACCCACCACACAACATGATTGAGGCTTCCCAGCTGACCTTTGAAGAGATAGAAGGGGTGATTCCCGTAACTCCAGTCTCTCAAGTGGTGAGCGCTCCACCAAGACCAGCCCTTGAGATCACTCCGGGCATTACCATTAGGAGGGTTTCGTTCGAGGGTGCTAACCCAAGGATGAACGACGAATCACCACAACAACGCAACCAGAGTGCAAGTCAGGTAGATCATTTGCTAACCCTCTCTACAGGTCACGGAAGTAGCAACGAGGAGCTAGCCTCCAAAATGGTGAGCTTGGAAGAGATGATCCAAAGAATCCCTGGAGTGCCAGCACCAATCAAGAAGATCTTACCCAACAGCTTTGCTGACTCTCCCTTCGTCGACGCTATAGCATTGGTGGAGATGCCAACCAAGTTCACCTTCCCAAACATGAAGCTCTATGATTGAACAACAGACCCAGACGACCATGTCTCACAGTACAAGCAGAGGATGTTCACCATAGCTATCCCCAGGGATCTCCGTGAGGCCTGGATGTGCAAAGGGTTTGGTTCCAGTCTGATCGGACCAGCCCTACAATGCGTCCGGCAAAGACCTAACGAATCTCTCAGGGAGTACGTCACAAGATTCAACAAGGAGAAGGTGTCAATCCCCAATTGCAACAAGGACACTGCTGTCAATGCCTTCCGCAAAGGATTGCCACCCAACTCGGGGTTGTACAAGGAGCTGACCATGTACCCCTGCCGAACAATGGAAGATGTGCTCGCCAAAGCATGGGCTCAGATCAAATGGGAGGAGGATGATGCCAACAGACCTTTCATGTCAAGCCAAAGTATTTGCAAGGAGCCCAAGCCTGACAGACGAGTTGAACGAAGGGCTCCAGATTATCGTGCTAGGCCATACCCAACTGAGAGAAGGCATGGACCTGTTGTGAATCCACCTCGCCCTCCAATCCAATAAAGGAGGACAGAAAACCGAGCACCACCTCCGAGCTACTCCCTCAACATTGAACCAGAGGAGTGTGTAGCAGTCATGAAAAGCATGGGTGACAGAGTTAGATGGCCAGGAAAACTCAGAACACCTCCAGATCAAAGAAACTCCAACAAGTGGTGTGAGTTTCATGGAGACCATGGCCATGCAACTGCAGAGTGCATCTCCCTGCGATTGGAGGTAGCCGAGCTCTTGAAGAGAGGGCACTTGACGGAGTACCTCTCTAACAAAGGTAAAAAAACCCTCGCCAGTCGGTAGGGCACTAATTTGCCTGAGCCCCCTCAGACCAACAAGGTAATCAACGTAATCTCTTGGGGGGGGGGGGTCAGAGATCAGTGGTGTCTCATACTCTATGGAAAAGCGCCACAAGAGGGCAAGCAGTGAGCCTAACGTCATGAGCATCAGACACCTCTTCGTCTGACTTGACTATTAGCTTCTCAGACCAAGAGTCTAAGCAACTAATCAGTCCTCATGACGATGCTTTTGTTATTTCAATTCTTATTGCAAACTGCCTTACGAAGAGACTTCTCATTGATAATGGGGGCTCTACTAACATCATTTTCCTAGATGCTCTGATAGAAATGGGCATAGATGAGACTGCCAATATCCTTCGTCAGCCGACAACTATGTATGGCTTCAATGGAGAAAAGAAGTACACGGTTGGGATTGTTACCCTTCCTGTCTATGCAGAAGGCGTCAACCTACTGACGAAGTTCCTGATTGTAGACAGTCCGTCAAGCTACAATTCCATCCTTGGCAAGCCATGGATTCACGAGATGAAAGCAGTACCGTCAACCTACCACCAGGTGATTCGCTTCCCTACTAAGTGGGGGGTGAAGGAGATTTTTGGCCAGCAGCGGGATGCGAGGACATGTTACATGGAAGCCTTGAAGCCCAAGGCAGCAGAGTTATATCAATTACAGCAACTCAACCCCCCAGTTGACCCCAGACCAGCCAGGGATGGAAGAGCTCGATGAAGTTCAGATTCACCCAGACTATCTAGATCACAAAGTTCAGGTTGGGGCAAGGTTGAGGCCAGAGCTAAGAGAGCAATTGGTCACATTTCTCAAAGTTCACCATGATTGCTTTGCTTGGTCACATGCAGACATGACAGGAGTCGACCCAGAGGTTATCACCGACAGACTTGAGGTTGATCCAGATTACCCACCAGTCAGACAGAAACGGAGGAAGTTCGCTCTAGAGCGGAACAAGGTTATCAATGAAGAAGTCCAAAAGTTGCTTGATATCGGATCAGTCCGCGAAGTACATTACCCAGACTGGTTAGCCAACGTTGTGGTAGTAAAGAAGAAAAATGGCAAGTGGCGAGTGTGCATAGACTTCACTGACCTCAACAAAGCATGCCCGAAGGATTATTTTCCACTTCCACACATAGACATGCTAGTGGATGCTACAGCAGGACACGAGCTTCTAAGCTTCATGGACGCCTTCTCAGGTTACAACCAGATATTGATGCACCCTGAAGATCAAGAGAAGACAGCCTTCGTCACAGAGAGGGGGACCTTCTATTACAAGGTCATTCCCTTTGGACTCAAGAATGCAAGAGCCACTTACCAGCGCCTAGTCAACCGCATGTTCGCTAGCATGCTGGGGGACACCATGGAGGTGTACATTGACGACATGCTAGTCAAGTCACTGGTCGCCGACCAACACCTAGACCATCTCCGCCAAGCGTTCTTAGTTCTTCGCAGATACAACATGAAGTTGAATCCAGCCAAGTGCTCCTTTGGAGTTTCCTCTAGGAAATTCCTTGGATACTTAGTCACACAAAGAGGTATTGAGGCTAACCCGGATTAAATTCGTTCTATTGCTAACATCACTTCCCCCAAGTGTGTTAAAGATGTGCAGAAACTGACTGGGAGGCTAGCAGCCCTCAGTATATTCATACCCAAATCATCCGAGAAGTGTCATCCATTCTTTAACACTCTACAGAAGAGCAAAGATTTCCAGTGGACAGACGAGTGTAAGGATGCCTTGCAACAAATCAAGTGTTACCTTACCACATCTCCAGTACTATTGAAGCCCAAGGTTGGAGAGACTCTGTTCATTTACCTTGCAATCTCCGACACAGCACTAAGCGGCGTCCTAGTCAGAGAAGAAGATGGAAACCAACTCCCAGTATACTACGTGAGTAAGTCCTTACTAGACGTAGATACTTGGTACAACCAGCTGGAGAAGCTAGCCCTTGCACTAGTCACCTCAGCAAGGAAGCTACGCCCTTACTTCCAATGCCATCCAGTCGTAGTCCTCACCAGCTTTCCACTTCGCATTATCTTACACAAGCCAGAGGTTTCTGGTAGACTTTCAAAATGGGCAGTTGAACTTAGTGTACGACGTCTCCTTCCAGCCTCGCACGGCCATCAAGACACAGGCGCTTGCAGACTTCATAGCGGATTTCACTCCAACCGAATTAGGTCAAGCGGAAAAGGAGTTATTTTGTTTGTAGGAGAAGGACAACTTGCAGTGGAAGCTTTCAGTCGATGGCTCCAGCAATACCAAAGGAAGTGGGCTCGGCATAGTCCTTACCTCGCCAGACGGAGACACAATCCAAAGAGCCATCCGATGTGGATTCAAAGCAACCAACAACGAGTCCGAATATGAGGCGCTTATAGACGGCCTCAACCTAGCTCGGGACATGGGCATAAAAAGCATTCAGGTACAGTCGGACTCACAGTTAGTGGTTAACTAATTGCAGGGCTCTTATCAAACCAGGGACACCAAGATGGCTGCCTATCTTCAGCTAGTCAAGGAGTTGTAGTCCTCCTTTGAGGAGTTTTCTGTTTCGCAGGTACCAAGGATGGACAACAGCCACGCAGACGCCCTTGCCAACCTGGGAGCAGCCATCCAAACCACAGTGCCAATGACTATTCCTGTAGTGTATGTATAATGGCCTGCAACATGGAAGGGTGAGCCCGCCAACCAGACAGTGGCTAATATAACAATTGAGTCAAATTGGATGACTCCAATAGCATTGTACTTGTCCAACGGAGAACTTCCAGAAGACAAAAGCGAGGCAAGGAGGGTGAAGGCAAAGGCAGCCCGCTTCACGCTCCTCGACGGACAACTCTATAGGAGATCCTATTCAGGACCGCTACTCAGGTGCGTAACTAATAATGAAGCGGACATGTTACGAAGTTGCATGCAGGAGAATGTGGCAACCACTCTGGAGCCAGAAGTCTTGCCCACCGAGCACTAACAACCGGGTACTATTGGCCAACCATGAGGGCTGATGCTCTAGACTTTGTGAGAACATGTGACTCATGCCAAAGATACTCACACACCAGCCATCTCCCACCAGAGAAGCTACACCCATCCATTGCTCCATGGCCTTTTATGAAATGGTGGATGGACATAGTAGGGAAACTACTCACTGCACCTGGCCAACGAGTGTACATGATGGCAGTAACCGATTACTTCACCAAGTGGGTGGAAGCAGAAGCCTTCAAGCAGGTCCGTGACACAGAGGTAAAAAATTTCATTTGGAAACATCTGATTTGCAGGTACGGGTCCCCTACGAAATCGTGACAGACAATGGCTCCCAATTCATAAGCTATGAGTTTCAAGATTTCTGCAAAGAATGGGGAATCAAGCTTACATTCTCCACTCCACGCTATCCCCAAGCAAACGGACAAACGGAGTCGACAACATGACTATCATAAACAGTCTCAAAAAACGGCTGAAACAAGCAAAAGGAGCATGGGCAGATGAACTCCCAGGCGTCCTATGGTCACCGAACCACACCAAGGACTCCAACGGGAGAAACACCATTCAACATGACATACGGAACTGAAGCAGTCATACCCATAGAAGTGGGACTGCCCACAACAAGATACAAAATAGCTAGCGAGCAGACCAACGACACAGAATTGGCACACGAGCTCGACTTGGTTGATGAACTCAGAGAAAGAGCCATGATCCGGAGCGCCGCCTACCAACAGAAGGTTGCACAACACTTCAATAGGAACATTCGCGTACGAACCTTCAAGCAAGACGATTGGGTTCTACGCAGAGTATTCCAGAACACCAAGGAGACATGAGCTGGAAAGCTTGGACCAAATTGGAAAGGTCCTTACAAGATCACAAAGGTAGTAGGAAACGGAGCCTACAAGCTAGAAACCAAGGAAGGACGACAGATAGCCAACAGTTGGAACGCCATCCACCTAAAGAGTTATTTTTTTTTTATACACTTGTTCTTTTGAGGTTGATCTTTTGTTGAAAACACCCCGAACTGACCAGGGGCAAGTCGGTTATCTAACCCGACTGGCAGTTCGGGTAAACACCCCACCCCACCCCCACCCCCCATAAACGTTTTGCAGGAGCATGAGACATACAACTGGTCTCCATTCCTTGATGCTCCCAAATCACGCAGCGGCATGGGCATACACATCCTCGTCCAAGGTACAACTACTTATACCCATGAGATTGATTTCTCACTATAATCAGCCGACCTGACAAGGGGCTAGCTGGTCACCTAACCCAGCTATGCAGGTCGATCAACCGCTCCACCCCCAACCTTTCCAAGAGGATCGATTCCACTCATGTTGCAGGATGACATCTCATGCGTACGGCTAAAGTAATGCCCACATGGCATATCTTACTTCCAAGTGATCCTCCAACTATCCATCAGGCTAAGCAACAAAAACACATGGACTCACATCTATTTTGATTGGCTTGCACTTGCTTAATCCATGAGATGCGCCAAAAACAACTCCATGGTTTTGACAAGTGGAAGCCTTTCAAAATTGATGATCACTACCATACAAGGAATGTCAGCTCCATCCACCTGTTAGCAGGTAGACTGTACAACAGATCAGGCAGACAAGAGCTCTCTGCCTATTCCAACAATCTCAATCAATTTATCGAGCCTAGTTGCCAGCAAAAATAAATAGGCAAGCATGACTTGCTGCCACACCATTTGTATTCCAAGGTATGAACCAAAGTCGCCTTTTGAGATTGATTTCTCTCTAACACAACCGACCTGACCAGAGGCTAGTCGATCAACTAACCCGTCTAGACAGGACGGTTAAACGCCTCCCCTCTCCAAGAGGGTCCATCACTGAATTCTACAGTTAGGACACAGGGTGAACTCCACAAAGTGAATCGTCTGACAGATGCAGCATGGCACTCAATCAAGTCGACCGAACCAACCGTCTGACGCAGCTGGCACCTAACTACAATGGTCGACACCCAACCGCTGACAGACGCAAAGATGATACCCACTTGCAAGTATCGACACCCACCGTCGACAGACGCAGATGGTACCAATCGCAAGTCGATCGACACCCAAAGTTTGCTCGATGACGCAGATGGCACCCAACTACTGGTGGCGACCGACCATTTGACAGACACAACTTGGCACCCAACTGCAAGCTGATTGACACCCAGCCGTCTGACAGACGCAACATGGTACCCACTGCAAGCAGATTGACACAGCCGTATGACAGGCGTAGCATAGCACTCCAACGACAAGCTAACATACATAGATGTCTGACTGACCCGGCATAGCACAAATTCGACGAAGTAGGTGGACGAACACGATGATAATTCAAGCACTACTCCTTTGGACTAGAGCTTAAACTGGGAGACAAACCTAGTAGACAGAGTTCAACAGTGCCAAGCGCGTTGCTTAGAGGTTAGCCTGCTATGTTTCATTCAAATTAGACTTGTAAGACAAGCATGACTGCATGATTTATGAATATGTCTGACTCTCCATCATGAACTACGTTTTTGTATAAATTCTAAGAGCAAAGCATCTTTAACTTCATGTGTTATTCACTACTTTCAGCTACTTTACTCATGTATGATAATTTTAGTCGAATACTTATATTCGTTAAGTTATGTATTTGAAATCTTGTTTGTTGCAACTATCATACACATTCAAATACGAGACATAACATCCCATAGCCTACGCAACTCGAGACACCACAGGAACAACCCAAAATAAAATCCAACGCCACAATAAACATACATAACCGATCCACCCCTACGAGGGTAATACGAAAAACATTGTTCAAATACGAATGACAGAAAGTACTGGGAAGTCAAATCCAGCATTGAGAGCGACATACAACATAAACGACAAAAGAAATAACTCATAAGACAACAACATCCAGAGTTTCACTATCCAACATGAAACTACTAAGTGGTACCAACTCCATCAACACCCCCCTCCGAGCAACCATCAGACTGACCCGGGAACTCCACCTCATGCTCAGTCAGATACATTTCACACATCTTGACCCTCTCTTGATAGTAGCTAACGGACTCCCCTCTCTCTATGGCTTTCAAACAGAATCCACGCTCGCTCAGGATCAGCTGATGGTCTCCATTTCTCTTTAGTTTAAATGGCAACAGCTCCAACCTCTTGTTCTCCTCCTCAGGGGAAGCTAATTCCATCTCAGCTCTAGCGGCTTTAGCCGCCTCACCCTTGGCTATGATTAACTCTTCCTTGACGACGCCTAACTCCTTAACCAAGCTCACTGCATGTTTCCGAGCACTCTCTTTGGCCGCATTGGCTTTCTCCTTTTCCGCCTTAAGCATCGCGTTGGAATGATCAAAGCCTTGTTTTCCTCTCAGAGACAAACTAGCTCCTTCTCCACTACCTTGCGTACATAAGCAATGCCCCTGGTGGCCTACAACCTCAAAACATTCAAAAATCTACAAACTCACAAATATCAAAGAAAAGTGATCAACAACCACGAGGATCACCATGAGCGATGACTCCAGTGAACACGAAAGCAAACAACTCAACCCTTCCTTGCCCAACTCCTCAAGGTTATCCAGTTTGGCCTTCCTTCCATGACACAAAGTTAAATCACCCAGGTCAAGCGAGTAATGATCTCCATCAATATCAAATACGTCGCCCAGTGAAAGGCTGTCAGTCGCCGCACCGTGCGGCCTCAGAAATGGCATAACCGCCTCTTGCCCGGCTGGGACAGGAGTAGCGATGGCCCTTGTAGGGCTCGACCGGGTCCTGGAAGGACGCAGAACATCCCCAGTGAGGCCACTCGGCAGCCCAATCGCCAAGCTATCCAAGGGAGCATTGGAAGGGCCCCCTTCCAATTCTAGAGAACTCATCCTCGACTTCTTCGCATAGCGCTCTAACAAGCTATCAGCCTTCCTAAATGGAGCCGCGATAGTTTTCGACCTCGCTACCCTATCAGCATACTCATCTCCGTTGCCTGTCCACACATAAAATGAAAAGAATGACATTGTTACAATTGAGCGCGAAAACATTTCAAATCGATATGACGAATCTGAGCAAGTGATTACCTCCAAACCGCTGAATAACGGTGTGCCACATGCTGTATTTCTTCAGCGTGGCTGGACTCAAGAGATGGTCGATCGCTCTAGTCACGCTGGAGACATCTCTTATCCCATTAACCACCTTATCCCCATCACCTAGCATGTCCTTCCGTACATGAGTACCTGTAAGGAAGAATGCCCAAATGCTAATCCAATCCAAAAAACGCAAAGGGAAAGTAAAGCACACAAAATAGCAAAAATAATCAAACTCATAAGTGGCTCCAAGATGTTGAAGCTCCCGCTAAGTCAGCCGACTCGAACACATGCTCACTGCTCACTAGAAAGTATCTTTCCTTCCAAGCCGACCTGTCGGACGCGCTGCCAATATTGATCGCGCCATCAACTCCCAGCCTCGAGTTAGTTTGAACGCGACCCCTATCTGATGAGACATCCTTCACAGTGTAGAAGTGACAGAAGGTGTCGACGGACATCTGAACATTCATGACCTCACCCAGTACCGGCATCCCGAGAATAAGCCTCCAACCGTTGGGCATCAGCTGACCAGGTGCAACCTTGAGATAATTGAGCACATCAACTACGAACTTGGGAAGTGGGAGTCTGAGCCAAATCTTGAAAGCGATTTCATACAAGCACACCATCCCCGGGATGTCCCAATCAGCTCGCTGGTCCGCATAGGGAAGTTAAGATTCAGGGCTCTCTGGAATCCCGTAGAGACCCCTCATGTACGACATATCTGCCTCAGTAAGAATTGATGGTGGGTTGATGGATAGGATACCAGTAGGTTGACCCATAGCAAGCAAAGACCCATTATGCGAGTCTTGGCCAGCAACCCTAGTCGACTGTGAACACACAACCAATTTGTTCGAACACCCTTCCATAATTGACCTACATACAAGTTCAAACAAGAAGAAAGCTTCATTCAAAATTCATGGAAAGGTCCAACTCAGTTCGTCATCAAATTTACAAGCCGACAGACACAACAAACCTCAATCAACACACTTCTAGCTGGAACTAATTCTTAGCATACAAACGCAACACCCATCGCCAGCATAGGCCAAAAAGATATATAACATCATTTGCAAGAAAAGAATCACAACATGAATATTTCTGAAAACTAGACTAAAATATCCATAAACATGTTCATTTGCCAAAGTGATGTGACGTCACCAAAATTTTATTCACCGGACACTGGTTGATACAAAAAGCAACATACATTTGTCTACTCTACGACACCACTTCAAAGCAAAACAACTTACAATCTGTCTAAGTGAGTCTGCAATATCCTATCCAAGATCCAAGTGAAACGATAGCACCACTCTCCTGTTAGCCGAGCAAACTCCGTTTTGAGTCACGCCAAGTATGTTTCTACACAATCAAGAAATCGAGTTACGCAAGAGAAAAGTAAAACTCCAACAATCGAATTTTAAGGCATAAATCCAAACGTATACACAAGACATCCCTCACAATTTCCGTTTAACCATCAAGCGTTCCATACACCATTCTTCCACAATTAAAGAGGAAGCAAAGAGTCTAATTACATCAAAAGGACTCGGAATGCAAACAAGAACACAACTTGCGCAATTTCGAGCATAAGAATGAAAAAGCCTCGCAATCCAACTACAATTTTCAAATTCATAAAGTGTGAGCTTCGTCTAGGAAATACAAGAAACTCACGGGGGAACACCAAATCCAAATACAGTGACAGATAGCAATCCAAAATTCATGGTAAGTTATACAATTTCAAAATTTAGCCCAGCACTTCAAGTTCCAAAAACATCAGGACTTAATTCCAAATGGCACATATATATATATATATATATATATATATATATATATATGTATGTCTGTATGTATGTATATATATACATAAATATATATATATATATATATATATATATGTATGTATGTATGTATATATATACATACATATATATACATAGATAGATATATATATATATATATACATACACATACATATATACATATATATATATATATGTATGTATGTATATATATATATATATATACATACATACATATATATATATATATATGTATATATGTATGTGTATGTATATATATATATATATCTATCTATGTATATATATGTATGTATATAGTGAGATAGATTCTTCAGTAGTTTTAACTACCTGTTTTAAACCCAATTTTTCAAAAGTACCTAACTGGTAAATAACCTTAGGCTCGATTCTTGGAATCGTCCATTTATTTAATAAATCTAAATTAGGGAATATCAAATTCCTCACTTCTACCTTTTTAACAAGATCTTTCCTTCTTATCATGTTTATCATGATCATAAAACAGTTCGTGTTAAGACTCAATCTTAAATCATGCCCTTCATCAGAACCGGCTCGATACAAGAGGTCGGGTCAATCACAAAGCTTCTTTGAGTTATTCATATTGCTACAATATTCAAACTTTAGAATCACTTCATTAATCCAAACTCGATTACAATATTCAAACTTTAGAATCACTTCATTAATCCGCACTCGGACACCGACTAAGATAGAGACGACATCAGATCGATTACTTGTATAAAATCATCAATATTAAGATATTTCTCAAGACATAAAAGTAGCACAAAATGTTTCAGTAGACGCCATTTCTTTCTTTTAGAGGGGCAAAAGGCCTTCATATGTCTATCGGAATATATCAACATGCCCGATTAATACAAAACCTTCTCGGTCTCATTCTTAGTAAGTAATAAAATCTTAGATTAATTCATAATTACGCGTGAATAGTAACTATGAATAGTAGATTAATTCATAATTCACCGTGAATAGTAACCATGAATAGTGACCGGAGGAACAAAGAAACATTTTGCCAGAGTTAAAGTAAATACATAATTTAGACTGTCTTAACACAAACCAAACGTTTAGCCTATCATGAGGCTAATTTTCATTGATAAAAATATATTACAATACAAAATAAAATAAAAGAGTACTTACAAAATGATGTCTGCAAGCACCAAAGACAAACTTCAAACTTAATTACAAACTAAAATTTAAAACCGAAGGGAGAGTGTTTGACTAGGGGTGTATACAATGGATGGGTATCCAGGGTTCTGCCTTCTTCCTTCTTCCTTCTTCTTATTTATAGAGGGAATTTGATTCCCTAGGAGCTGATTTCTCTCACCATCTTGGAATTTGATTCCTTTTGTGTCGCTATCTCAGGTCTCTTTAAATTTCGCCCGTTGCTTTTGTGATGTTGCTTTCACTTTGTTTGTTGTGGAATAATTTCCACCCCACTTATCAGTGTCTCCATTATCTTTATCCACACATTAGTGCTCTGACTCATTATCTTTGTCATTATTGGGTAGATTTTTCTGCTACCACTATTGCTGTAGAAGATTCTTCCTTATCTTTACTCTTCTGTTTAAGAGTTCCTTTAAGTATTTCAAAAACGTCTTCTATTGAGACTTCTTCCTGATTTGGATTTTGAGCATCTTGATACTCCTGGCTGGCCGATACCATTGATGTATCCGATTTCACAGATTGAGTTTCTCCATCAAAACCTTGTAGAAGATCCTTCTTCATTTCTTCTATATATGCTTCTATTAGCATCTCTCTATTGCTGTCTTTGGACTGCATTCCGAGCTTTTTTCTGATTTGATCTAAGGCTCCTCCTTTGGTGTCGATAATCTTTTATTTTCTTGATATAATCTTATTCTTTTATCTATAAGATTTAGAGTATCACCGCAATATAATTGCTTGGTTTCGGGTCTACTTTATTCATTTTATCCCGAACTTCAGATAAGAAGATCTTTTGATACATGGTATTTCATGTTCGGTATAACCGATAACAGGTACCCATTTCCAAATCCATGGTATGGAAAATTCCATAAAGAAATATAAATCATATCGATCTGAAGGAATATCCTTCTTTGGATTAACATTTATCCAAGGTAATATAATTACGTGAAATTTTGAGGAGTATTACTCCTGGTTACAAAATATTTCCACCATTTAAGAAACCAATTTGGTATCTCTTGCTCATAAGCTTCACATCGATCTTTATGAACCAGAGTGCTTCTTTTATCATTTTCATATAAAAGCACTTTATTAAATGCTTCAACATAATCCCAATAATTAAATTTTATGGGATTTCTGTTATTAGGGTAATAAAATTTCCTTTCTCGTAATGGAGCAATTCCCCATTCCTCGGAAGATATAATCTTCTTAATATAAATTTTACTGAAGTTATAAACTTCTTTTTGAATTCCTGAGAAATGTGATATTTCACATGACTCTGTATCCAAAAGAATACTTTCATAAAAGTATCTTGTTTTATAAGTCCCCAAAGCATATGATGCTTTGTCAAGATATCTGGACATCAAAGTCCATGGGTTATTTTCCCATTTCATATCTCTTGTTTCAATCAGAAGTATAACTTCTTGATTTCTGTTTTCCAGATAATCTGATTTATTATCTTCAGACTCTTGTTCTGCTATTATTTTAGCAAGAGAGGGAATTTTTCCCTTATTCTTTTTGTACTCAAGAAATTCTTGGTACTCTTTTGAGCTTTCAGTTTCATGTTTTTGTGATGGCAAATTCATAGCTATAAGCTTTCCTCTGCCAGTTTGAGAGAGGATTCTTTCAGATCCCCTTCCTCGACCTCCTCTGCCTCTATAAGAGGAAGAGCCTCTTCCTTGCAAGTACATTCCTGCAACAATCATGAAATATATTCTCGTGTCAGAAAATCTGGAAGACTATTGTCTTCTCCTTTTTTATAGACAATTTCAAAATCAAAAGGAGCTAAATGAGCTTGCCATCTTGCAAACATTTGTTTAGAAACATCATGTTTAAAATCTTTGTTAAACATGAACTTTGCGTAATCATTACAATGCCTTTATAATAAATTTTTGATTATATAAATCATCTTGAAATTTTAAGACACATTTGACAATTGAAAGTATCTCTTTAGCAATTGTAGCATAATTTTTCTGACTGTTATTCCATTTGCCAGAATAGAAACGAACAAGATATTCTTGTTTATTATGAGGATCAATCTGTTTAAGAATTCCTCCATAACCTATATCAGAAGCATCTGTTTCAACAGATTTATCCCATGAGGATTACTCAACATGAGACAAGGCAAGGTTTTCACCTTTTCTTTTAATTTCCTAACAATGAGTATGATGATCGGACAAGGCTTTGGATCTTTTAAGTCTATCATATAAGATAGCGATTCTTGAGCTATGTCTTTATAATAGAAAGAGATATAATTCAAACTTCCTAAAAACCTCTGTATCTGGGTTTTATTAGTTATTTCATCAGGAAATTTGTCAGCAAAATCAATGCTTCTATTTATGGGGATGATATTACTTTTTTCAATATAATGACCCAAAAATCTAATTTTTGTTTGAAACAACATCTTTGGTTTAGATATAACTAAACCACTCTGTATGACTATTTTCTTTAATATATCCAAATGTTTAAAATGGGATTCAATATCCTTTGAGAAAACTAGGATATCATCAATATAGACTAATATAAAATCACTATAAGGAGTGAAGATATCATTCATAATTTTCTGAAATTCAGAAGGAGCATTTTTCAAACCAAATGGCATTACATTCCATTCGTAATGTCCTATTGGAACATTAAAGGTTGTTTTATACCTATCTTTTTGTTCAATTTGAACTTGCCAATAACCTGATTTTAAATCAAATTTTGAAAATAATATTGAATCATAAAGTCTTTCTAAAAGATCTTTTTTATTCGGAATAGGATGCCTAATCCATTTTAAAACCTTATTAAGGGGTTTATAATTTATAACTAATCTAGGAACTCCTCTTTCCTGCTCACTATGTTTATTAACATAAAAGGTCAGACAAGACCAAGGAGATTGAGAAGGGCTTATCAGACCCTTTTGTAATAAAGAATCAATTTCTTTTTTACAGAGTTCTAAATACTCTGAATTCATTTGACAAGGTCTTGCCTTTGTCGGAATTCTTTTTTCATCAAAATCTTCCTCATAAGGAAGGCTGACCACATGCTTCTTTCTATTCCAGAAAGCATTAGGATGGTCATTACAGATTTCTAGAGAAAGTTGATTTTCAATCAATCTAATCTTCCTTGTAATTTGGGATTTTGAAGTTTTTCTTCAATAGTCAAAGAGTTTATTTCTTGTTTTAAGAAATTCATCTAGTTTTTTTTTAAAGTCAGATGATCATACATTTCATGTAACATTCTATGAAATGGTTTTGTAATAAAATTTAAATGAATTTTCCCACCTTGAAAAGTTCCAGTAATACCAGAATTATCCACATGGGTAAAAGGATAAATCTTTGAGATAAAAGGAGTACCAAGTATTACTTGGTTGGAAATATCCTTTGTTAGTAAAAACCGGTTTGAATACGCTTTTATCAATACGTATATAAGCTTTAGGAAGCTTATACTTTATATTTAATTTTTCTCCTCCAAAGATGAGAAAGAGTATGTGTAGTTTTATGAAAATACTTTGTAGGAATTAATCCTTCCTCAGATAACATTTAAATCTGCTCCACTGTCAATAAGAGCAGTCAAATCTTTTGAAAAGTAATTATCAATTAATAAGGTAATTTTAACATACCATTTTTGAGATATAACCATCTCTAAAGTTGATAAAAAATTATCATCTACTTGTGAATCAAAACATTGAGTCTTTTTACTTTGACTCGATTCACTAGTAGTAGACTGGGTAGACTGATTAGTCTCTTTTTTATAATTTTCAAGTTTAGAAACTCGATAGTCTATTAACTTATTTTCTTTTTTCAAAAACTGAATCTCTTTTTTGAGATTTTCAACTTCCATCTCTAAATCATGAGTAGAAGTTGGAGATTCAACTGTCCTTCTCTGTTTTAGAAGTTTATAAACTTCTGACATTGAGTAAGGCTCATCATTTTTAAAATCTTCTGGAAGAACCATTGGTTCAGGCACAGAAGTAGAAGTACTTGGAATATTATCCATCTGATCTATTAATTTAGATCGTAACTCATGATCTTTGATATGTTTCAGAAACTCGATAATATTATTACCGTCCAAAACATTTAAATCAGTTCCTTGAAACTGAGATAGAATATTGTAAAATTCTTTATTAAAGAATTTACTGTCATCTGTGTTTTCTTGTTTCTTGATACAAGGCTGTCCAAGAATACAAGGTTCACACTCTGACTCTGAATCAGATATTACCGATTCTTGATCAAGAACTTTTAAGTTCTCTTCTTCAGTACTATTAGTACTATTAGAAGCATCTGAATCATCAGAAGAGTTATTACTCTTTTCTTCATCAGAATTTAAAAGAATCTTTGAAAGAGTTTCTTTCAAATTATTATCAGCAGCTTTTAATCTGTTTAATTTTCTCTTGGTCCAACATTGTGTTGCAAAATGACCAAGTTTTCCACAAGCTCGGCAAACTATTAGTTTCTTTCGAATCCGTTTTCTTTCTTCTCTATCTTCTCTTCTTTGTTTACGGATTTCTAATTTTCGAGGAGAGTAATGTCTCTTCTTTTTTGGTTTATAAGTAGACTTCTTTTCCAATTTATAGGGTTTAGAAGTGGATGGAACATCCATCCCAAATTGATCACAGAACTGTCCCAACTGGGCCTTTTCTTTCAAGTTCTGTCTTTTAATTTGTTGATTTAATTTAATCTCATTACATAAGGCTAAACCTTCTTGAATACAAGTTCCAATTAACTTGCCATAAGTATAATTTTCATAAGGGATAGAAACTTTATCTTTTCTAAGATTTTTCCTAACCCTTTCTGCAAATAATGCAGGAAGTCCATCAATGAACTTTGATTTCCAATGAGAGCTATTACACTCTGGTAATTCCATTACCCTGTTTAAAAAGGTATCTTTATACCAACGAAAATCAGTTAAAGTTTTACATCTTAAGTTTTGTAAAACAGTTCGAATATTTTTGCTGTTATCGGAATATCTTCCGGTGAAATGTTCAATAATAGTAACAACAAGAGTATAGACTGCATTTTCTATAGTACTACCATCCTCTTGTTTTACAGTATCAAAAATATGATTTTTCCCTTCTAGTGAAAGATAATTATCCCACCAACCTTTTAATTGTCCTGTAAAACCAGCGACAATCATTTTTGCAACATTTTTATCAGTGTTGCCATTTGTTTTACAAATAGTGGAATACATAAGCATTCTATGAATCATATTATAAATCTGCCTATCAGCATAAGCATCTAGGTTCCATTCATAAATGTTTTTACCATTATAAATGTTATTCAGTATGTACTCTTGCTCTTCATGCAAGGTATCTATAGGAGAAGGTCTCCTATAATAATACGTTGTTGGTCTATCACCCCATTTTCCCAACTTGTTAATTTCATCACCGATTACTTTTGTAATCGTGATTTTCTTTTACAACATCATGAAGAGTTGTAAGTTTCATATCTTTAAATTTTTCGATTAAGAACTTTTCAAGTTCTTTCATAGACTTTAATTTAAAATCAAATTTCGGAGGTGGTTGAATATTAGGACGAGTAATCCTGTTCCTTCTCCTTTTCTTTTAAAGAAGCATTTGAATTTAAAGAAAGATTAGGGTTAATAGTTTTTAAAACTAAATCCACCCTTTCACTCAGAGAAGTTAAATGTTCTCCGAGAACATTAATAAACAGATTAGTATAATTCTGTTGTTCAATCATCCTGTTAATTTGTTTACAGGTTACTGGTAGAGTTTCATCTTCCAGTAATTTTGCAAAAGCTAGGAAACTATGATTTCCTTTTTCAATTTGAAAAGACTGTTGCGGAGGATAGACTTGTTGTAAATTCCTCCCTGTCGAAAGTTTATAATTCCTTTCTAATACTGAAATATATTGTTCCACATATTTAGAAACAAACCATGGAACAAAAGGAATTGGAGTATTGTGTTTTTCACAATCTTTATAAAATTCATTTTGAATAGAAGTTTTCTCTGTTGAAGAGAAGTTTGTAAAAAACCAATTTTTAAAAGGTTCCCATCTGGGTAAATTGAATTCAGTTTTAATCTTTTGCCTAGCCGGAGAGCCAGGGCTAAAATCAATTTGACTTGAATTCATTAATAACGAAATTCCATTTCTGATGCAGTTATATCTGCTTCAGTTGGAGTATGTGTAACTCCTTTGACAATATTATCAAAATCTTTATTTATTCAAGTTCATCAATATGATCTTCCGGAATTGTTTCAAAAGATTTTTGTATTACGCTTTTAGCGAATCGACATCCTTGATGGAGTATCAACTACATAATCAATAGGTGATATAAACGATCTTAAAGAAGAAGACTTAGTAAGTCTTGAAGAAGATCCTATAAAATCGTTGTTATTATCAAACTGCATTTTTACCAAACCTTCAGGAGTTTGGATAACATCTATTAAATTATTTTGAATAATAGGTTGTGAGGGTACAGCCTGTTTAATTGTCCAATTTTCAGGAAAATCTATTTCTTCCCATTTAATAGATCTCTGGTAGTAATTTTAGATTTGCTAAAATTAGTCTCAATTAAAATAGTTTCATTTAAAGGTTTATCAACCCTTCTAAGAATGAGGATTTAAAGTAAACAAAGGTTTATAATAAATCACATGTGATCTAAATTGTTTACATCGGAAATATAATTATAACCATTAGTTTTAACATTTAATGTTAAAGAATCTAAAATATTAATATCCGATAAAGACAATTG
Source organism: Plantago major (assembly GCA_026545765.1). Taxonomy (NCBI): domain Eukaryota; kingdom Viridiplantae; phylum Streptophyta; class Magnoliopsida; order Lamiales; family Plantaginaceae; genus Plantago; species Plantago major. The sequence goes on along the minus strand of CM048843.1, from coordinate 41,094,088 downwards.
TAAATTCGGATAAACATCAAAATAAACTGGACCATGGGCTAAACTAGACTGAATAATTCCGATTAAGGATTTTTCCGTCTAAGTTTACGCCATCTCTAAGAGCAGCTATAAAGCTCTCAGGTAGTCCTTCTAAGGTTAAAGGTTTAAAAGCAATTTGCACTAAACCAATATGTAAAAATTTGTAAAGGTTTTTATAAACGGCAATATCTTTCTCACTGAGTAGTTTTATTACTAACTCATCATTATCAAGTGAGATAGATTCTTGATGTTTTAACTACATTTTAAACCCAATTTTCAAAAGTACCTAACGGTAAATAACCTTAGGCTCGATTCTTGGAATCGTCCATTTATTTAATAAATCTAAATTACGGGAATATCAAATTCCTCACTTCTCTTTTTTTAAGATCTTTCCTTCTTATCATGTTTATCATGATCATAAAGCGATTAAGTTAAGACTCGATCTTAAATCATGCCCTTCATTGTAAGCGGCTCGATACCAATTTGAGTGCAGTCGGGTCACAAAGCTTCTTTGAGTTATTCATATTGGCTACAATATTCAAACTTTAGAATCACTTCATTAATCCAAACTCAGATTACAATATTCAAACTTTAGAATCACTTCATTAATCCAGACTCAGACTACCGACTAAGATAGAGACGACATCAGGACTGATTACTTGTATAAAATCTGTCAATATTAAGATATTTCTCAAGACATAAAAGTAGCACAAAAACAGCCCAGAGACGCCATTTCTTTCGGCTTTAGAGGGGCAAACAGTGCCTTCATATGTCTGTCGGAATATATCAACATGCCTGATTAATACAAAACCTTCTCTGATAATAGGTATCCATTCCCAAATCCAGGGTATGGAAAATTCCATAAAGAAATATAAAGAGTAATACTCTTGAGGTATATCCTTTTTAGGAGTAACCTTCTTCCAACTTAAAAAAAAAGTTGAAAAGTTTTTAGGAAGTATAACTTCCGTAGTTCCAAAATTCATCCACCAGATTATAAACCAGTTGGGTATTCTTTGCCAGTTTTGTATATAAAGCGCCTTTGTCGATGGTTATAAACCACGAGTATTTCTTTCTATGTTGATCATTATCACATAGTAGCACTTTATTAAATGCTTCAACATAATCCCAATAATTATATTTTATAGGATTTTTGTTGTTGGGATAGTAAAATTCCCTTTCACTGGTTGGTTCAAATCCCCAATCCTTAGAAGATATAATCTTCTTAATATATATTTTTCTGAAGTTATAAACTTCCTTCTGTGTCTTTGAGAAATAATTTATTTCACAAGACTCTGTTTCTGAAAGAATACTTTCGTAAAAAGATCTTGTTTTATAAGATCCTGAAGCATATAATGCTTTATCTTTGTCTAAATATTTAGACCATGATGTCCAAAGTTCCCTTGCCCATTGTACATCTCTTATTTCAAGCAGAAGTATTACTTCCTGATTTTTGTTTTCAACATAATCAGTTTTTTCTTCTTTTACTGAATTAGTAAAAGATGGGAATCTTCCCTTTTTTCTTTTGTACTCAAGAAATTCTTGGTACTCTTCTGAGCTATAAGTCTCAGATTTTTCTTCTTTTACTGAATTAGTAAAAGATGGGAATCTTCCCTTTTTTCTTTTGTACTCAAGAAATTCTTGGTACTCTTCTGAGCTATAAGTCTCAGATTCTGGTGATGGTAAAGCTATAAGCTTTCCTTTATCTAATCCACTTTCCTGACTTCCTTTTCCTCTATCAGAGGAGGAATTTCTCCTTTGCGAGTACATTCCTGCAATAATATCTTTAAACATTAAAGAATCTGGGAGACTGATATCATCTTTCCATTTTATAAACACATGTCTAAAAACGTCATATTTAAAGTATTTAATAGACATAATCTTTGCAGAATCATAATCTGTTTTTTGGTTATATAAACCATCTTGAAATTTTAAAACACATTTTATGGTTGAAAATATTTCTTTAGCAATAGTGGCGTAGTTTTTTCTGAATATTTTTCCACTTGCCAGAATAGAAACGAACAAGATATTCTTGTTTATTATGAGGATCAATCTGTTTAAGAATTCCTCCATAACCTATATCAGAAGCATCTATTTCAACAGATTTATCCCATGAGGGATTACTCAACATGAGACCAGACAAGGTTTTCACCTTTTCTTTTAATTTCCTAACAGCCTGAGTATGATGATCAGACCAAGGCTTTGGATCTGTTTTAAGTCTATCATATAAGATAGCAGTATCTTGAGCTATGTCTTTATAATAGAAAGAGATATAATTCAAACTTCCTAAAAACCTCTGTATCTGGGTTTTATTAGTTATTTCATCAGAAAATTTGTCAGCAAAATCAATGCTTCTATTTATGGGGATGATATTACTTTTTTCAATATAATGACCCAAAAATCTAATTTTTGTTTGAAACAAAAACATCTTTGGTTTTGATATAACTAAACCACTCTGTATGACTATTTTCTTTAATATATCCAAATGTTTAAAATGGGATTCAATATCCTTTGAGAAAACTAGGATATCATCAATATAGACTAATATAAAATCACTATAAGGAGTGAAGATATCATTCATAATTTTCTGAAATTCAGAAGGAGCATTTTTCAAACCAAATGGCATTACATTCCATTCGTAATGTCCTATTGGAACATTAAAGGTTGTTTTATACCTATCTTTTTGTTCAATTTGAACTTGCCAATAACCTGATTTTAAATCAAATTTTGAAAATAATATTGAATCATAAAGTCTTTCTAAAAGATCTTTTTTATTCGGAATAGGATGCCTAATCCATTTTAAAACCTTATTAAGGGGTTTATAATTTATAACTAATCTAGGAACTCCTCTTTCCTGCTCACTATGTTTATTAACATAAAAGGCTGTACAAGACCAAGGAGATTGAGAAGGGCTTATCAGACCCTTTTGTAATAAAGAATCAATTTCTTTTTTACAGAGTTCTAAATACTCTGAATTCATTTGACAAGGTCTTGCCTTTGTCGGAATTCTTTTTTCATCAAAATCTTCCTCATAAGGAAGGCTGACCACATGCTTCTTTCTATTCCAGAAAGCATTAGGATGGTCATTACAGATTTCTAGAGAAAGTTGATTTTCAATCAATCTAATCTTCCCTTGTAATTTGGGATTTTGAAGTTTTTCTTCAATAGTCAAAGAGTTTATTTCTTGTTTTAAGAAATTCATCTAGTTTTTTTTTAAAGTCAGATGATCATACATTTCATGTAACATTCTATGAAATGGTTTTGTAATAAAATTTAAATGAATTTTCCCACCTTGAAAAGTTCCAGTAATACCAGAATTATCCACATGGGTAAAAGGATAAATCTTTGAGATAAAAGGAGTACCAAGTATTACTTGGTTGGAAATATCCTTTGTTAGTAAAAAACTGGTTTGAATACAGTTTTTATCAATACAGATATAAGCTTTAGGAAGCTTATACTTTATATTTAATTTTTCTCCTCCAGCATGAGAAAGAGTATGTGTAGTTTTATGAAAATACTTTGTAGGAATTAATCCTTCCTGTATAACATTTAAATCACTCCTTGTCAATAAGAGCAGTCAAATCTTTTGAAAAGTAATTATCAATTAATAAGGTAATTTTAACATACCATTTTTGAGATATAACCATCTCTAAAGTTGATAAAAAATTATCATCTACTTGTGAATCAAAACATTGAGTCTTTTTACTTTGACTCGATTCACTAGTAGTAGACTGGGTAGACTGATTAGTCTCTTTTTTATAATTTTCAAGTTTAGAAACTCGATAGTCTATTAACTTATTTTCTTTTTTCAAAAACTGAATCTCTTTTTTGAGATTTTCAACTTCCATCTCTAAATCATGAGTAGAAGTTGGAGATTCAACTGTCCTTCTCTGTTTTAGAAGTTTATAAACTTCTGACATTGAGTAAGGCTCATCATTTTTAAAATCTTCTGGAAGAACCATTGGTTCAGGCACAGAAGTAGAAGTACTTGGAATATTATCCATCTGATCTATTAATTTAGATCGTAACTCATGATCTTTGATATGTTTGAAACTTCGATAATATTATTACCGTCAAACATTTAAATCAGTTCCTTGGGCGTGAGAGAATATTGTAAAATTCTTTATTAAAGAATTTCATCATCTGTGTTTTCTTGTTTCTTGATACAAGGCTGTCCAAGAATACAAGGTTCACACTCTGACTCTGAATCAGATATTACCGATTCTTGATCAAGAACTTTTAAGTTCTCTTCTTCAGTACTATTAGAAGCATCTGAATCATCAGAAGAGTTATTACTCTTTTCTTCATCAGAATTTAGAAGAATCTTTGAAAGAGTTTCTTTCAAATTATTATCAGCAGCTTTTAATCTGTTTAATTTTCTCTTGGTCCAACATTGTGTTGCAAAATGACCAAGTTTTCCACAAGCTCGGCAAACTATTAGTTTCTTTCGAATCCGTTTTCTTTCTTCTCTATCTTCTCTTCTTTGTTTACGGATTTCTAATTTTCGAGGAGAGTAATGCCTCTTCTTTTTTGGTTTATAAGTAGACTTCTTTTCCAACTTATAGGGTTTAGAAGTGGATGGAACATCCATCCCAAATTGATCACAGAACTGTCCCAACTGGGCCTTTTCTTTCAAGTTCTGTCTTTTAATTTGTTGATTTAATTTAATCTCATTACATAAGGCTAAACCTTCTTGAATACAAGTTCCAATTAACTTGCCATAAGTATAATTTTCATAAGGGATAGAAACTTTATCTTTTCTAAGATTTTTCCTAACCCTTTCTGCAAATAATGCAGGAAGTCCATCAATGAACTTTGATTTCCAATGAGAGCTATTACACTCTGGTAATTCCATTACCCTGTTTAAAAAGGTATCTTTATACCAACGAAAATCAGTTAAAGTTTTACATCTTAAGTTTTTTAAAACAGTTCGAATATTTTCGCTGTTATCGGAATATCTTCCGGTGAAATGTTCAATAATAGTTAGAAGGACTACCTGAGAGCTTTATAGCTGCTCTTTATAAAGCTTTATAGCTTTATAAAGAATTTTACAATATTCTCTCACAGTTCCAAGGAACTGATTTAAATGTTTTGGACGGTAATAATATTATCGAGTTTCTGAAACATATCAAAGATCATGAGTTACGATCTAAATTAATAGATCAGATGGATAATATTCCAAGTACTTCTACTTACGTACTGAACGATGGTTCTTCGGAAGATTTTAAAATGATGAGCCTTACTCGATGTCGAAGTTTATAAACTTCTAAAGCGAGAGAAGAGTTGAATCTCCAACTTCTACTCATGATTTAGAGATGGAAGTTGAAAATCTCAAAAAAGAGATTCAGTTTTTGAAAAAAGAGAATAAGTTAATAGACTATCGAGTTTCTAAACTTGAAAATTATAAAAAAGAGACTAATCAGTCTACCCAGTCTACTACTAGTGAATCGAGTCAAAGTAAAAAGACTCAATGTTTTTTTGATTCACAAGTAGATGATACTTTTTTATCAACTTTAGAGATGGTTATATCTCAAAAATGGTATGTTAAAATTACCTTATTAATTGATAATTACTTTCAAAAGATTTTTAAATGTAGGATTAAAAATTAAATATAAAGTATAAGCTAAAAATTGATGAATTAGAATTTAGAAGTCTGAAAAGAAAGAGTCTTTAGTTATGAAAAAGATTGGGAATGATATCGATAAATAAAATGAGATACCATGTATCAAAAGATCTTCTTATACGAAGTTTTGGGGAAAAATGAATGAAGAAAACCCAAAAACTAAGCAATTATATTGCATCGATACTATAGCTCTTATAGAAAAAAGAATTCAATTATATCAGGAGGACAGAAAAATAAAAGTCCAATATGCAGTTCGAAGATTGCCAGAATGATCAAGATACTGATCAAACTCTACAAGAAGTCTACATAGAAGACAAATTTGAAAAGAAGATGGAATCTTTCTACCATCAATTGATTATGATGACAAGACTAAAGATGATAATGATAGAAGGCATCTTACTAATTCATATCGTGACTTCTTTCATTCCACAAGAAGCCAAAATGGCTAAAAGCCAAAGAAGGAAAAGAACGGAGCAAGATTAAAGAAGAAACAGATAGTGACATATTTGGAATCAAATTCCAAAGATGGTGACAGATATCAGCTCCTAGGGAATCAAATTCCCTCTATAAATAAGAAGAAGGAAGAAGGCAGAACCCTGGATACCCATCCATTGTATACACCCCTAAGCCGAAACACTCTCCCTTCAGTTTTTAATTTTTAGTTTGTAATTAAGTTTGAAGTTTGTACTGGTGCTTGCAGACATCAATTTGTAAGTACTCTTTTTATTTTTATTTTTATTGTAATATATTTTTATTAATGAAAATTAGCCTCATGATAGGCTAAACGTTTGGTTTGTGTTAAGACAGGTCTAAATTATGTATTTACTTTAATTCTGGCAAAAATGTTTTGCTGTTCCTCCGGTCACTATTCATGGTTACTATTCACGGCGGAATTATGAATTAATCTACTATTCATGGTTACTATTCACGGCAGAATTATGAATTAATCTAAGATTTTTATTAATTACTAATAATGAGACCAGAGAAGTTTTTGTATTAATCAGGCATATTTATATATTCCGACATACATATGAAGGCACTGTTTGCCCTAAAGCCCGAAAGAAATGCGTATCTACGAAATTTTTTTTTGTGCTTTTTTATGTCTTGATAATATTAATATTTTTTTTTTTATACAAATCTCGTCTGATGTCTGTCTTTATCTTAGTCGGTGAGAGTGAGCAGATTAATGAAGTGATTCTAAAGTTTGAATATTGTAGCCAATATGAATAACTCAAAGAAGCTTTGTGACCCGACCAGACCAGCCTCTAGACCAGCCAAGTGGTATCAGAGCCAGTTTACAGTAAGGGCATGATTTAAGATTGAGTCTTAACACGAACTGTTTTATGATCATATATATATATATATATATATATATATATATATATATATATACATACATACATACATACATACATACATACATACATACATACATACATACATACATACATACATACATACATACATACATATGTATGTATGTATATATATATATATATCTATCTATGTATATATATGTATGTATATATATCTATCTATATATATATATATATATATATATATAGATATAGAGATATCTATATATATATATATATATATATATATAGAGATAGGAGTTATTTATATATATATATATATATATATATATATATATACATATAAATACATATACGTATATATATATATATATATACGTATGTATATATATAATACGTATACGTATGTATATATATAATATATATATATATATACGTATATGTATTTATATGTATATATATATATATATATATATATATATATATATATATACATATAGATATATGTATATATATGTATATATATATATATACATATACGTATTATATATATATATATATATATATATATATATATATATATACCATCGATGTCACAGAACCTGAACATAACTACTAAGAAGCTATTTTCTTGCACTCCCGCTAGAGAAACTCGAACAAAAGAGATGTTCGTCGATAATTCTCCCACAATCCAAAAATGAAACTAAAAAGAATATACATTCTCCAAGAGTCCAAAAAATTCCAGCAGTTCGATTTCAGCTCCAGAATCTCATACCAAAGAATATAACATTCACAAAAAAAAAAAAAAGAAGAAGAGAGTCGCGCCTCACCGGATCTCAGCAAGCCGTGATTTCAGATCTGCGCGCGTCACTCTCTCCGCCTCTCACCCAGACCCTCTCACAGACGCCCAAACTCTGGCGAAGCGTCAATTCGGCGACTTACAACTGCACCCACCTCACCGAACGCCCACCTCGCTCTCTCTCTCTCTCTCTTCGCCTTCTCTCGCAGCTCCCGACACCGCGACTTCCACCTCCAGCCACGCTTAGCTTTGCCTCAGTCCACTCATGTTTGCTTCCAATTTCGCTTCTCCTCTCCTTTCCCTTTTTTGTTTTGAAGAAAGAAAAATGGAGATGGGTTAGGGAAAGGTTTGGCGTTTTAGGCTCTGTTTAGCAAAACTAGCTGGTAGCTGGTTAGGTAGCTGGAAAGCTAGCTGGTTAGGTAGCTGGTTTTAAATGTAGGTGCTTAGTAAATTAGCCTAAAAGCTAGCTGGTATTTTGTAAAATGACATAAAAGGTCATTACTCTTATTTTTCTTGTCTTTAACCTTTCTTTTCTTATCGTATTATTAGTCTATAGTTTTTTAAATAATAATATATCATATTTTATCCAATAATTATAATATATACTTAATGTACTTTACACCGCCACTTTAATAACATCATCAAAATTATTAGAAGTTGAAAGAAATAATCGTTGAGCATAATATGGCTTCTTCTGACAGCTAGGGGTGAGCGCGGGCGGGTATTGGCGGGTATTTACAAAAAATCAAACCAACCCACCTATGGCGGGTGATTATTTGTCCGACCCACGGCGGGTAGAAAATTTTTCAACCCGCGGCGGTTCGGGTGATAACAATGGCAGGTGGGTTGGCGGGCAGATTGGCGGGTAGATTACTAAATCAACATATCCATGAAATTAACAAAATATTTTGAAATCAAGTAAAATGATGAAGTACCATTTTCACTTATGTAGTTTCTTAGTTTATACATGAAATAACCCTAGCTTTACTTTTATTAATCTATTATATATTTCTATATATTCATTTAAATGACAATTAATTTATTTAATATATATACAGTTTTTGTTATGTAAATAATATGGCGGGTGGGTTGCGGTTTGCACCCAACCAACCCACCACCCACCCACCAGTTGGCGGGTTATAAAAAATTTAACCCGCATAATTAAAAAAAAAAATCGGCGGGTGCTGGTGAGATGCGGGCGGTTTGTGCGGACGGGTCGGTCGGGCGGATTGTTTGCACACCCCTAACAGCGATGGTTTCTTATTTTCTTTATTCTAATTTAGGTTAATATATGTTAGGGATATTTTCGGAATGAAAAAGATAAGAAGCTCCTTCTTTAAAAAAAAAGCTACATTGACTAGCTTCTTTTTCCAAATTTAGTTAAAGAAGCTAGCGTTCAATCTGAGCTTTTTATTAGTCAATGGTAAAAAAAAAGCTCATGGAGTTGGAAAGCTAGTGGTAAACAGAGCCTTGAAGGAGAAGAGAAGATGTCAACGTGTGTTAGTGTGTGAATTGTGTTGGCATTAGTTGAGAAAAATTTCAAATTTTAGGGTTTTGACCCAAATTGATCAATTGTAAAAAAGTACAAGTCAAGATCTTATCCACTACTTGTTAATACACCAACTCGGGCAAGGCAAGCACCCATTCGGGCAAGTCATGCACCAATTCGGGCAAGGCAAGCACCAATCCGAATTCGGGCAAGACATACATCATTTCGGGCAAGGTAAGCTCCAATCCGGGCAAGGCATGCATCATTCCAGATTCGGACAAGGCATACACCAATTCAGGCAAGGCATGCTCCAGTCGGGCAAGTCGTACCCTAATCCGGGCTGTAAGCTACCACCTTACGATTGACTTGTCAAACTAAAATTTTTAGTCTGCAAGCTTCAGCTCATCCAACCAAAGGTGTCTACCTGTAAGCTACCACCTTACGATTGACTTGTCAAACTAAAATTTTCAGTCTGCAAGCATCAGCTCATCCAACCAAAGGTGTCTGCCTGTAAGCTACCACCTTACGATTGACTTGTCAAACTAAAATTTTCAGTCTGCAAGCTTCAGCTCATCCAACCAAAGGTGTCTGCCTGTAAGCTACCACCTTACGATTGACTTGTCAAACTAAAATTTTCAATCTGCAAGTTTCCGTCTTGCTAGATTGAACTGCCCATCTTGAATTTTTTAGTCTACAAGTTTCCGTCTTGCTAGATTGAATTGCTCATCTTAAAAATGTCAGTCTGTAAGTTCCCAACTTACTAGATTGGCTTGTCCAACTGAGAATGCCAATCGCTAAAAAACCCATCTCGCTAGGTTGGTTGATCCCAGCCAAGCGTGTCTGTCAACGAGCTTCTGCATTGCAAGTTTGATGACTTGCTTTGCAAGCCAACCACTAGATTACTACGAGCGACATCCACATTTCTAACCAATCACTCTCCCTATCAATGAGCTTACTATTTGTTATTCCAATTACGGGATAATTGATACCTTTGAAGGAGCATAATATCATCTGCCTATGATCTGGCGCGCATCACTCCTTTGGGCATAAAATTTCTACTCTCCGACTTGAGACACTCGACTCGAAGAGTGGGGGACAAACTATATTGGCCAAAATTCACTCTTGTCAACTAGACTAACAGACTGGCCCATCAAGGCTACGGCCCAATCCGCAATCCATTAATGAGTCCGTCTTGACTTCATACGCGGATTGGATTCCAAAGGCCAGTTAGCGAACCCACCTAGCGAAGTCATCCATCCAGCCAATCAGTCCACATGCTACCTAACTTACCCGACCTTGCCAACCCTCTAGCTGGTTGACCAGCTAGCGAGCTCCTACAACGCCTGACCTTCACCAAACTACGTACCAACACTTAACTAACAGACTAACCAACTCACGTTGCTTGACTGACTCAGTCAGTTGGTAAGCAACCGACTTGCGACCACTCTCCTAACTACATGAGACACGGTCCCACCCATTGAGGAAGTTCCAACAACTTCCCCGAGATTCGCGGACGGACTCCAACAATGGATGAACTATATAGAGAAGAGTGGAAGGAGGTGGAGAGGCATCGCATTCTAACTGCAACAAACCCTAGCAATCTATCTCTCATGCCTCCATCTCTCAAGCTCTTTGATCAACGCTCTCGACCATCCACCGTCATCCACCATCGTCCATCATCATCCACCATCGTCCATCATCATCCATCATCATCCGCCATCACCCAAAACTGTCCGACAACTATTAGCTAGCTCCCTTCAACAAGGTCAGCTAGCCTCTCGCCGGTGCCCGTCCGTACTCTACCGAACCGACCTCATCCAATAGGATAAGTCGACGCTTGTCATCATCTCCCTCTCTCTATATCTTTCATTGATTATACTGTCAGTCAGTCATCTAACTTGAGCATCGGAGTCCATTCGGTCGGCACCACACCGGTGTCACCTCGGAACCTCACGTCTCTGTTTGCTATTGTTGCCTTGCAGGTTGTCGGTGCCCCCCAATCTCTAACCCTAATTTAATTGTAGATTCCTTAGCATCTACAGGGTGCAGTATTGCTTAATCATGTTAATTGTTGCTATTAAATCATAATTTATGATTACTTGATTGGGTCATCAAAGTATTTTTGTGCTATAGTAATCTGCCTATTTCAATGTACCATGAGTTGAGAGTTTGATGCATGGCTAAGTTTATAATTTTGATATATGTTGTCCTGATTGCATGATTTGGTGTTAATTACATAATTATTTTGATTTGCTAAAACTACTGTCCATTGATTAAGATTGCTAATGGTTTTGTTATTGGTTCGACCATAATGCTAAATGTACTTATATAATTTGTACCCTCGAGGTTGAACTCGTATTTTTTATGGTAAATCAGTAACAATTGTTACTTAATATGATCATTCTTGTTTTCTGCTTCTAACGATAACATGCAGTAAAGCAATCATTGCAAGAAAATAAAGAATAATAATTTAAATTAATGGTTACCTCTAGCAAGAAAATTTTCTTAAAGTAATTGCAATAACTACACAAGCTTCCATGCTTACCTTTAGTATTTTCCTAAATACTGAAAAATATGTAAGTTACTCTCTCTAAAGTTAAATAGATGAATGTTTGAAAGTAAAGAATGAAAATAAGAAGAATGTCTAGGTGTCTCTGTTGGATATACACCTCTAATGATTGTGCTATGATGTTTAATGTATGTTGCTACGGTAAGCATACACATGTGAGCTGAGGCGAAAGCCGATGAGTCTAACGTATACTGCTATGGTGAGTATTGATGAGACAATATTCTAACGTCTCATTTGGTCCTTTTTAATCGTCTTTTGTTAGTCTTTGACCTTAGTTTTATATTATTTTAGTGCGTTTTTATGTTTGGGTTCTTGTTTGTGTTTTGTAGGATTTTTGTGTCCCGAAGGTGAAAATCGGAGTGAAAACTTTGGTTCCATATCTTTGAATGTAGAGTAACTGGGCGAAAACGGAAGTGGATTCGGAGTTCGGACGAAGATTTGAGAGCCGTTTTAGCGAAGCTTGCAAAAGTGAAGTTTTACGGAGCAGTCTATACATTTTGGCCATAACTCTTTCATATATTGTCCGATTGACCTGAGCTTGGTGTCCACGGAAAGATAATTCAAAGAGCTACAACTTTCGTTTTGGAAGCATGGCCAAATTCTGTATGCAGCAAAAGTTACAGAGGTTTTAAGCTCGCCGCGGCGAAAACGAGATTTTGCGAGAGCAATTTGGGGACCTAAACAGTGTCTCGCCGCGGCGAGATTTCGCGATGGGCGATTTCTGGACGGATTTTCTTTGTTTTTTCTCCTATAAATAGATTTCTTTCACCATAACTTCAAACATAACTTATTCTAAACCCTATTTTGGGACCTAAGAACCCTAGTTTATCATTGATTGATCTTTGGAGCTTGGTTTTCATCTTGTAAGAATCATCGACATCGAATTCTTGGTAATTTATTGATAACTCTCTATTGCTTATCTACAATTCTTTGTTTTCTTCTGTTTATCGAATTGTATGATCTTGCATGCGATTATCATCATGTTTATGCTCTGCGTATTCAATACCATGCCTTCTTTCGTCTTCGATTCCATCATAAGTAGTTAAACCTCTCCAGAACTCGGTAGTTATGTGATGGTTATGCAGATTCGAATCTAGGATTTATATTCGTTCATATAGGTTCGTCTAGTTTTAAATTTTCGTAAAACCTTCAATTCAATAGGCTAGTTTTAAACCCTCAAAGTTGTTTTGGTTAAGGATCGTGGCATGACAACCCACGATTACTCTGGTTTTAAATATTCAAATTACAATCGGTTGAATTGAATTGATTGCTTTCTGTACGCCGACCGTGTGACAAATATGAACGATTACCTAGTATTGAATTAGTGATCCGGATCATCGCTACCGTGTTCGCTCTTCTTTCCATTGATTTTCACCAACTAGTTTTCTTCTGTTTCCTGTGTTAGGTTTAGTTTAGGTAAAAATACAAATTTCCAAATCTTATTTTCTGCAAACATCTCTGTATTTGCTCTGCATCACTATAGTAGCTTAGTTAGCTCATTAGAGAACGATCCTGTGGTTAGCATTATCTGTCTACAACAACTGCTTACTACTTATTTTCTAAGTAATAATTTGAGCACATCAGGTATATACAAGAGAGCAAATGCGTATGATGTATGTTGCTACTGTGAGCATACGCGTATATCCAATATGAGGCGAAAGCTTACCTAGATACCATAATCAAGAATGAAAGTATAAAGTGAAGAAACGAGCTTGAATCAAAAGAATGATCAAGAAAGAATGTATGAAGTAATTCTAGCTAAAGCCATGAAAGAGCTTGAATGAAAAAGAATGCTTCTAACATATTCGCCAATGAATGAATACTTAAGTCCAATGTTTTTACCATAATGATTTTGAAGTAAAGAATGAAGAATACAACTTCTAATGAATGAAGAACGAAATGAATGTTATTGATGTATGAATGTTGTGATTGTATCTTATGAAGTATGATTGGTCCTTTTTATTATTCATGTGACCATGCATGATCAATGTGATTTCTAGGGAATGAATATGTTTATGTGCTATTTTTTTCAGTATGGCTTGTTGGAGCTGGAGTGGATGGAGACCGAGCTTGACGTTGATTCAGTACACCCATGATGTCAAGTCTAAGATAATGTTTTAGATTTCGAGTTTTAAAATTGTTAAATTATTTCCGCTGTATGATGAGCTTAAATTATACTCTAAAAAGCAATTAGAGAATAAGCTGTAGTTGCAGACTAAAACCTAACTCGTGATTGATCTCTAGGGAATTAATCAAGCTATGTAGCAGTGAGAGTAAACAGATACTTACTAGTAACAGTCGAAGGATGGTTTTGTATACTTCTAACTACATTGACCAAAGCTAAGATTACGATTAACAATGAGAGAAAGCTGAATACAGTAGCAAGATCCAATTATGCTAATTCGAACTAGGGAAAACACTTATATTTGTCACACGGTTGTTGTACAGTAAATCAATCAATTCGATTCAACCAATTGTTCTTAGAATATATTATACTGGAGAAATCGTGAGTCGTCAATTCACGATCTTTAAACATGAAGAATTTAGAGAATTTAATACGGACTTATCGAATTGAAGGTTTTTACGAAAATTTTATACGAGACTAACCTATATGAGTGATTTGATAAACCCTAGAACGAATATGCATAATCTTCACATACTACTGTATTCAAAGGTGTTTAGCTACTCATAATAGATAATCGCATACAGAGATTCATGTTAATAATCATATGAAACATAGATAAGAAACTCGCATGCAATAACATACAATTCAATCGATAAAGATAAAGAATGAATTGCAAAGAAGAAAGCAATAGAGAAATCAATACCAATAATCCTGATGAGTAAAATCAATGAATAACCAAGCTCCAAAGATGTCTCAATGTTAATGTCTGAATCTAGGAACTTTTTCTATGCCTATCTAGGGTAAAAGGAGTTATGAAAAAAAAGAATAAAAAATCTAATCTAATAAGGAAAACAAAACTCTGATCCTGCACTTCTCGCCGCGGCGGGAAAATCCCTTCGCCGCGGAGAGCTACAATCTTCAAGACAGGAACTTCATTCGCAAAATCTCGCCGCGGCGAGCCTTCTTGCAAGTTAAGTTCCAGCTCCAAGCTCGTAAAATCTCACCGATCATTGAATCCCTACAAGCGGCCATAAGCTATGACTTGTTCTCATTTAGCTCAAAAGACATCGATTTCTACAAAATGTAAACAAAACACCAAAGCGTAAAAACGAACTAAAAAGACTACAAAACTAAAGACAAAGACTCACAAAGACCGCTAAAAAGGACCAAATGAGACGTTAGAATATTGTCTCATCAAAATTCCCAAACCGAACCTTTGCTCGTCCTCGAGCAAACACACAACCTAAACACACTAGACTCTAAACCATGTAAACAAACAAAGAGTCAAATTCCCAAGCGACCGAATGTACCATTGAAAACATAAATTCACAGGATGCAAAAATTTTGTTCTCAACCTAACCTTGGCAGAAATAGTAAGCAGGTAATCAGACACGATCGTTTCTCAAGTAAATAACAATTAAACCTAGCCCGTTAGCCCCTCACAGGTGTATAACAATTAAACCTAGCCCGTTAGCCCCTCACAGGTGTATAAAGTGTATCACTCACTCTCATGGAAGTATCCATATAGGGTATAGCTCAAAAAGTAAACTGGGAGGATGACTTTCGTCACAAGGATGCCTCAAATAACTTATGCTGTTGTACTCATCTCATTGAGTCGAAAGGGACTTTGGCACATGACTATATTCCTCCAGAAAAATTGAAAAACTGAAACTGCTCCCCTCATCCATTTCAAAACTACATCAGATCTCATAATACTTCACTGAATTCAGTGCATGTCCACCTGGGCTCTTTTAATCTCAATTTTTTGCAGGTGTCTGTTTTACCGAAAGTCCGCACTTTTGTGCGTGTCAGTTTGGTATATGTGCCATCAACCCTCACAGACATATGGCTTTTTAAGGCCACGCCGGTATATAGGTAGTATTTGAAACACGCCTAACATACTACCACGGTCACATAACACAGACAAGTGGCTAACATACCACTTGAACAGAATACATAAAAATAAAAAATGAAAAACAGAGTACGAATAGAGTACGATATCAGAAATAAAGTACAAAACGAGACAACTTAAGCTAAAGATACAGTCGACCATCTCCCCAAACCTACACAAGTGCTAGTCTCTAGCAATGAATAGTGTAAGAAACGACTATATAGAGTGACCAACCATAGTGTTGTCTCAGCAAGAATGATCACACGGATCAAGAAGGGCCACCACCGCAGTGCTGCTCCCAGAAATCCTGTTGTGCCTTCCAGAGTGCCTCCTGCCTCTCCAGGCGCTCAATCTCTCGCTGCTCCCTAGCCTCAGCTCTCCTATCTCGCTCCTCCTGTCGCTGGTAGTGCTCCTCGATGCGGGAGTACTGATCCTCAATCCGGGCATATTGTGGTCCCCCTCCACAAATCGTGTTGTCATCGCTCAAGTAACTCGAAGTCGGAAAGAACTTGGTGGGCCAGCTGCTCATAGATGTCATCGGCGCCCCGAACAGGAGTGGGATGGCGGCCGAGGATGACTCTGGCGCTAGCGGATTTCAGAGCCCCTTTGGGTTTCTCGGAGCCCTGGATACCGGGAATATTGAGGGACCGACAGATATTGGTAATGAGGCATGGAAAACCGAGTAGACTGCCTTTAGCTTTCCGGGACTGAGCCTCCGCCATAATGATATCTGGGGCGTCAACAAACTGCCCGTTCATGATCGCTCGAATAAGGCGGGCTGTGGGAGGGGTCAGGGTGGTAAAATGTGAGTTTGGGGTCACATTATACTGTATCAGGTACCAGGTAGAAGTACAAACTCGGCTAAGTCCCTCTCAAACTGCCGGTTGTGAAAATTGTCGCTCCATGGTACAGACTCATCTTCGCAACACCACCTTGTAGGAATTCCCGAATACTTCTAGGTGAGAACTGGATCCTGACACCGCGAATCGTCATCACCCCTTCATTCAAGTCGTGGAGGCTGATGTAGAATTCCCGGACTAGCTTCGGGTCATAGGGCAGCTGCTTGCTGAAGAGCTTGCTCCAACCTAAATATCCGATCCTTGCCCAGACTCGGGCGTAGACAACATCCTCCAGCTCATCAAGAGCCAATTCCTGCCCGGGCCATGCTTTCCTAGGCTCCATAAAATTTGCTTCCATAAAAGCCCTCCCTTATGTGGACAGGTGGAAGAACTCATCTACTGGACTTCTCTGTTCGGCCGTGCTACTGGACTCGCCTCTATGGCGTTTGCTGCCTGTGGCTCTGCGAGACATAATGCCTGCGAGAAAGGTGTTAGTGAAGAACAATTGGGGTAGAGAACTACCTCCCCAAACCGATTAATGAACAAAAGGCAAGAAATAGCAAAATAGCAAGGAACAGGGGAGAATGTAAAATTCCCCAAACCAACTCAAGATTCAGTATCATGGCCAATACTCGATTCACATCAGTTCACAAGCATAAGGGTAGTGATAATCATAGCAAAAGAGGAACAAGACGGCATTAATTGGCAAAAGCGGGGAAGTAGTGCAAAAAATTGAAAAAACGCAAGTAAGTTCCAAAATCAACGAGTAAGGAATCCATGCATCAATCAAAATTGAACTACCACACCCAAGCAAACACTACTAACGACGATCAACCATATAATACAAGTAAACTCGAAAAACTTAGGAAGAAGGAAGTTCAAGCCAATTTACCTTTTGAATCCGAAGAAATGGGTGGAAAACACACAAAAGTGATGCAAGAAACGGGGAGAGGAGGAAAAACCCGTTGATTTGCAACGAGAATGGGGGAATTTGGTGGAGAATGGACGGAGAAGGGAGATGAGAGTGAAGAGAAGAAAAAAAAACGGGAAGAGGAAAAAGAGGGGGATGGGACGGTGAAGAAGAAGAAGAAGATAAAAAGATTTGAAAAAACATAGCTCGCCGCGGCGGGAAGAAGTGCGCGCTGGGGCGAGTTTTTATGAAACTATAGATTTTTTCAGACTATTTAGTCTTGCTGCGTCGAGCAAATGGGCTCCACCGCGGCGAGATTTTACTAAACAAACAGAAATAAAATCTTTTTGGGTCTCTCCGCGGCGTGCTAAAAGCCCCGCCGCGGCGAGTTTTTACGAAAGCAACATTTCGGAAAAAAAATCCGAAATTTTTTTTAGCTTGCACCTTGGCAATTTCACATCGCGAAATTGAAACCCCAAGCCACGACTCGGAGTTTCACGAGTTTCCTTGTGTTGGTACAAGGTTTCTAAACCCCCAAACATGCAAGAGAATAAAAAAAGACAAAGGTCATGCTTTTCAAAACACAACGAAACTCAAGGAAAACAAATAACCACTTTAAAGCAAAGTACGGAATGAGAAAAAATAGTTTGATGTATGTAAAAACAAAAGGGGGCTTTTGTTTATAGTCGTTAGCTCGACTTCTTCCATGCTGGAGCTAATTGAGCTTGAGGTTACCAGCCTTCTCTGTCCCCATGTTCACTCGTGAGCGAGAATAGGTGTAGAGTGGACCGGTGTGTGCTGCAATGTAATTCCTGGTGTCAACCTGTGCAGGAGAATATGATGTGGTGACAACTTGCAACTCACGTTTCTCGTCGCAAACCTGGATAGTACATGTACGACCATAAAGATCGACTATCATACGAGTAGCCTTGATGAAAGGGCGCCCAAGAAGCAGCATATCCTTGTCCATCTCTTTGATCTTCACTTGTGGTGACTCAACAACCACGAAGTCAGTCATAAACACATCTCCACCAATGATTACGGGAACATCCTCAACAACTCCCATGCATTTGCTTCTAGTACCATTAGCCATGGTCACAAAGCATCTTCTCGGTTCTAGACCCTTCAGGTTGAGTTCCTCATAAGTCTCGAATGTCATCAAGTTAACTGCAGCTCCAGTATCAATAATACCTGTAACCTCAAAAGAACTGCCTATCCCGACGACCAAATCAAAACTGTTTGCGTCACTAATGCTCTTCTCTTCATTTTGGATCATCTGAGTTGGTCCTGCATTCGCCTTCTCTCCTGGAATCGCAGGACCAGATGTTATCACCTTTCTTGCTTCCTGTACCGGTGTTGCCTCAACCTGGGAAACCACCTTATCATGGTTACAAGTGCAAGTCGTAATAACAGTCTTCACTACTCCTGGCTTGTCAAAAGCTACCTCCACAACAAGTACTCTGTTATTCTCGACAGTCGCGGGGAGTTTACCCTTCTCTCTTTGTTGGAAGACGCCGACCAGATCACTAAGAGTCTTTTCTAACCTCTTTTGCGATTGCTCAATGCTCTCAAACCTCTGGTCATTCTTGGTTTGATTCCGCTGTGCTTCTGCCCAGAACCTCTCTGATCTCTCCATGTGAGCTCTAATCTCCTGATCAGCGTTTCGCGGTGCACTAGTAGGCGCAACCAGAAATTGTTGTGCTGGACCTCATTGAAAGCGGAGCTCTTTGTGCGGAACTCTTCTTGTGGTGCATTCTCATAGAAGTTACCTCCATAGGATAAATTAGAACGGTCGGGGTTAAAGGGCTGCACCTTAGTAGCACTTGCATTTATTCCCTGATTTGGTTGCCAACCACCATGCTGCCTGTTTTGCACCCAGCAAATAATCTCCGGAGTTGGGTTCTCCCCCATAATCTCAGGAAGTCTACACATACTAGCACCATGCCTGAAATTACTACAAATATTACACCTCTCATTAACTGGAGCCACTAGTGCAGGGATAGTGCCAAGCATCCTCATCTCCTTAATCTGTTCTGCCAATTCAATAGTACTAGGGCCTGGTGTTTCCTCCACGGCTTTTACTTCAGATCTCCTTGGTCTACCTCTAGTTCCCTTAAGCTGGGGGATGGCAGCAAGCTTCTCAAAAGCCTCATTCAATGCAGCCGGAGATGCCATGACGATAGAGCCATCCACTGTCATATCCACCATGTTCTGTGCTTCCCAGTCAAGTCCCTCATAGAACTTGCAACATAAATCCATCTCACTCAACCTATGGTGAGGGCATTGAGAGAGCAAGTTCAGGAATCGCTCCCTGGCCTCATAAAAGCTCTCATCACTCATCTGGATGAACTTCTCAATCTGCACTCGAAGCTGCCTAGTCTTCTCCACTGGATAGAACTTGTTCATAAAGGCCCTGTATAGATCATCCCAAGTAGCCAGAGAACCTTCAGGTTGATTCAATAGCCAGCTCTTTGCTTTATCCTGCATACACATGGGAAAGACCTTCTTCCTTATTTCCTCATCAGAAACCGTTATTATGCCTACAGTAAGCGGAATCCTAGCAATCAGCCCGTCGAACTCCTTGAGAAACCGGATAACATCCTCATTAGCCATCCCATAATACTTAGGCATGTAATGGAAGTGATGAGACTTGATCTCCATGCTCCTAGCATTGTTAGAGAGCACAATAGCTGATCCCCCAGCCTTAATTTCTCCAGGCTGCATATAGGTCCCATAAGTGATCACAGGGGTCTCAACAGCACCGTTGACTCTGGGAGTATTCTCGTTGATGTCACCATTTGAATAGCTGCTAAGTTATGTCTTCGAAGCTGATGGTAGTGTCTATCGATCTCAGGTACTAGAGGTTGCAAAGGTGTTCCTTGCGATCTTGTACCGGGCATAAACCTGCAAAAGTTCCTCTACAAAATAAAAAACCTCGAAAAATCTTAGTTTCTGTTAGTGCAGAAATCGCAAGTAAGTAAAAAAAGTAAATAAAATATTACACTCACACGCTACAGTAGGAATTAACTCCCCGGCAGCAGCGCCAAATTTGATGAGCACAAATTATACTCTAAAAAGCAATTAGAGAATAAGTTGTAGTTGCAGACTAAAGCCTAACTCGTGATCGATCTCTAGGGAATTTAATCAAGCTATGTAGCAGTAAGTGTAAACAGATACTTGCCAGTAACAGTCGAAGGATGGTTTTTTATACTTCTAACTAGATTGACTAAAGCTAAGATTACGATCAACAATGAGAGAAAGCTGAATACAGTAGCAAGATCCAATTATGCTAATTCGAACTAGGAAAAACACTCATATTTGTCACACGGTTGTTGTACAGTAAATCAATCAATTCGATTCAACCAATTGTTCTTAGAATATATTATACTGGAGAAATCGTGAGTCGTCAATTCACGATCCTTAAACATGAACAATTTAGAGAATTTAATACGGACTTATCGAATTGAAGGTTTTTACGAAGATTTTATACGAGACTAACCTATATGAGTGATTTGATAAACCCTAGAACGAATATGCATAATCTTCACATACTACTGTATTCAAAGGTGTTTAGCTACTCATAATAGATAATCGCATACAGAGATTCATGGTAATAATCATATGAAATATAGATAAGAAACTCGCATGCAATAACATACAATTCAATCGATAAAAGATAAAGAACGAATTGCAAAGAAGAAAGCAATAGAGAAATCAATACCAATAATCCTGATGAGTAAAATCAATGATTAACCAAGCTCCAAAGGTGTCTCAATGTTAATGTCTGAATCTAGGAGCTTTTTCTATGCCTATCTAGGGTAAAAGGAGTTGTGAATAAAAAGAATCAAAAATCTAATCTAATAAGGAAAACAAAACTCTGATCCTGCGCTTCTCGCCGCGGCGGAAGGAATAGCTCGCCGCGGCGAGCCTTCTTAATCGAAAAATATATAGCTCTCGCAGAATTTCGCCGCGGCGGGAAAATCCCTTCGCCGCGGCGAGCTACAATCTTCAAGACAGGAACTTCATTCGCAAAATCTCGCCGCGGCGGACCAATTCCTTCGCCGCGGCGAGCCTTCTTTAATCGCAGGAGATAACCATTCGCTAAATCTCGCCGCGGCGGACTGATTTCCTCGCCGCGGCGATCCTTCTTGCAAGTTAAGTATCAGCTCCAAGCTCGTAAAATCTCGCCGCGGCCGACCGAATTCCTCTCCGCGGCGAGCCATGCTAAGCAGCTTGTTCTCATTTAGCTCAAAAGACATCGATTTCTACAAAATGTAAACAAAACACCAAAGCGTAAAAACGAACTAAAAAGACTACAAAACTAAAGACAAAGACTCACAAAGACCGCTAAAAAGGACCAAATGAGACGTTAGAATATTGTCTCATCACTGTAAAAGTTAATATTTCTAGTCAATGAATGCTATTTATTCTTCTTAACGCTTCGTTCATCGAGTGCGAACTAGTTTCAAAAGTTTTAAATGACCACGTATCTTAAAGTGCTCGCTCTTAGACGCACTAGCAGGCTCTAATAATTACTGATTTTTATTTCAAGAGTTAGTTTTGATCGCTTTCAGCTATTCATACTTTGCATTCTCTCTAATTCTATTACTTTGGTTTATGTAATTTATTTAAGGGCAAATGATGCATTTTTTTTTTTTTTTTATCTATTCTTCGATCGTGTTTGCTTTTGTTTAAATGATTATGAGTAGCTATATATCGTGGGATGCAGTAGAACAATGAAATGACTATTTAGGATGTTTTGATATTTGATTCATGTCATGTGTATATGTGATGCGCTCAAATTAGTACTTCTTAAAAAGCAAAAAGTAACCAAAGCCGTGTTGTGTAACAAGCTTTAACTACGAGATCGTTCTCAAGGAGTTAACAAAGCAACCTAGCGTTTTGAAGTGCAAACACGTGAATGTTTGCGGAGTAAAATTGAGTGGTTGGTGATTTTTGCTAGATAAAATAAATTAAACTAAGTGCACAAAAATTCTTTTGTAATTGACGATGGGAAACAATGAATACGGTAGTAATTCAGATAAATCGTGCACGGGTTCAACCTATTGTTCATACTTCATACGCTTGTCATAGTTATTTGTCCAAAAAACTTGAATTCGACTACAACCAATGCATTTTCGAATGTTTTGTATATGAGTAATTATTCGATTATCAGACGAATAATCCTAAACCAAATGCTTTGAAGAATATTGATGCATCAAATCAAGTCCTTAATTTATAAAGCTAAGAGCAATATCAAGGATCATTAGAAAAGCACGTAGTGAGTTGATAAGTTACCCCGAGTGTCATTCTCGAAGGACTTAACTAAGCTTGTCGGTATTTTAAAGTACTAGTTTGTCTTAGAATTGCGTCTTACGACCTCCAATTCTTTTCTTTCGCAAATCACACAGATTAAACAGCAAACACGAGTTTGTTATCAATTAAAGGAGACATGGGGTGGTGGTTTCATCAAGAGCTAGCTAGTAAAAGGATGCAATGGAATACACGACTTTTGAAAGTGAAAACGTTTAATCAACGTAGTAGAGTCGTCAATTCTACTAGTCGACGTTTGTAGTCGAAAGCGTTGGGCTTAAATCGTAATTAACCTTGACGGTGCGAATCCCTCTTGTGGATTTTGGGTATCAGAAAACGATTGCTAAGACTTTGAACTAATCAAACGATTCGCAAGAATTCAACAAACGAAGAACAGTGCATTTTCATCCAAGTAACTATACTAGCATGCTCAAGAATTCACCACCAACCCATGGATGTTGTTTAGCTACTCATACTCACCACCAACCCATGGATGTTGTTTAGCTACTCATACTCATGTCGTCATAGGTAAGAGATATGAAGATAATAAACATAAACATAGAAAGGAAGCAATCAAAGAGAAACAATGCAGAATTACCGAATGAATTTGATTAACGAAGCTCCAATGGATAACAATGGTGAAATAGTACTGCTTACAGGAAGAAATTTTTAGCTAAATGGTTAACCAAGACTCCAACTTCAATCAGATGGATGATTCTTGGAACCCTAGACCTCTCAAAATTCTCTCAAATGTTGTGTGAAATGAAAAAGTGATATTCAAAATACAAAATCTGGAGTTTAAAATGCCAGAATAAAAAATGTAATGCCAGAACGGGCGATCGCCCGCTCCGGTCTGGAGACGCAGCCCTCTGTGATTGCATCTAGGCTCCGGGGCGATCGCCCCACTTCTGTTCGGGCCTGATCGCGACTTGTGCTTCCATCCTTGACCCGTTTGGCATTCCGGGAACCTTCGTGGCACCTATTTGGAGTTTTGGAGCTCGTGATCTCCGAGAAAGTGCATTAAAATGCATTGTTTTGAC
This sequence comes from Plantago major, assembly GCA_026545765.1. Lineage (NCBI taxonomy): Eukaryota > Viridiplantae > Streptophyta > Magnoliopsida > Lamiales > Plantaginaceae > Plantago > Plantago major. The sequence goes on along the minus strand of CM048843.1, from coordinate 41,070,159 downwards.
TCCTTTTCTTCATGAAAAGTAACTAAAACCTGGAATCAAGGTGGAAACACAAGAAACACAAACAAAATACAAAATATATACAAATAAAGGAAAAACTAATCTAAAAGTTAGTAAAAACAATGTAAAAAGAACCTGATGAGGTGTCCTAAAAACGCCTCATCAAAACTCCCCAAACCGAACCTTTACTCGTCCTCGAGCAAACAACAAACCTAAAAAAAAAAACTAGACTCTAAACAAACCAAAACAAGGAACGAGTCAAACAACCAAGTTAAAAAATCTACATTTGTAAGAGACAAACTCCAAAGATGCAAAGGGTTTGAGTTTTTACCAAAGTTGGTGGAAAATCAAGCAAAAATCGAACTAGTTCATTTCCAAAGTAAATAAAACTTAAGTCTAACTCGGCGGTCCCTCACAAGGAATTTTAAAGCAACTCTCACTCTTCTGGACAAGTCCAGCATGGTTAACACTCAAAAGTAAAGCTGGGAAGGCAGTTTTCACCACAAGTTGCCAAAAATCTCTCATGCAAATGCGTTCTTTTCAATTAGTCCAAAGGGACTTTAGTTCAAAAGACTAAAAATAGAGACATGCTACTCCGACTACTGTTCCCTTTTTGCTTTCAAATTTCTCAAAACCTTGCACACTTATTTTTTAGAGTTACTCGAAATTATTGTAAGTCTGCGGATAAAATCACTGGTGTGTGACCCTCGTTATCAGCAAGGACTTATTCCGCGTGTGGCTCCCATCCAAATCTTTTGCTCATGTAGACAAGGAACTCACAACTTGGGGTTTGAGTAACTCGTATGCTTTATTTGTCCTCATTGGGATCTTTTGGCTTCAATTTTGCTGGTGTCCATTTTACCGAAGGTCTGCACTTTTGTGCGTGTCGGTTAGCTACGTGTCATCAACCTTCACGGTCATATGACTGATATAAGGCCATGCCGGTATATGGTAGTATTTGAACACACCCAACACGACCTACGGTGATCACTTAAGACCATGGATACACCTTGACCTTATTTAAAAAATATTTTTGTTTGGAACAGCAATCAGAACTACACATCTCTCAATCAGTCACACGTTTTGGAAGGGTATCAAAAGTACAAAGCATGCCATTCCCATCTAATCAGAACATACATATGTATGAAATGGCACAAAAAATTTAAAATAATTTGCACATCTCAAGAGTCACACAAAACAATTCTTGCCGGTACAATATTTTTTCATCGGCTCAAATAAGGTTCCTCACAGGTTTTTTGGACCACAAAGCTAAACAGACTTCTTATTTACAAGGGAAACGAACTTGAAAAATTTTAAACCTAACAACCACTACTAATCAGTATATACTCAAAACTTAAGCATCAAAAGAGTTCGTCACGAACAAAGAACGTTCAACTTGGAAATTCGACTCAAGACTCACAATTTTTTTTTAAAAATAGGCCAAAAAGACACTAAAAATCCAAGTAAGGCACACCGGCCACAAGTAATACATGTAATCTATGTGGCTCACCGACCACCACTAAGAAAGTGATAAAAACTATACAATTTAAACTAAAGGCACACCGGCCACAATCCACCAAATAGAAAAAAGAAAGTACAACAGTTATACAACAATCACAGATTATAGTACAGGATAAATGATGATAAAATGGTACATTTAAACTCCCCTCCCCAAACCTAGACTAGAGCTGGTCCTCAAGTGAATAGACTAAGAAAGAAGAAAAAGTTAAAAATGTACCCCATGGTGTTCAATGCAGCATTACTGCTGCGGGGCGTCGGACCCAGATGGTTCAGCATGTGGGTGAGGAAATCCCCATCCCTGCGATGCCCAATCCTGCATTTGCCTGTGCTGTGAAGTCCACTCCTCCCTTTATGAACGCCATTCCTGCTTAAAGCTCATGTGCTCAGCCATGTATCCTCGCATCTCCTCCCTAACACTTGTATAATCAGTCCTCAGATCGGACTGTGCCCTCATGATATTGGACTGGGACTGGATAATCTGGCTCTGGACCTCTGAAATCCTCCCATATTCCATCTCCAGCCTAGCATAATGTGGTCGGAAGTAGTCAGTAAACTGCTGGAAGTTGTAGGCCCCCTGATTCTCTTGAGGTGGCGAGGCTGCTTGCTCTTGTCCTTGCTCTCCTTGATCTCCTTGATCCTGATCAGTTTAAGCTCCATCTATCTCCTCCCTTTCCGCTGTTCTCCTCCTTTGTTCCGATAGCCTTGCTTGAAGCTTGTCCGCATGCTCTGTCTCACGCTTTGTTTCCTCGTACACAATGCTGAACCTGGTATGAATAGTTTGTATTGACCCCGCTTTTAACATCGAGCGGGGTTGCCCTGTTGCGTTGACTAAAAGTCCAGATCATTTGCAGAGTGAGGTGATGAGAGATGGGTAGGATATCTTGGTTCTTGATGTGCTCAAATTAGTACTTGATAAAATTCAAAGTAACTAAAGTAGTGTTGAGTAAACAAGCCTTAACTACGAGATCGTTCTCAAGGAGATAACTAGGCAACTATGACGTTTTAAGTATCAAACGCAAGAGTTTGCAAGTAGCAGTTTGTATGATTGAGTTGGTTTTGTAAATTAAACTAAGTAAACGAGAGTGAATTTGAATCAAGAGAAGGAAAATAGACACGGTAGCATTTCAGATTAATCGAATACAAAATCAAACCTATTGTTCATATGCTGTCACAGTTATTTGTCCAAATAAACAACCAATTTCAGTTTAACCAAAGCATTCTTTGAAAATATGAAGTAGAGAAATCAATCGATTGTCAGACGATTGATTCTTAACCTGAAAGTGTTTGAGGATTTAGAGTAAGACTACCGAAATTGGGGTTTTTATGAAGTTTGGGAAGAAGCTTAACACATATGAACATACCCTAGGTAAAAATCCCAATTCGATTAATTCTTAATAGCTACCACATCTATCGAAGAAATTAGCTACTCATATCACAAGGATTGGCATGCATATTGACAATCACAATCGAATCAAACATACAAGACGATATCATAATCATTCACCAAGAAATCAAGCACAAGAGAGATTGTGAAAGACAAAGGAATTAAATTGATAATCTAACCTCAATGAGTGAATCCGATGTCAATAATACAATTACAAGTCAAGATCAATGATCAACCAAAGCAAAGAACCACAACTAGGGTTTTTGCTTGAGAGTAAAAGTAAAAATGAAGAAAGAAAGTGTCATAATGAGCTAAATCGCCTAAGTTATAGCGCATAAACATATCTGCAGCGCTGGTCGCGACCTGCAGCTTCTTGGAAAGGATTTCACCGTTGGTCGCGACCAGGGTAGTTTGGGTCGCGACCAGCGGCCTTTTCATGCAAATCTTGGAATTATGAGTATTTATGAGTGGAGTATTGAGCTTCTTCTCGAACATGACCTTAAAAGGGATCGTTTCTTCCTCCAAAACATCCCAAAACACACGAAAACCTGTAGAACACAACTAAAACACAAGACACATAAAAACGCACAAAATACGCTATGAAAGACAAATATAAACGAACGAAAGCTGGTAAATAGAACGAAATGAGAGCCTAAAATACAGGCTCATCAGTTCTGCGGTGGGCATGAAAATGCTCGAACTGGGTGACGAACAAATGCCCCAGTTCAATTGGTCTCCCTTGCACAAGAGCAACTAGAAGTGGGGCTAAGTCATTTATGATGTATGAAGCATTCCCCAATGGACAGATGGAAGTAGTGAGCCAAGTATGGATGATGCGGGCTTCCAGGGTAAGGTACTTGTGCTCGACCCTTGTAGGAGGTTCCTCGGGATACCTGTAATACTTATGACAAAATTCATCAATAAGTTCCTTTGAGATGGCTTTCCCACTCTGTCTGCTGTGGAGGTAACCTGTGAAGGTTAGGAACACCATAGAACTGGTTGATCGAGTGGGCTGAAAACTCAATGTATCCTCCCTTGTCGGGCACCCACGAAGTGAGAGTCATCTCCTCAAACCTCCTGTCATCATAGTTAGCATAGAAGTTCATTACAAGCTCCTGGTCATATGGTTCGGGATGTTTTGCCAGCTTGAGCCATCCTGTTGATTCAAACATGTACTTCAATGGTGCTATGAGTTCCTCACCTTCTTCTTCTTCGCACCCCAAGTCTACTCCCATGTCCAAAGAGAAACTCCTGATGGAGTGGCGCTCTTTATATGTCAAGCCTTTTGCTGTGATAACTGGGGTGCCAAAGTCCTCCGGAACCAGGTGGGTCTATCCTCGCCACTGCGTTGCCCCTAGAGGATTCCCCTCTGGTTCTCTTAGCTGGTCGTGTCTTGGGTACCATGGTACCTACATAAATAGGTGTTAACTCACTTCTTATCGCAAAAATACAACCAAGACTCGACCTAGAAGCTCTACTCACAAAATTATGCGCCTTATCCTATCAAATAATCAATTTTAACCATAGTGCGTGCAAGAACAACAAAGCTCAAAGAATGTGAAATCTAAACCGAAAGCAAATGGCTATGCCAAAATACTACGCCAAAGATACCATGCAAGTTCAAGAACTATTGAGCAAAGTGGTGAATGTAGGTATGAAGAACTACTAGCAATTTTTCGATTGTAAGTAATAAATAAGATACAAATAAATAATCAAAACTAGAATTATGCTCTACAAGTCACAATGTGCCAACAAACAAGCATACAAAGTCTAAAGCCATTCTAATGTAAAAAACCCAAAACAGTAGTGAGAAGGGTTAGTCAATTACCGCGTGCAGAGACGCACACGGTCAACTCCCTTTTTTTTTAAATAAAAGAAAATAATATAAAATTAAACGTGAATGCAATAATGCAGACTAAGATGAATTTAAAGATTTTTTGGTTTTTTGAGAAAAGAAAAAAAAATGCTAATGCAACTATATGCAATGCAAATGAGAGAATTTTGTCGAATCACTCTGGGTTGCCTCCCGGATAGCACTTCTTTATTGTCAATAGCTTGACTCTTCACGGAGTTCACATATCGCTGGTTTTGATTCCAGGCTTCTTCTTCTTCTTCTTCTTCTTCCTCCTCCTCCTCCTCCTCCTCCTCCTCCTCCTCCTCCTCTTCTTCTTCTTCTTCTTCTTAAGCCTCCTGTACCTAGTACTTGCACACTAGAACACACATAAACAGGCCCTACAAATCCTACAAGAGGATTTTCACAAGGACAAGATGTGTTAGGTGGAGTGTAGGCTTGCAACTCTCGTTGCACATCCCTTACCTCATAAGTGGCTCGACGGTGGCGCATATTGATCGTGAGATCAATTTTCTCGATAAACGGTCTCCCCAACAGCACCATCCCATCTCCCACTTTAAACCCATTCCTAACCGGCTCCAAAACATAGAAGTCGGTTATCACAGAATTATTTCCCAATCGGATTTCCACATCTTCGACTACACCAAGTGGTCTCCGTGTCGAGCCATCCGCCATTCTCACCATGAGCTTCTTCTCCTTCAGCCCCCTCACTCTACTCGCCTTGTACATTTCGTACGGTATGACATTGACACCAGCCCCGTGTCCAACATCCCCGACACTCCTTCCAAGCTCTCAAAACCGACCTTGACATTAAAGACACCAGAATTGGTCGTTTTGGAGCCCTTCTTCCTAATCACCTCCCCCAGTGGTGATTTCACTACCCATTGTGCCACATGCACCTCCTCAACATAAGTATCAACCACAACCGGGTCTACATCCCCTTCACTACTTCAACCTCAACACCACAATCATGTTTATCAACAGAAGAATCAACAATAATAGTCCTATTCACCGGTTCCACCGGGACTACATCACAAGGAATTATATCATCGAAAGCCGTACGTACCTTAATCTCCTTGGGAGGAGAGTCGTGGTGACCGAATGCCCCACATTTCTCCACTTGTGATTTTTGAACCTCGACCCTTGCTCTATCTTTTGATACCGTGATTTCCACCGGTACCTCCGTGACAACAGTGATTGCCATAGCATTTTCGGTTGCTCCGGGCAACCTCCCTTTCTCTCGGATGCGACTCCTATCAAGCAACTCTTGAAGTTGCTTCTTGATATCCTTGTTATCCCCTTCTAGAACCGACAAACTCCCATCCGTCTTCTCTTGGTGCCTTTTAGCCCGGTCGATAAACCTCTGTGACCTCTCCATGAACTCCTCAATTCTCGAATTGCTAGTCGAGGTGGAATCCTTGGGCTTCTCCTCTTCCTTAGGAGTAGGATTCTCACAATGATCGTTCGAGTAGCTCAGCTTCGACCGATCCACATTAGGGTAGACTTGGTTCGGGGAAAACCTATGAACCGGTCCCTTTACTCCAAATCTGACATCCCTTGGCCTATACCTCGGGAAATACCCCCCATTAGCTCCTTGCACCCAACACACCTCTTCTCCATCCGCTGAAGTAGCAATTTCGGACACCTCCTTGATCGAGAAGTCGGCCCTACATTGATTTGCCCCATGTCCGTAGTTGTTGCAGATCCCACACTACTCCTGAGCATGTGGATTCTGACCACTCGCCGCCAACAACTTCACTTGCCTCAACTCCCTTTCTAGCTCTTCAATTCGGCTGCTAGAATCATCAAAGGTGGCCTTCACCTCACTTCTAAGACCCCTGCTTCTCCCCCGCACACTCATGTGCTGCGAATTCTTTGCACACTTGATGAAAAGATCATTCAGCTCCTCCGGTGTAAGATCCATGATGCTTCCACCACTAGCTACGTCAACATAAGATTGCTGACTCTCGTTCAATCCATCGTAAAGACTTGGTTTGGGGAAAACCTATGAACCGGTCCCTTTCCTCCAAATCCTACATCCCTTGGCCTATACCTCGGGAAATACCCCCCATTAGCTCCTTGCACCCAACACACCTCTTCTCCTTCCGCTGTAGTACAAATTTCGGACACCTCCTTGATCGAGAAGTAGGCCCTACATTGATTTGCCCCGTGTCCATAGTTTTTGCAGATCCCACACTACTACTGAGCATGTGGATTCTGACCACTCGCCGCCAACAACTTCACTTGCCTCAAATCCCTTTCTAGCTCTTCAATTCGGCTGCTAGAATCATCAAAGGTGGCCTTCACCTCACTTCTAAGACCCCTGCTTCTCCCCCGCGCACTCATGTGCTGCGAATTCTTTGCACACTTGATGAAAAGATCATTCAGCTCCTCCGGTGTAAGATCCATGATGCTTCCACCACTAGCTACGTCAACATAAGATTGCTGACTCTCGTTCAATCCATCGTAAAGACTTGGTTTGGGGAAAACCTATGAACCGGTCCCTTTCCTCCAAATCCTACATCCCTTGGCCTATACCTCGGGAAATACCCCCCATTAGCTCCTTGCACCCAACACACCTCTTCTCCTTCCGCTGTAGTACAAATTTCGGACACCTCCTTGATCGAGAAGTAGGCCCTACATTGATTTGCCCCGTGTCCATAGTTTTTGCAGATCCCACACTACTACTGAGCATGTGGATTCTGACCACTCGCCGCCAACAACTTCACTTGCCTCAAATCCCTTTCTAGCTCTTCAATTCGGCTGCTAGAATCATCAAAGGTGGCCTTCACCTCACTTCTAAGACCCCTGCTTCTCCCCCGCACACTCATGTGCTGCGAATTCTTTGCACACTTGATGAAAAGATCTTTCAGCTCCTCCGGTGTAAGATCCATGATGCTTACACCACTAGCTACGTCAACATAAGATTGCTGACTCTCGTTCAATCCATCATAAAAGTATTGCGTCAGATCCGCAAGACTTAGGCGGTGATGAGGACACTTCGCTTGGAGCATCTTGAACCTCTCCCAAGCCTCATAATTAAAACGTCTCATCGTTGAGTTGTTGGAACCCCGTTAAATCTCATACCAGGTAGTCAAAGATACCTCAGGTAGCATATTCAGCCATGCCTTAGCTCTGTCCGCTAAGCACATGGGGAATATCTTCATCCGCAAGTCATCATCCTCCACCCTGTAGTATGCATCCCCGCTATGAACATATCCTACTCCTTCAAGAAGCCCATCACATCCTCATTTTCCATCCCATAGAATTTGGGAAGGTGCTGAAGAAGATACGGTTTCAGCTCATACTTCCGGGCCGCTTCTGACAGAACGATACACGACCTATGGGCTCTAACGTGAGCCTTGAATATGTTGTGGATCGTGTTTCTAGGAACAACACGAGCACCCCCAGCACCACCACCACCAGCATTTGGTGTATCACCCATATCTACTTGAAGAATAGAATCCTCTGAATCAGACCCCGAATTCGTTTCCTCAAAAACCTCACTTGCTTACGTACCAACAAGACTAAACCTCAACCTCCTCCGATGACTTTCAATGTCGTCAACAAAAGGCTCTACGGGCATATTCAAGTTTCTTCTCCCTTGCATAAACTACCTGCAACCAGAAAAGTACAAGGTATGAAACAGAATTCTCCACAAATAGAAAACACATAGAGAACCGAGTAAACTAATCTTTAAAACACAAACCAAGGAGTTAAGACCCCGATAGCGGCGCCAAAAACTTGATGCGCTAAATCAAGTCCTTAATTTATAAAGCTAAGAGCAATATCAAGGATCACTAGAAAAGCAAGTAGTGAGTTGATAAGTTGCCCCGAGTGTCATTCTCGAAGGACTTAACTAAGTTTGTTGGTGTTTTAAAGTTCTAGTTTGTCTTATGATGTGCACTCAGAGATTTCATTTTTCGTTGTAGAATCTGTAATATCTAAATACAATCAAGATTAAATTTATAAGTTGGATGCTCTCAAACTACATCAATAGCAGTAAGTTAACTCGGGATGTCGTTCTCCATAGACACTTAGCATAGGAACAAGCAAATAACGTATGTAAATTGTGTGCAGAAAAGTAAACAGATTGATCGAAGACAGAATGATTAATTCGCAGTAAACTCTAATTGCTTTGTTGTAAATCAATGAAGGAAAGGCGTAAAGGTTCCCCAACCTCCCTCTACTATGCTACTCCCAACCTCCTAGCTAAAATCCTACGCGATTACCTCTAACGACAGTAGGGCATTATACTATGGTGCTCAAGGCGCAGTCGGCACGAGTACCCCCTACTTAGTTCAATGCAACTAATGTGTGACTCAGCAGAACATCACACCACGAAGGATGTATAGAGTTGTATAACCACGATTTACGTCTAATAACTATTCCATTAATATATCACGATATATAAAGAAGTAGCAAAGCAGAGTTATGGCGGTTCGCCTTTACAAAAGAATGTTAGCTAATCATATTATTCTACAGACAGAAATCGAAAACTTAGGAAGAAAAGGAAGAAGAAGCTTAGTCTCTGATGTCTTCGTGCTGCTGCTTCTAGGGTTTCCTCCTTCTGGGTGCCTGATGGCCAGCGGTTTTGGGGTTTCACTTCCCCGAGGACTGGTTCTCTCTTCGAGATCTTGCTTTATGAGCGGTATAGAATTCTGAGACCCCTGAGGTCTTATTTATAATGTGGAAATCGAGTTTTGGCCGCCATTCATCAATAAGGAAGGTTTAGGAAGGCGGGCTCTAGCCTGACAGCCGGAGAAATGCTTGTAACAAACCGCCATCAGACCGTGGTCGCTCAGGACCGTAGTGACCCCTTTTGCGGTCCCCTGGTGGCCACCAAGTGTGATTCCTGCAGCTTCGAATCTGTTTTCTTCATTCTTCAATTTCGAGCTTCGTAACTTCGTTTCCTCGAAAGTGGTCTGCTACAAAGTTGTTGCATCTTCAATTACTTTCGTATTGGTTGGTCGCATGACATGTTTTGACTCCTCGAACTCCATGCAACGGTCAATCTGGCTTATTTGCTTAACTTCCTCGATTTCGCATAATTACGTCGTTTTAGTGCCTGAATCATGCAATTCCTCAAAAAAGCAATCATGACCTACAGAAAACACGCGAAGTTGGTAATTGACCATAAAACGATACAAATATTGCATATAAGGCAAAAAACGAGGGTCTAAAAGCATGCTATATTGCACATTTCATTGTCATATCACACCCCCAAACCAGTTTCTTTCTCATCCTTGAGCAAGGCAATAACGATAATTAAGAAGTGACCATGAAATGAGCAGCAAGAACAAACCACCACATAGACAAGCAACTAGTTTCTAGGGTTTCAAAACTCTACTGACTCGCTTAGTTTCAACTCCAACTTATAAGTCCACAACAAACAAATAACAAGTAAGCATCACTCAATACAACCAGCGGTTACAAGTGCAACCCAATGTCCTTATAGTTTTACTTCAAAATCATTACCTCGCGGTAACGTTATGTAATCCTGCTCCCAAAAGTCAAGGCACAAATCAAAGTAGTACTCAGGTTGGATTGGTAAGTAAAATAGGTAGGATAATATAGAGGAGTGTTTGTGATGAGACTATAATTTAGAGTCTCATGTAGTCCTTTTTAGTGGTCTTTGTTAGTCTTTGTTTATGGTTTTATAGTGTCTTTGTGCGTTTTTATGCTTTGGTGCTTTGTTTGTGTTTTGTAGGATTTTTGTGTCCCGAAGGTGAAAATCAGAGTGAAAAATTTGGTTCTAGATCTTTGAATGTAGAGTAACTGGGCGAAAACGGAAGTGGATTCGGAGTTCGGGTGAAGATTTCAGAGCCATTTTAGCGAAGCTTGCAAAAGTGAAGTTTTACGGAGAAGTCTAGCCATTTTGGCCATAACTCTCTCATATGATGCCCGATTGACCCGATCTCAGTGGCCACGGAAAGACAATTCAAAGGGCTACAATTGTTGTTTTGGAAGCATGGGAAAATGCTGTCTGTGGAAAACGTTACGGAGGTTTTAAGCACGCCGCGGCGAATGGATATTTTGCGCCGGGCGAGATTTTACGAGGTAAAAAGAGGAGCTACATGGGGTTCCTTGCCGCGGCGAGATTCGGCGAGAAGGCCCAGATTCAACATATTTTTTCCTTTTTAGGTTAGAATTAGGTCTTCCTTTGCCATAACTTCATATACTCGATTTTTTCATAGAAAAAGCTCCTAGAACTAGGTTTTGACATTGATTGATTGATCTTTGGAGCTTGGTTTACCTCTTGTAAGAACCATCGGGATCGAATTCTTGGTAATTATTGATAACTCTCTATTGTTTATCTTCAATTCGTGTTTTCTTCTGTTTATCGAATTGTATGATCTTGCATGCGATTATCACTATGTTTATGCTTTGTGTAATCTATACCATGCATTCTTTCATCTTTGCTTCCCTCATGAGTAGTTAAATCACTTTGAACACAGTAGTGATGTGACGGTGATTGCGTATTCGCTTCTAGCGTTAGGATTCGCTCATATAGGTTCGTCTCATTCAAATATCTTCGTAAAAACCTTTCAATCCAATAAGCTAGTTCAAAGATTCTCAAAGTCGTTTTCGGTTAAGGATCGTGGATTGACGACCCACGATTACTCTAGTTCAAAGATTTTCAAATAACGTTTGGTTGAATTGGATTGATTGATTTCTGTACGCCGACCGTGTGACAAATATGAATGATTGCCCTAGAACGAATTAGCATTACTTGATCATTACTACTGTGTTCATGTTCTCTCATTGTTAAAAACCGTTATTTGCTTTATCTTATTCTAGTTTTTAGAAACAACCAACTTACAAATCAATCTATTTTCACAAGTAACTGTTTGTTTTCAAACCGTTGTGGTAGCTTAATTGGTTCCTTAGCGAACGATCCTATGGTTAGCATTGTCTGTCTACAACAACTGCTTACTACTTGTTTTCTAAGTCATAATTTGAGCACATCAAATTTGACGCCGCTGCCGGGGAATCAATTCCTACTGTAGCGCTTGATTGCAAATTTTTACTCGTTTTGTTTATAGTTTTCTTTTGTTTCTTTAGTTTTTATTTTGTCGGAACTACTCGTGGTTTCTTGTCTTCGTGTGTGTAGGGACTTATGCAACCAAGAAACCGTATCTAATGGACATCTACTCTATCTGCCAGAAAGAGAGGGGACTCCTTCATAGTTTCCGTCAGTTTCCTGGAGAAAGATTCTACGATGCGTGGTATCGGTTTAGAGAGCTTGAAAAAGGGTGCATAAATGCTTGATTGAGCGGTAGGGATGTGATAGGATGTTTCTATTTTGGATTGACCAAGGATGATCAAACAATATTAGAAGAAGCCGCGAGACAACCAATAGATGAGTTTAAATTCAAACAATTCTTTGAGTTAGCCAATTCTTTGAGTTTGTTGATGTTGCTGATTGAGGACATCCAGCGTGAGTAGATAAACCATCCTGCTGAGCTAACGTCTGAATCTACCCCTACTGTACAAGAAGAAACCCATTCTATTCCCTTACCTGCTGAGCTGACTTCTGAACCTGCCCCTACGGTACAAGAAGAAACACATTCTACTTGCTTACCTGCTGAGCTGACTCCTGAATCTACCCCTACGGTACAAGAAGAAACCCATGATTCGCACGTCATAGTCCCATCATACACATTGGACTGCACAGGGAGTTTTGACCCATTTTTTCGTTTTTATTTTCCCTTTGATTCCCATAGTTATTTTTTAGTTTTTGAATTTTCTGATTTGTTTAATTTTAGTTTGCAGGGAATCATGGAACTGTTAGAGAACCTGAGGAGAGGAGCTAAGGATGGCTCACAAAATGCTGAGGATACCGGGACGGATGCAAGGTATTCGTTCCCGTTTGATAATGGATAGCATCATTTCCCAAAAGTCGAGCCAACGACTACAATAAAAGGCGCTTCCCGGGAGGCAACCCGGGGGTAAGTTTTTCTTTATTATCAGTTTCTTATTTTTTCTTTTCTGTTGTCCTTCGCTTGCTTAAACTTGAAACTCGAGGACGATCTAAACTTTAGGTTTGGGGAGGGATTTCATGTGTTTTGTGTTCGTATTTATCGCTTTCATAGTGGTGGTCGGTGAGCCACATAGGATTGCATATCTTTTTGCGGCCTGTGTGCCTTATTTGTCTACGTGGGGTGGTATGTTAGCCACTTTTATGTGATTCTTTTGTTTTCAGTTTATGTTTGTGTCTTAGCTTTTTAGATTGAGTCTTTTGGCCTGCGTTTTTGGCCTATTTTCAAATTTTCGTGGTGAGTCTGAGTCTTTGACCAAGTCGAACGTCCATTGTAGGTGTTAAATCCACTTGCTGCTTACGTTTTGTTTGATGATTAGCTGGAAGTAGGACAATGTATTTTTAATCCTGCAAGGTCATTTCTCTTTTAAATAGAAAGTTTGTTTAGCTCCTTGGTCCAAAAAACCTGTGAGAAGCCTGAGAGCCGATGAAAATATTTTGTACCGGAAAATGTGTTGTGTGATTTCCTGGGTTGTGCAAGTTTTGACGTATTACTTGCGCCTTTTCATACTTATGTGTACTCAGTCTTGTTAGGGATGACGAACGACATGCTATTTTTAAGCTCTTCACCCTGTTCCAAGGAACAGGTTTGGGGAGAGAACTGTTATCTTGCGACTTTTATGTGCTGTTTTGCATTATTGCTGAAAAGTTTGTTTACTGCTCCCTAAAAGCTTATTGATATTTGAATCTCGGGGTGGATCTATGGTCTTCATTGATCACCGTTAGTCGTGTTTCAAATACTACCTATATACCGACGTGGTCCTAAAAAGCCATATGTCCGTGAGGGTTGATGGCACGTACACCAAACTGACACGCACAAAAGTGCGGACCTTCGGTAAAATAGACACCTGCAAAAAATTTAGATTAAAAGAGCCCAATGAGGCCAAGCACTGAATATACAGTCAAGAATTTGATTGAGATTGGAATCGGTTGACATGATTAGGGGGAGCATTTTCAGCTTTTATTTTCTGAAAAAATTGAGTCGCCTGTTAAGTCCCTTTCGATCTAATGAGACTAGTGCGAAAGCATAAGATATTCTAGGCACCTTTGTGACGCAAGTCACCTTCCCAGTTTATTTTTGAGCTTATAACCCATTTGGATACTTCCAAGAGAGTGAGAGATACACTACATTCACCTGTGAGGGACTAGCGAGCTACACTTAAGTGCTATTTGTCTGGGAAACGATTGTGTTTGATTTTCTGTACACTGTTTTGCCAAAGTTGGTTTGATGACAAAATTTTTGCATCTCGTGGACTTACTGTTTACAATGGTAGATTCGGTCACTTGGGACCTTGACTCTTTGTTTGTTTTCGTGGTTTCGAGTCTAGTTGTGTCTAGGATTGTTTGTTTGCTCGAGGACGAGCAAAGGTTCGGTTTGGGGAGTTTGATGAAACTATAATTTAGAGTCTCATTTAGTCCTTTTTAGTGGTCTTTGTTTATGGTTTTGTAGTGTCTTTGTGCGTTTTTATGCTTTCGTGCTTTGTTTGTGTTTTGTAGGATTTTTGTGTACCGAAGGTGAAAATCGGAGTGAACACTTTGGTTCTAGATCTTTGAATGTAGAGTAACTGGACGAAAACGGAAGTGGATTCGGAGTTCGGATGAAGATTTCAGAGCCGTTTTAGCGAAGCTTGCAAAAGTGAAGTTTTACGGAGCAGTCTAGCCATTTTGGCCATACCTCTTTCATATGATGCGCGATTGACTTGAGCTAAGTGGCCACGGAAAGACAATTCAAAGGGCTAAAATTTTCGTTTTGGAAGAATGGGAAAATTCTGTCTGTAGAAAAAGTTACGGAGGTTTTAAGCTCGCCACGACGAATGGATATTTTGCGCCGCGGCGAGATTTTACGAGGCAAAAAGAGGAGCTACACGGGGTTTCTCGCCGCGGAGAGCTATTTTCCTCGCCGCGGCGAGAAGGCCCAGATTCAGCATATTTTTGCCTTTTTAGGTTAGAATTAGGTCTTCCTTTGCCATAACTTCATATACTCGATTTTTTCATAGAAAAAGCTCCTAGAACTAGGTTTTGACATTGATTGATTGGTCTTTGGAGCTTGGTTTACCTCTTGTAAGAACCATCGGGATCGAATTCTTGGTAATTATTGATAACTCTCTATTATTTATCTTCAATTCGTGTTTTCTTCTGTTTATCGAATTGTATGATCTTGCATGCGATTATCACCATGTTTATGCTTTGCGTAATCTATACCATGCATTCTTTCATCTTTGCTTCCCTCATGAGTAGTTAAATCACTCCGAACACGGTAGTGATGTGACAGTGATTGCGTATTCGCTTCTAGGGTTAGGATTAGTTCATATAGGTTCGTCTAGTTCAAATATCTTCGTAAAAACCTTTCAATCCAATAAGCTAGTTCAAAGATTCTCAAAGTCATTTTCGGTTAAGGATCGTGGATTGACGACCCACGATTACTCTAGTTCAAAGATTTTCAAATAACGTTTGGTTGAATTGGATTGATTGATTTCTGTACGCCGACCGTGTGACAAATATGAATGATTGCACTAGAACGAATTAGCATTACTTGATCTTTACTACTGTGTTCATCTTCTCTCATTGTTAAAGACCGTTATTTGCTTTATCTTATTCTAGTTTTTAGAAACAACCAACTTACAAATCAATCTATTTCACAAGTAACTGTTTGCTTTCAAACCGTTGTGGTAGCTTAATTGGTTCCTTAGCGAACGATCCTGTGGTTAGCATTGTCTGTCCATACCAACTGCTTACTACTTGTTTTCTAAGTAAAAATTTGAGCACATCAGTTTGGCCAAGCTTCATTAAAAGATAATAAGGTAGAATAAAGGGTATTTCAGGGGGACTTATCCTTTCGGACACCGAGTTCCTTCCTTCGACTTCGTCCTCTCCCAACGACAAATTCTTCAACACCTCCTTTATCATCGTAACTACTCCATCGGTTGCTTCACACATAGACTACTTGCTCCTTTATTTTTTTCTTTTTCTTTTCTTTTGACATACAATTTTTTTCTGTCGTTTTTCTGATTCGTATGCTTTTTGGTTGGCCTTCATTGGGCTCTTTTAGTCTCTACATTTTTTGGTAGTGTCTATTTTACCGAATTCCGCACTTTTGTGCGTGCTAGTTTGGTATACATGCCATCAACCCTCATGGACATGTAGCCTTTTAGGGCCACGCCGGTATGTGTGTATTATCTGTAACATGCCCAACACGAAAACGGTGATCACAAGGACCACAGATTCACTTCGAGACTTTTGTACCTTTGATTTTTTGGGTACTTTCTTTTCTATTATTTCAGGAGCAAGAGCTAGTGATGTTTAGCACCGGTAATCAATAGTAGGGCCAACAAGGTTACCTTTCGATGATGACCATCTTCCATTTCTCCCCCAAACCAATTTTTCGAACTAGGGTTGGGGTTTTCTCTCTTCTTTCCCCCAAATCAATTCTCGATCATGATCAAAACATGATTCTCCTCAATTCTTTGGAACTCGTTGCTTTGTTTCTTCGTTCAAGCTCGGCGGTAGGTTGCTGCCACCACTTAAGTAAAGCATGTATAGGATATATGGTGGAGTTTCATAAGGGCTTAAAGAAGCTTTCAAAGGGGTTAGTGAAAGGTATAGAAAAGGATTCAGAAAGGTGAGTACTACTAATCATATTCATGCTGCTGACAAATAAAGACTCAAGGGTAGCAGTGTTCACACGGTTGCACACTGGACTTCAATTAGAGTAGCAAGTAAACTTACTCATCAAAGTAGCATGGGTCGGATTCGGTCATAGCATATATTCAGCAAGCAGCGATGCAAGAAAACAAATCCACAACCCCTCATCTTAGTTATGATTCACACTCGGTACTCTTCCATAGATCAAAACTTTTTTAACAAGTAAAAGACCTTAGACGTAATAGCTAGAAATGAAACTAATACTAAAATAGAAATTAAATTACAAACTACTAAGTGCGAGCACTAAAAGTTATTACAGACCGAGTAATTCAGCAAGTAGCAATAAAATTCCTCCCCCAAACCTAGCTGAGAATAGATAGGGAAACTAGGAAAGTAGAAAGAAAAGAGAAAAGATACTCCCCTCTCAGTGCCGTGCTTCCATGGAGTAATGCATCTAGGACGGAGGATCGTCCGCTAGTCGAGTAAAGAAATCATCCTGGCTTCTATAGTAATGGCTCGGTCCTGTTCCAGGTGGCGGATGGAACAATGGCTGAGGGTAGCAAGGTGGGTAATTATGCTGGGGGGTAGTTCAGATAACTTGCTTCCAAGAAGGAAGTTTCTTGTTGCGCTTGAAGGCAACTCAAGTACGAATTCCATTCTCTTCTTTGGCAATTAACGTACATCTCCTCTTGCTGCCTTATCTCATCTTACCGATTAGCTTGGCACTGGTCTAGGAAAGTGATGAGACGATAATTTAGAGTCTCATCTGGTCTTTTTTTACCGTCTTTTTGCCATCCTTGAGTTTAGTTTTATTAGTTTTCCTAGAGTATTTTTACTTCTTTTGTTCTTTGTGTGTTTTGTAGTATTTGGCTAAACCGCACTAATTGAAGGTAAAATGATGTATTTTACATGCATCTACAGGATATGGAGTTCCAATGCCTCGTATGGATGCTAGAAGTGGAGCGAGAAGGCCAAAATAGCAAGAACTGGAGTCAAAAGAGTCAAAAGGGGCAATATAGTCCTTCCAGGAAGAACTGGCGACGCCAGTACGCCAATTACACTCGAAGTGCAACTGGCAACGCCAGTTGCATGCAACGCCAGTTTTTCTTACTGGTGACGCCAGTGTGCAAACTGGCGTCCGCCAGTTGCTTGGTTTTGCCGATCTTCTGCTATTTATTCTCCTAATTCGTTTAGACTTAGTTTTTCTACTTTCTATTAGTTAGAACAAGACAAAATTAGTTTTTATTATCATCTATTGTTAAGTTTTCATACTTTGCTCTCAACCGAGACCTAGTTTTTGATATTGATTGATCTTGGAGCTTGGTTTTCTCTTGTAACGAATCATTGACACCGAATTCTTAGTAAGTTTGATGATTCTCTATCGCTTCTATACAATTCTTGTGCTTGATTGATTTATCGAATTGTATGTCCTTGTTTGCGATTATCATTATGTTTATACTTTGTGTATACAAGATTATGAATTCCTTCGTCTTTGCTTCAATCATGAGTAGTTAAACCACTCCAGAACTCGGTAGTTGTGTGATGGTTATGCAAATTCAAATATAGGGTTTATCTTCGTTCATAAAGGTTCGTCTAGTTTGATATTCTCGTAAAACCTTCAATCCAATACGATAGTTTAAAACCTTCTAAATCGTTTTGGTTAAGAATCGTCGGTCTGACAAACCTGACGATTTCTCTAGTTTGAAATCTTCGAAAAACAACTTGGTTGAATTGGATTGATTGCTTTCTGTACACCGACCGTGTGACAATATGAACGATTACCTTAATATCGAATTAGCATAACCGGATCATTGCTACCGTGTTCACTTTCTGTCATTGATCAAAACAATTTATTTGCTTATTAGTATTAATCTGTGTTTTAGAAGTAAAATTATTCAAAACATACTTGTTACTCACAAACAAACATTCTGCTCTATTTTGTTGTGGTAGATTAATTAATTCCCTAGAAAACGATATCGAGTTAGGCATAGTCTACAACTACAGCTTATTCTCTTAAGTTTTATAGAGTATAATTTGAGATTATCAGAAAGCTTGCATCTGGCTCAGATCAAAGGCTCCTTGCCGCTCGTTCCTCCTATCCCTTGCTTCCCGAACTGCTTCATGGTGTCTGTTAAACATCTGCTCGACCCTTCTTATAGTGAATGGTTCGGTCAGAGCCACATTCCCTGCCTCTTTCATCTCCACTCCCTGCTCCTTACATATCCCTATTATCAATCCTGGGAATGGGAGATTCCTCCTGTGGTTTCCTTTAAGCGAGAGCATTTCTTCCATGATCATCCGCCCAATGTCGACGTAATGTTTTGCCATTATTGAGCAGACCAGCAGTGCTTCCTCTGCATCGATTCCCAATTCACGTTTTCTGGGTCTGAGGTTTGCGTGCACAAATTGCACCCAAAATCTGGCATGGTCGTTGGGGGCGGTCTTTGGCATCTCATTTTGCATGTCATCCTCCTCATAATCACTCCTCAAAAGCAGGTGGTGGATCTTATCTTTCATTTCCTCATAGCTCAAGTCAGAGTGTGGGGGCTCCATAAGATTCAGTTTCTCGTCCTTCTCTGGTATCTCAGAGAACTTGTTGATAGTCTGAGATTCGAACGTGAACTCGACTCTCCTTATGGTGATAGGAGTTAGCTCGCTCTCATCATCTAGGTCGTCTACTTCAAGTTGGAAGAACTCCGCATAGAACTCCCTGACTATATCGAGGTTGTAACCATCAAGATAAGTGGTGAAAGGTCCCCATCCTTGTGCGTCTAATGGCGTGAGCATCCAAGTGAAATTATGTCTCGAGGGGAAGTTGATTTGGATATTCCTTTCAGGGGCTACTCGGTTTCTGTTTACTTCTAACCACGCTTGAGCTTCCTTCGAGAGTGAAGGACGAGTAGCACTCTTCCCGGGCCTTCCTCTTTTCTTGATTGATTCTCCCACTTGTGTCTTCCTCATGGTACATGATGTTGTTGATGGATGTACAAGCTAAGAATGCAATAGGTAAGTGCAAAATGTGAAGATTATGAAAATTTTGGAAGAAAATGAAGTGGGGGGAAGAGAAAATTGAGTGAGGGGTTTAAAAGGGAGGAGAGTGAGCTGCAAGCAACTCACTGTGGTCGATTGGCGACCGCAGTGAGGCTGCTGCCTCACTGCTCCTTCGAGCACGGTGAGTCGCGCAATTTCAATTACTTTTTTAATTTATTTATATATATATATATATATATATATATATATATATATATATATATATATATATATATATTTGAAATGCAAGTAATATTCTGAAAGTGCAAGTGTTTGAGTCAGTGTTTTCACGACACTAAGACTGCACTTGAGTCAATGTTTTCACAAACACTAAGACTACACTTTGTAATTGCACTTGAGTTACTATATTTTTTGCTTTTATTCAACTTCACTAGTTTCCAAGTTGAGTTATCTGATTTAGGAAATTAAACAGGTTAGAAAGTACAGGTGTTACGATGGTGTTTTCACAACACCTATTCGAACTGCAACTTTAGTACTTGTTCGATATGTTCCTAAATTAACCTTAACCTAGTTTCACGGTTTTAGGTTAATTTTGCAGGTTCAAAGAAGTCAAGGGATTCGAAATTGAAACCTAGAAAGAGTTCAAAACCAAGTGGGAAAGCAAATCTGATCAAAGAAGAATTATTTCTTTATTGGAGACGAAGAGAATCTGCGACAAAGTTATTGAGGATATATGCTTAGGAAATCTGAATATTCCAAGTATATGATTGGCGGCTGAAACAAGAAGGAAAGAAATCAAAGATGAAGGAAAATGTGTAAAGCAAGCATAAAGGAAGAAACATTAAGGAAAGCAAATCTGCACTTTCCTTATTGAAGAAGAGAGCAAAGGAAATATTCATAAGAGAAGAATTCGAAGATACAATTCAAGATCTTCTGCAGCAAACAAAAGGAACTTACCATCTAGCGTCTAGGGTTATAAACCTATATAAGAAGCTAGTCGTAGTTCACCCAAAGTACGAGTTCATACAGCTGTTCTGAGTGTATTCACTCCACGGCCTTGATATTCGCCTAAGCTTCAATCTAGTTGGTGCTAGAGTAAAATTGTGTGTAAATTCAGTAGCTTATTCATCCATAGATTGGATTTCTGTAATTAAGTTGTGGAGTGTCCTTGTAATTCGTTATTGTAGTGAGTTACATTTACCTTTAAGGCTCGGAAGGTTATAATATATTAACCTTCTAGAAAACCCAAACTTGGTGTCTTTACTTTCTGCTGTGTACTTATCTTGTTCAGTAGATTAGTAGTGTATTAGAGTAATTTACTTTTCCATTTATTACTCTACTCAATTCAGTATATTGAAGACACTTTTTGATAGTGTTCTTGGGTGTACTGAATACACTAAGTTACTTTTACTTTTCCGCTGTTGCTATTCTGCTTGTGTGTTTAAATTCTGTAGTTTAAATACACTGTTTCTTTCGGTTTCAAAGACACTAAGTAATAGTGCTCCTTGGGTATTTTGATTAGTATAAGTGTTAAAAAGTGTTTGACTTGTTATATACACTGTTTAATACGGTATATCAAAGATACTACTCTATAGTATTCTTTGGTGTATTGTATACACTTGTCTATCCTATACCAAATCACGGACCATACATTTTCATTTGGTATCAGAGCCAAGCACCTAACTCATTGGTGTTTGGATTTGGTATCATGGATTTTGCTAGTCCCAATGTCAACAGGTTACCTATACTAGATAGCTCCAATTATGATCTGTGGAAGACTCGTATTCGCTTGCATATCAAATCTATTGATATTCAGGTTTGGAAAAGCATCACTGATGGTTATACCGTGCCTCTATTACCTTCTAATATAGACAAGGACTGCATCCCTAAACCAAAGTGTGACTATACAGATCGAGAAATTGCGGATGCAAACAACAATGAGAGAGCTCTTAACATTCTCTTTAGATATTCTGATCCTCACATGGTTAAATTGATTCGAACATGCTCAACTGCTCAACAGGCCTGGGATACTCTCCAAAGTCACTGTGAGGGTGATCTGAGTGTGAGATAATCAAAACTTCAAATACTCTTGAGTCGTTTTGAAAATTTTCAGATGGGGGAGGATGAGGACATTGATTCCTACTTTAGTAAACTTTTTGATATTTCAAACGAAAGTCGTATGCTTGGAGACCCTTTGTCAAACAAGAAAATAGTTCACAAAGCTATTAGGACTCTTTTAAAACGTTTGAAACAAAAAGGATTGCTGTAGAAACTGCTGAGAATTTGGACACAATGAATCTTCAAACCTTGCTGGACATTATGAAAACTTTTGAGTTAGGTTTGAACAAGTCTTCCTGTGTTGCCGAAGACTTAAGCATTGTACTTCATTCTAATCTTCAAAAACACTGGATGTTGTAGAAGATGATGATGAACTCAATGTTATGTTCAAGTCATTGGTAGAGCGTTTTCAAAATGCAAATTTAATAGGCAACTTTAAAGCAGGTTCAAGCAACAATCAATGTGGTCAGTCTGCACTCCTTCCCAAAGCTTTGGTTAAATATTCTTACAAATATCCCATGGATGATTACACTTTCCAAAGATCTCCTCTCAGCAGCCTTACTAGTATCTGGGTCATCTTTCTTTCCAGAAAAAGTGACATTAGAGAACTTGCCAGCTCCAGCAATCTTCCCTTTCTTAGAGACGTAGCACTGTGGGTGATTACACTTTCCAATGTGTTGTTCCCTTTCAAGAAACTTTCCCATCAGATTTCTTTGGGACTTGTTTTTCCCTCAAAGGCTTGGTCGCAACTGCCTTTCCTTTATCAGCAACCTTAGCTTTCTGACCAATGCTATAGGTTGTTTAGGAACCACCTTGCTGACCCCTAACAAATGTCATTCTTTCATCCCTCTTGTTCAGAGTGGTAGAACTATTTGTTTGAGTGTCTAGCCAAGTCCTCCTTTCTTTGAGACATCTCTTAAGTAAGAGTGTACTTCAGTGAGAGTGTCACAGGCTTTGTCATAGGATTGGAAGGACATTTCTTTCTTTTTGAGTTCAACATTGTTAGAAAGAAGACCTTCACACTTCTTTTGAAGTTTATCCATTGCCTCTTCATGTGACTTTCCTGTCTCAACTATCTGTGCTTTTAGAAATGCATTCTCAGCATCCTTTGTCTCAGATAGTTTTTTGCAGTTGTGAGCACTCATTTTCAAGAGATTTCTTTTCTTCTTCGAGAATCTTGGTTCTAGTTTGGACAACCATGAATTCTCTGTCATAAAGATCAAGCTCATTTCTGAGGTGTTCTAGATCTTTGATTCCTTCCTCATCACTTTCATAATTTACAAATCGAGAAATAGTGGTTACCTCATCAGCCATTAAGCATGGCTCGATGTTGGAGCAATCTGGATAGACCTCCTCAGCAACCCCGCACATTTCTTTCTTCTTTTGACCGAAGTTAATCAATTCATGAGTGATGCCACACAATTCTGATGAAGGAAGTTTGGAGTCATCTAAGTCCTCATCCTCAGACTCAAATTCAAGATCAAGAGCATCCAGTTGGATTTGGATCATTTTCCTTTCCTCAGTGAGCATAGCTCTCTGACCTCTCTTAAAATTTCTTCTATCTTTCTTGTCACCTGTCTTTAGCTTGTTATAAGCTGGACAATCTCTTTTGAAGTGACCAGGTTTCTGACAATAGAAACATATATCGTTTTTGATTTCTGCTCCCTTAGTACTCGATGCTTTCTGAGCAGGCTTGTTCAGCGAGCTAGTCAATTGCATACTTTTGTACTGGTGATAGTTGGGACCTAGTTGCTTTTTTCAGCTTCTCTTTGGTCCTTCTTCTTTCTATTTCCTGACTGACGTACTTTCTCATATGCTTTACAGCAAGAGCATTTTCCTCAGTCACCTCTTTGGTATCCTTCTTTTC
The DNA here is from genome assembly GCA_026545765.1 of Plantago major. NCBI lineage: Eukaryota > Viridiplantae > Streptophyta > Magnoliopsida > Lamiales > Plantaginaceae > Plantago > Plantago major. The sequence continues at coordinate 41,046,806 of CM048843.1, read as the reverse complement.
AGAAGTACCTTGAGTTATAAGAGCAACATTCTGCGATGTTTCAGCAGTCATATGTACTCTTTGCTTTGTCTCATAATTGACAGTTTCCAAATGTGAGAAAACCTCCACTGGTGTGATATTAGGCATTCCTTGGGTGAAATAGAAGTACTGAGTCTGTTCCCAGTTTTGATTTAAGCTTCTCACGATAGTCTTAACATTTTCAGAGTTAGAGTATCTCTCACTTTCACCAAGTGCAACCATTATACTCATCAGTGTTGTAAACCTGAAATCAAGCCTTCAAGTGTCTTAGTAGGACCTTGTTTGAAGTTTTGGAATTTGAGCTTCAAAACATCGAACTTGTTTTCTTTGGTTTTCAAGATCTGCATGTATTTCTTCACTTTCGGTGACTGTGCTTCTTTCGCCGTTTTAGCACCCCACAGTTTGCATTGTATGTGACCTGGAGTAGAACGTATAATGATGTTTCTTGCTTGACCATCCAGCCTGTTTCTCTTGGAATCTTTAGATGTCCAGAGATGTCTGGGCTTTGCTTCATAAGCAATTTCTCCTGTTAGTCTTGTGCCTGAGGATGCTGGTTATTGAAGATCCAGCATCATCTATTGTATCTTTGTCTCGACCACTAGATACTTCAGTGACTTTCTTCTCACGTTGAATGACAATTGGGTTCTTTATCACTTCGATCATTTCATCATTGATAGCTTCCAGGTGAAGCATCATACTGTTCTTCCATTTCTCATAGTTCTCTGGCTTGAGAGTGGGTGCATCGCTTAGAGACATCCTGCAGCAAACACACTAAACAAACAAAGCAAGTGTAGGTGGTGAGTTGTTAGTAGGCACTTATCTAGGATCTAGGTTCAGTGCAGAATGTTAAAGAACCTCCTGCTCTGATACCACTTGTTGGTCTAGATAACTGCAAAGTAAAAGATGGGGGGGGGGGGGGGTGAATAGTCTTTTCAAACTTTTGTCCATAAAACAGTTTCTCGGATATCTGTGAAGGTATCTAATACTTATAAGACTTTTGTGATAAGTGCACGTGCTCAGCAAGCTATAATTTGTGTAAGTACTCAGCAAGCAATAAATAGGCAATAAGTAAAGTGCAGTTTGTAAAAAACACAATGCTTTATAGTGGTATCTGAGGGTGGCGTAATCCCTCAACTAATCCACTCGCCCTTTCTCAGGACTTGAATAAACTAAGATAAGAAGTTGAGTTTCACTTACAAAATCCTATCTCTTGATCCGTTTTACACTAGGTTCCCAACCAAGTGTTCCCCCTGAGTTATTCCCCGGCTTTCTCAACCAAGTAATTCCTTTAGTTAGTAACCTTTGAGCTATTCCTTAGTTTCCCAAACTAAGTACTTCCTGCAACATGAAAAAGTGAGAACATTATAGAAAAGACATGTCCATGGCATGTGTTGTGATTGGTGATGTGATGAGACAATATTCTAACGTCTCATTTGGTCCTTTTTAGCGGTCTTTGTGAGTCTTTGTCTTTAGTTATGTAGTCTTTTTAGTTCGTTTTTATGCTTTGGTGTTTTGTTTATATTTTGTAGAAATCGATGTCTTTTGAGCCGAATGAGAACAAGCTGTTTAGCATGGCTTCGCTTGTGAAATTCATCCTTGGCGAGATTTTACTGAGCTTGCAACCGAAATTGAGAGAAGGCTATGGCGAGGAAATCGGTCCGTCGCGGCGAGATTTAGCGAGTGATCATCTTCTGAGATTAAAGAAGACTCGCCGCGGCGAAGGCATTGGTCCGCCGCGGCGAGATTTTGCGAATGGAGCCTCAATTTGAAGATTGAAGCTCGCCGCGGCGAGATTATGCGAAGGTTATATATATTGCGATAAAGAAGGCTTGCCGCGGCGAGATTTTGCGATTGCCTCCCCTGTTTTGAAGAAAGATGCTCGCCGCGGCGAGAGACGCATAATCAGTTTTGTTTTCCTTATTAGATTAGAATTTTGATTCTTTTCTTGCATACTTCTTTTAACCTAGTTTTGAGAAAGCTCTAGAGAGACACATATTAACTTTGAGACATCTTTGGAGCTTGGATTATTCATTGATTTTTATGATCAAGATTATTGGTATTGATTTCTCCATTGCTTTCTTCTTGCAATTCATTCTTTATCTTATCGATTGAGTTGTATGTCATTGCATGCGAGTTTGTCATCTATGTTTTATATGATTTTCACCATTAATCTCTGTATGCAATCATCAAGTATGAGCAGCTAAAAACTTTTGAATACAGTATTATGTGAAGATTATGCATATTCGTTCTAGGGTTTATCAAAGCACTCATATAGGTTAGTCTCGTATAAAATCTTCGTAAAAACCTTCAATTCGATAAGTCCGTATTAAATTCTCTAAATTGTTCATGTTTAAGGATCGTGAATTGACGACTCACGATTTCTCCAGTATAATATTTTCTAAGAACAATTGGTTGAATCGAATTGATTGATTTGCTGTACCACGACCATGTGACAAATATGAGTGTTATCCCTAGTTCAAATTAGCATAATTGGATCTTGCTACTGTATTCATCTTCCTCTCATTGTTAATCGTAATCTTAGCTTTAGTTAAACTAGTTATAAGTACAACCTACCCATCAATTAAATTGTTACTAGCAAGTATCTGTTTACTCTCACTGCTACGTAGCTTAATTAATTCCTTAGAGAACGACTCTGTGTTTTAGCTTTGTTTGTCTACAACAACTGCTTACTACTTGGTTTTCTAAGTATTAATTTGAGCACATCAAATTTGGCGCCGCTGCCGGGGAATTAATTCCTATTGTAGCGCTGAGAGCCAGTGGTTACTTGTCGTGATTTCTTTTTTACTTGGACTAAAATAAACTAAGCATTTTTTGAGTTACTGTTGTTGAGATCCAGGAATGGAGTCCTTTTCCAGCTACTACACACCCTCTGCAAGGGAAATGGTTAATAGTGCAAATATTTTACCGGAGAGCAGCTCATTTAGCGAAAGTACATTGATGGCCTTAATTGCCCATGATCAAAAATTTATGCAAGTTGTTATGAAAGGGCAAGAGAGAACAGGACAACAGATTGAATGGATGATGAGCAGAATAGAGGACTTAGCAGATAGGTTGGCTAACTTAGTAGCAGGTCTAGAATTTGGGGATGAAGATGAATTCGAAGAGGAGATTCAAGCAACTACATTACTGCGTAGTGGTAAGGTTGTTGAGAAGCCAGATATGATGACTAAACCGGAAACTCCACCTACACTAGCTATCGACATTACTGAGGAGGAAGCTGAGGAGATTATTGAGGACCCAAGAAGTAGCACTGAGGTTCTACATAAATCTAATAACCCCTTCCGCCCACCAGGACCACCAGTTCCCAAGCCATTACCATACCCTGGGAGAGTTAAGAAGCCAAAAGACGACAGTAAGTTCAAATCTATTCTGGCAATGCTTTCGAAGGTTAACGTGAACATGCCACTGCTGGAGCTTATCGATAATGTCCCCTCCTATGCTAAGTTCTTCAAGGACCTAAATGCTAATAAGAAGAAGCTTTCGTCTACTAAAAAGCTGATTCTTCTTTTTTTTTTGGTAGAAAAAGCTGATTCTTCCAGAAACAACAAATTCTGTGATCGGATTACCAGTAAAACAACAAGACCCAGGGAGTTTCATGATTGATATACAAATGGAGAATGGGAGGGTAGCAAAAGGTATGCTCGACTTGGGAGCGAGCATTAATCTTATTACCCATAACCTTTATCAGGAGCTCGGTTTGGGGAAGTTGGAACCAGTGAATATGACGTTGCAAATGGCTGATTGTAGTATCCAGCGACCACTTGGTATTATACGGGATGCTTTGGTCAAGGTTGACACATACTTGGTACCAACAGATTTTGTAGTTCTACCTCCCAGCAATGCAGCGACCAACAACAGAAACCATGTGATTTTGTTGGGAAGGCCGTTCATGAAAACTGTCAAATTTCAAGTCGATGTTGCAGAAGGGAAGATAGTGATGGATATCGGAGGCAATCGACTCAGCAAGGACGCAGTCCGTCCTGCAGGTAACTCTAATGCCTATTCTGTTACAGATTGTGAAACTGAACATGAGATTGCCAAAGAATTTCATTGCGTCATTGATGACTGTGTATATACTACTTTGCTTGATCATATTGCTAGCGATAAGATGGAGTCCGCTTTGACACTTGGTCCTGATAAGGGAACTGTGAGTGAGGAATGTCATGAGCTAATCTGTACTTTAGATTCAGCCGAAACTGAACCGGCAGGTGAACTCGATCACCCTAGTGAACCATTAAGTGAATTCGACTCCCTCAGTAGCAATACTGGGGAAATCGGACCCCCTAGGCCTGACCTTAAGGAACTCCCATCCCACCTTAAGTATGCTTTCCGTGGTGAAAATCGGTCCAAACCTGTGATAATCTCTTCGAAATTGCAAAAGGAAGAAGAGAACCAACTTGTTGAGCTTCTTAAGGAGAATTCTGCGGCCATAGGATGGGGAATTGGAGACATTAAGGGCATTAGCGCAACCCGTTGCACACACAGGATAAGTTTAGAAGATGATGCTAAACCTGTTAGGCAACCCCAGCGCAGGCTTAATCCTGTCATGCAAGATGTAGTGAAAAACTGAGAATCTTTCTTGTCTATTTTTGTTTTCTTCCATCTTCCAACTTTTACTTGTAGGAAATAGTCAAGTTGATGACGTTTTTTTACTATCAACCGCTTCCACCTTGTTATCCGGGCAACAATTGGAGTGACTATGGACGCCACGTTAGACTACCACATAAAATATCATATGACCATCCGCTTAAAGACATAGCTACCCGATTTTTCGATCGACCTAGGGAAAGCTACCACATGGAGAGGCGTCACATCATCCACTTCGAGGCATGTCTATCTAACTCCCGATCTAGGCCACCACATGAAGATGCATAACACCATTCGTTCCAAGGCATGGCTACCCAACTTCCGATCTAGGCCATCACATGAAGAGGTACAACATTATCCGTTCGAGGCATGACTATCCAACTTCGGATCAAGGCCACCACATGAAGATGCATAACACCATCCGTTTCAAGGCATGGCTACCCAACTTCCGATCTAGGCCATCACATGAAGAGGTACAACATTATCCGTTCGAGGCATGACTATCCAACTTAGGATCAAGGCCACCACATGAAGATGCATAACACCATCCGTTTCAAGGCATGGCTACCCAACTTCCGATCTAGGCCGTCACATGAAGAGGCACAACATTATCCGTTCGAGGCATGACTATCCAACTTCGGATCAAGGCCACCACATGAAGAGCACAACACCATCCGTTTCAAGGCATGTCTACCCAACTTCCGATCTAGGCCATCACATGAAGAGGTACAACATTATCCGTTCGAGGCATGACTATCCAACTTCGGATCAAGGCCACCACATGAAGATGCATAACAACATCCGTTTCAAGGCCTGGCTACCCAACTTCCGATCTAGGCCGTCACATGAAGAGGCACAACATTATTCGTTCGAGGCATGACTATCCAACTTCGGATCAAGGCCACCACATGAAGAGCACAACATCATCCGTTTCAAGACATGACAATCCAACATCCGATCATCCTGGACTTTGAAGCACAACTTGGGCATATTGATCAATCTGGAACTTGAATTTTAGCTTGTGCATACCGATCAACCTTGATTTGGAAGCGTAGCTTGGACATATTGATCAACCTGATCAACCTGGAGATTCGCTAAACCATGATGAGTCAATGCAGGTTCCACAAGTAGCCGCTTTGATTTATTCATCCGTTTCGCCTGGACAAACTAGCCGCTTTCACATATTTTGACTGAACTTAGAAATTTCTAAGCTGCCTACGTACCTCCATAAGAGAGGATCAAGTCAAAACGTAGTTCAAACACTTGGAAAGGGGGTGCCGTACACATTTTATACTCATGCGGGCCAGGAGTATCTATTACTTAGCCACCTTAGACGAGGTGAGGCGAGTTAACAATTTAACCACGTGTCATGCCATTGGTGGTCACCGTTCGCAGTTTATGCTCATGCGGGTCAGGAGCATCTATTACTTAGCCACCTTAGACGAGGTGAGGCGAGTTAACAGTTTAACCACGTGTCATGCCATTGGTGGTCACCGTTCGCAGTTTATGCTCATGCGGGTCAGGAGCTTTCTAATCTAAGCACCCCTGCTTTGTTTTGAGGGCTCCTGCAATTTTTTTTTTTTTTTTTTTGCTTGCTTGCTAGTCTAAGCACCCCTGCTTTGTTTTGAGGGCTCCTGCATTTTTTTTTTTTTGCTTGCTAGTCTAAGCACCCCTGCTTTGTTTGGAGGGCTCCTGCATTTTTTTTTTTTTTGCTTGCTAGTCTAAGCACCCCTGCTTTGTTTTGAGGGCTCCTGCAATTTTTTTTTTTTCACGGGTAGTACCGCTTCAAGAACTTCCCATTGATGGGGCCAATTCTCAACCCATCATCAGCTCTAAGTTTGTATGAGCCATTGGTATATGCTTCTTTGATAACGTATGGCCCATCCCACTTTGGAGTGAACTTGTTTCCGGTTTTGTGAGTCATGATGATTGGTCTTCTCACAGCAAGTACAAGATCTCCTACTTGAAAGGAACGAATGCGAACTCTTTTGTTGAATGCTCTCGAGATGCATGCTTGATAACATTCGAGCCTTTGCTGGGCTTCCAACCTTTTCTCATCCAATGATTCCAACTCTTCCAGCCGGAGGCGAGCATTTTCTTCCTTGGTGAGCCCTTCTTGAATTACGATCCTTAGAGATAGAATTTGACGTTCCATAGGAAGAACAGCCTCTACACCATAGACCAGTGCATAAGGGGTGGATTGGGTAGGAGTTCGGTGCTTTGTCCTATAGGCCCACAAGGCTTCTCCAATTCTTTCATGCCAATCCCTTTTTGACTTTGCCACTACCTTCTTCAACAAGTTGCACAATGTCTTGTTGAATGCTTCCGCGAGGCCATTTGCTGCCGCATAATACATTGATGATTTCCTTTGCTTGAAGTCAAATTGTTGGCACAACTTGTCAATCACATTGTTGCAGAATGGCTTCCCATTGTCTGTGATTATGCATCGAGGAACTCCATAGCGATAAATGATGTTTGAACGAATGAAGTTAGCGACGTTCTCTTTCTTTACTTCTTTCAAAGGCACAGCTTCCGCCCATTTAGAGAAGTAGTCTGTTGCTGCTAGTATGTATTGATGTCCACCAGAGGACTTCGTCATTGGACCCACAATGTCCATTCCCCATGAATCAAAGGGTCGGGAGGCAACAGTCGGATGTAAAGGCTCTGGTGGCTGATGAATGAAGTTAGCATGAAACTGGCAAGCTTGGCATCTTCTAGCGTAATCCATGCAATCATTGACCATAGTAGGCCAATAATAACCCATTCTCTTGATTCGAAAATGTAATTTCGGGCCAGATTGATGCGCGCCACAGATCCCGGAATGTGCTTCCTCCATTGCTTGTATAGCCTCCTCCTTACCTAAGCAACGCAAGAAGACTTCGTTGAAGGAGCGTCGATAAAGCGTCTCATTGTAGTATACGAAGCGAGTTACCCTACGCCTGATTTCTGATCTTCCCCGCGGTTCACTAGGCAATTTATCGTACTTCAAATAGTCCACGAGGCATTGACGCCAATCTTCTTTCTCGATTTCATATACCTCTATGGCATAGTTGTCTTCTTTGCCGACGCTGTCATCATCTTCAAATATTGGAGGGACAACCCAGTTTTGATAGACCGGGACATTGAAACTTTTATCTAGCATTGAAAGAGTAGAGGCAAGTTTAGCTAGGGCATCGACTTGCCCATTTTCCCCTCTTGAAATGTGTTTGACTGTCACACCTCCGAGCCATGTGATTATTCTTCTAGCATAGTTGACATATGGCAACAACTCCATCTTTTTTACCTCATATTCACTGGATAGTTGATTAACTACCAACTTAGAATCGCCATACACGTTGAGCTCCAACCGTTTTGCATTAGTCGCTAATTCTAACCCAATTATCAAGGCATGGTATTCTCCAACATTATTTGAGCAGTTTTGAGTTAGAATGAAGGAGTAAGGCAACACGTCGCCTTCAGGTGAGATGAACACTACTCCTGCCCCCGCACCATTTCTATGAGAAGCCCCATCAAAGTACACTTCCATGGAGGAGTAACTTCGACGACCATAACATCCTCATCGGGCAAGTCATCCGCTAGCTCCCATTCTGCAGGAATTGGGTGATCAGCAAGGAAATCAGCTAGGGCTTGTCCCTTGACGGCTTTTTGCGGTACGTATATGATTTCAAACTGTTGAAGTTGCAAATACCATCTTGCAAGCCTATCAGAAAGCACCGGTTTTGATATGACATACTTCAATGGATTAGCCCTCGAAACAAGGTGGATCGTATGAGCTTGGAAATAGTGTTTCAATTTCTGGATCACGAAGATCAGAGCTAAACAAAGTTTTTCAATGGGAGAGTATTTGACTTCATTTGGCGTCATCATTCTACTCAGATAGTAGAGCGCATTCTCTTTTCCATCATCGTTTTCTTGTGCCAACAATCCCCCCACAGAGCGCTCTTGAGCGGCGATGTATAGAATTAGGGGATGTTCCAGTATTGGAACTGCCAACACTGGAGGCTTCATCAGGTAAGACTTGATACATTGGAATGCATTTCTATAGGCTTCATCCCATTTAAATGGGACATCCTTTTTCATGAGGCGGCTAAATGGCTGACATCTTCCCTCCAGGTTAGATATAAATCTTCGGAGATAGGCCATCTTTCCTTGCAAGCTTTTAAGCTCATGTATATTCCTGGATTCAGGCATCTTCATGATTGCATCAATTTTAGCTTGTTCAATCTCAATGCCTCGCCGTCGGACAATGAAGCCTAAGAACTTTCCAGAGCTAACTCCAAATGCACACTTCAAGGGGTTCATCCTTAATTGGTACCTTCGTAGTCGTTCAAATACTGCCCTCAGATCTTGCCAGTGATCTTTTCTTTCCCTTGTCTTTACCACCAGATCATCTACATAGCATTCTACATTCTTATGGAGCATATCATCGAATATCTTTTGCATAGCCCTTTGGTATGTAGCGCCGGCGTTCTTGAGACCAAACGGCATTACTTTGTAGCAGTATATTCCTTTTGGAGTGCGGAAAGCTGTCAGCTCTTCGTCTTTGGGTGCCATACGGATTTGGTTGTATCCTGACGATCCATCCATGAATGATAGCGCTTCATGACCGGTAGTGGCATCAATCATAATCTCTGGTATGGGCAACGGGAAGTCATGTTTAGGACATGCTGAATTCAGATCTCTAAAATCCACACAAACTCGAATCTGTTTATTCTTCTTCCTTACCGGAACTATGCTGGAGATCCAAGTAGGGTATTTGACTTCGCGGATAAACCCCGCTTCAATGAGCTTATTTACTTCGCCTTCAATGGGAGAAATCAATTCGGGGCGAAATCTTCGTTGAGCTTGTTTTATAGGCCGGGCTCCACATTTCACCGAGAGTTGATGGACGGCTATTTTGGGATCAAGTCCAGGCATCTCCTTGGACGTCCAAGCAAACACATCTATGAATTCTTGTAACAAGGCTACGCAAGTCGCTTCTTCCTCTGGGCCTAGGGATGCACTTATATAAGTAGGTCGGGGATTATCAGTATCACCAAGATTGACTTCTTTCAGTTCATCGATAGTGGACTTAATTCCATCCTCAAGCTCGGGCGGTGCCTCTTCGGCATCTTCTTTCTCAGTGCAATCTTTCAAGGTGATGTGATATGATGATTCTATGTTGTTGTTTCCTTCATTGCTAATAGCTTGCGGCTTCGTATGAACTATCGCGGCCCACTTAGCCTTGAGTACTTCGCCGCTTGAGACCTTGATGTCTTCCTCGCGCATCATTCGGGACGGGATTAAACTTCGTAGTTTTTCAGGGGTGCACAACTTGCTAGCCTCTTCTTCCTTTTCGGGATTTACAGGCCCCAACCTTTGGTGTACAGATTTAGCTGGTTTTAGTCTTTGATGTGTAGACTTCTTAATTGGTCCAATCTTTGGTGTGCAGACTTCTTAATTGGTCCCAATCTTTGGTGCACATTTCTTCTAGTTGTTCCCAACCTATCAAAGACGGACTTGCGTGGGAAAGTGCTATCACTATTGATGGAATTGATGTCCGTCCGAGACTTCTCATCCTCTTCTATATAATTGCTAGTGGCTCGCTTAATGGTGATACGTACGGGGTTGGGTCGTGTGAATCCCAAACCTTCTCGAGTCTTTCCATTCCTTTGTGAGCTGGTGGACTTTGACGCATCTTCTTTCAGGGGAGAGCCCCTCTTAGGATTGTATCCTTCTTTCACCAAGATTTTAAAAGCTTTAGGTCCAAAATGACTGTCTCTTTCCTCAGGATGTGAGCAGTTTCATATTCTGCCAAGCCCCCTTGCACGGGACGAACGAATCCCTTGAGTGGTGGTTTGACAGGACCGGCAATGCCGAGCTTTTTCAAGGGTAGGGTAAGACCTTTCAAACAACCGTCTTCTATCTGTGAGACTTTAGCAGGGTGACTTTGGGGCAATGACTTCCCCTTATTCGGCACGAAAGTTTGTTCTTTTGACTCTTCACCAGAGCTTGATTCTTCATTCGGACTCTTGGTGTGTTCTATGTAGTATTTTGCATCAGCGAAGTAAGATTCGACTTCAGTGAAGGGTTTCTCATCTGCAAGCACTTTCTTAACCATTCCATTATGGCAGTATTGGAAACATTGATGTAAAGTCGATGGAACTACACCATTTTCATGTATCCACGGTCTCCCTAGGAGTATGTTGTAGGATGTTTTAGCATCAATAACATGGAAGAGTGTGACTGATGACATATCACCAATTATCAACTCTAATCGTATAATGCCCATAGCTCGTTGACCTCCTTGATTGAAGCCTTGGATCATCAGTCGACTGCTACCAAGATCTTCAGTTGGGATTCCTATTTCTCTCATAGTACATAATGGCAGGATGTTGACTGCAGATCCTCCACCAATAAGTATCCTTTTCACCTTATGCTCGTGTGTAAAGCCGGTTACGAACAACGGCCTATTATGGGGTTTAGAGCCAAGTAAGAGGTCCTCGTCACTGAAGGATATGGTGCTCATGCAGTCGATATGCTTCAACTCTTTAGTTGGTGAAGGCATGTCATCTAAAGATCTTTCCAACGGAGGTGTGTTGATTGTATCAACTTCAGAGGATGAAATAGTGTTAACATCGGCACTCTCCTCATCTAGCGAGATCTTCCCTTCCCTTACAAGTTTCATCACTTTTTCCTTGAAGACAAAGCAATCTTGGATGGGGTGGCTTATGAGACGATGGTACTTGCAGTACTTGGGATCATCTAAGCGTCCTTCTTCATTTGGCCTTTTCATTTCTGGCAGTTCGATCAAGTTATTCTTCAGTAGCTCATCGAATATCCTAGGGACATCGGAGCTGAGGAACGGATACTGTTTTGCCATCATCTCTTTCAAAGTAGACCTTCTTTGTTCCTCCTTTTGCGAGCTATTTGCTGGCATATAGGCTACTTTCTCTTTGTCTTTCAACCCTCTTGGCATAGTGATCTTTGTAGCATTTGAGGCCATTGCTTCTTTCCCTTTGAAGAGAGGTTTGCCCCCTCTCTTGGTGTCATACATGCGTGATTCGTTCATGGGAGGGCCATCAACACTACTGTTATTCATGCTTAGCTCCATATCATGTGCACGAGTGGCTAGCTCCTCGAATGACCGTGGCTGGATTGCTTGGAGAATATATCGGAGGCCCCAGTGCATCCCTTGAACACACATTTCGATTGTTGAAGCTTCAGATAATCTATCTTTGCAATTAAGGCTCAGATTCCTCCAACGATTGATGTAGTCGATGACTGGCTCTTCTTTCCATTGACGTGCATTGGTAAGCTCGACCATGCTAACAGTTCTTCGTGTCTTTGTAAAGCGATTGAGGAATTCTTGTTCCAGCTGATCCCAACTATCTATGGATCCAGCCTCCAAGTCGGTGTACCAGTCAAACACATTGTTTTTCAGCGAGCGGACAAATTGCTTCACCAGATGATCGCCATAAGTCCCGGCATTGTTGCATGTCTCGACAAAATGGGAAATATGTTGCTTTGGACTCCCCTTACCATCGAACTGTTGAAAGTTAGGGGGTTGATATCTAGCTGGCATTCTCAGATTGTCAATCCTCCGTGTGTATGGCTTACTGAAGGATGATTTGGAACCTTCATCAAGACTTTCTTTCAGAGCTCCCCTGATGAATTCCTTCAACTGATCGGCCGGGATCATTCGACTGGAGTTGATTGACATATCTCCTTGTTTTGATATCGGCTTAGCGTATGATGGTTCCTCATACACCACATGGCGCTTTCCTCCCGCCTTGCTAGTTTCAGCTATTTCCTTGCTCAAAATCTTCTCGGGTGTGAATTCTCGTTCCATAAGCTTTGCAATCTTGAGGTCTTGTTTCTGAGTATGCTTCATGAGGAACTCCATAGATTTTGTCAAAGCTAACACCATTTGGTCGAGTGAAGGATTACTCATTGTTGGGAGCTGAGGAGGGACTTCTCTTGTCTTAGGAGATGATGGCAAAGACCCGTCGTCATCATCGGATGTTTCTTCTCCATCTCTTTTGGTGGCAGTTGCACCTAGAGCTTCAAAGGCTTTGCTAGCCAAGGTTTGCGGGTCTTCAACACCCCTGATTGCGCTTCATCTGAGGCTTGAGAAGAGTTAATCGTTATCCTAGGAGGCATAGTGCTTCACTAGAGATGAGAGGTAGAGATGTCCACTGGGCGTGCCAAAAATCTGTAGCAAGTAAAATTGCACAAATGATAATTTTATTGATCTTGATAATGCGGGGTACAATCTCTATTCTAATCCTCTGATTCCAGTCTTCTAAAGCGGCGAACTTGGATCTTCAAATTCTTCGTTTTAGGATTTGCGACTTCAAAGTCGGGCAAACGTCGATGCGAAGGATTCTCAGCTTGATCTCGGATCGAATTATGAACTTGGGAGTGCTTGAGGCGAGCGATGACGAACTTCTTGGGGATTTGATGAACTCCACGAAGAACGCTTCTAGATCGTCGCAGGATTTGGCCTTTGATCTTCTTTAGAGGAAGTTTGGCCGGCAGGAAATGTTTCTCCAAGGGCTTTTGAGCTTGATCTTGGATCTAACGCAGCTTTTGGGCGAAGAACTTGAAGAAGGTTGATCGGGCTTTGGCTGGGCCTTTAGGTTTGATCTTCCTTCGGCGGCAGTTGTTCTTCCAATAACATTTCTCCAAGTGCGCAGGGGCTTCTTCTTGGATCAAACGGCGACTACTCCTGGATTTCCGGATGAACTTCTTGAGTGCTTGCTTGAACTTCAAGGCGGATCTTGAGAGGAGGATAGCGGATTTGCTCTGGCTCTGGAACTTCGGATGCCTTGATGCCTTCTTGGTGTCTCTTCTCTTGTGTGGTGTAGGGGAAAATGAATGGGGGTACTCTTCTATTTATAATGATTTAGAAGAGCATATTTTCCTTAAATATAAGAGCCCATAGCCCAACTCCATCACTTATGGCCCAACTTATCCATATGGAGCCCTAGTCCATCACCTACGGCCCAATTTATTTACATTTAGCCCAATTTACATGATTTACTTTCACGTTAGCCAATGTGACATAATTTGATTTAAATTTATATATTAGAAAATAATCTAGCAATTTTATTTTACAATTTAATTTAGTAAAATTCAAAAAATACTAGAAAATTATCTTTTACCTTCTAATATATATATATTTAAATGTCATTTTTGAGTAGACGAATTTTGTACGTCAACAAAGAGCATATAACTCCTCTTTATAAAAGATGAGGTCCATGATATAGCACAGTTTCAGTTTTCCTCTCAATTCCATAAGCACCCAATTATCATCTTTACAATTCCAAATGGCAATATAGCTTGAAATAACCATGGCAAGTGTGAAACAATCGTCATCATTAGGACTCTGGGATAGAACAGCACAGCGACAAAAGTAAAGCATCATAAATTCGCCCATAAGAGATTCAACTTCATCTTTCACACTATTGGGAATTTGAGGGGTTTGAATAATGCGTCTGGTGAAAGGATGGAAGAGAATTATATCAAAACTGTCAGCCTCTTGATGATAAGTGCCACCATTTACGATCCGCTACAGAATATATGGGAGGGAATTGAATTGGCAAGACCATACGTTTGTATAGACTATAAAACCTACCTGGATGAGGCACAGGAACCATCAACAATGGTGTCTGCCTATTCGTGGGTCGATTCAAAACATGAAATTTGGATTGTCTCCAATTTCGACAGATCTGACCAAACATCTCAAAATCTTCATAGTATTCTAAGCGTTTGGCTATCTCCCCAGCCAGATCAAACGGAATCTCATTCAAATCAGACATCATTAAAAGCTGAGCTGAGGAGATGGGTTTTCTCCACGGCGGAGATCCGTGGAGATAGGTTTTCTTCTGATCTTTTATTTTAGAGGAAGAAGCTAGAATGCTAGATGCACAGGCAAACTGTGCGCCTGATTCTTTTATTGATTTTCTTGTTTACCCAACACGTCTAGTATTCCCTTTTCTAAATTATTTACATACCAAGTCCTGGAAAAATAACTGCTTTTCCATTAGGAATTAGAAAGACCTATTTTTTAAGTTTTTCACCGTTAATAGTTAGATCAACACACGATCAGTGGTCAGATCGAACTTTTCTCCATATGCAAAAACTCACAGACATATCATTAAATTCTCAGTTATAAAAATTCACAGACACAATATTAATTCTCCTAGTTATAAAAACTCACAGATACAACATTAAATCCCCATTTATAAAAACTTACAGATACCAGATAAATCTCACAGATGCAAAAATTCACAGACATAAGATAAATCTCACAAATACAAAAATTCACAGACAGGATGTAAAAACCCCAGTTATAAAAAATCACAGATACAACATTAATTACCCCAATTATAAAAACTCACAGACACAACATTAAATCCCTGAGTTATAAAAACTCACAAACACAACATTAATTCCCCCAGTTATAAAAACTCACACATACAACATTAAATCCCCAGTTATAAAACCATTCCAATATGACATAATTAGAAGCTGACCCGAGTAGATGGTTTTCTTCGCGGCGGAGATTTGAGATATGTTTTCTTCTGATTTTCTTTTTTTTTCAGAGGAAGAAGTAGATGCACAGACACGGTCACACGGATATTTAAGGAGATAGGTTTCCTTCTGACACAGTATACATAATTCGGTCGGAATCTGAAGTCCTTATCCTATTAGATGAATATAAAATCTTTTGTCGTATCTAGTACTATTTCCGTTACACAATAAATAAATAGTATAAGTGTATTATATAGTGGACAATTGTTAGAAATATCTGCTTAGATTTTGATCAGCAACCTAATGACTTATCTTAGCTCAGAAAGGTGGTTAGTACTCTTGGTTCATGATATGCTCAAATTATTACTGAGAAAACCAAGTAGTAAGCAGTTGTTATAGACAGATAAAGCTAAACACAGAGTCGTTCGCTAAGGAATTAATTAAGCTACCACAACGAAATAGAGCAGAACGTTTGTTTGTGATGTAACAAGAAGGTTTTGAATAATTTTACTTCTATAACACAAATTTAACGGAAAGCAAATAAACTGTTTTGTCAATTGATAGAAAGCGAACACGGTAGTGATGATCCAGTTATGCTAATTCAAATCCAAGGTATCGTTCATATTTGTCACACAGTCGGTGTACAGAAAAGCAATCAATCCAATTTAACCAAGCTGTTTTTCGAAGATTTTAAACTAGAGAAATCGTCAGGTTTGTCAGACCCACGATTCTTAACCAAAACAATTTAGAAGATTTCAAACTAGCGTATTGGATTGAAGGTTTTACGAAAATCTCAAACTAGACTAACCTATATGAATGAATATAAACCCTAGATTCGAATCTGCATAACCATCACATAGCTACCGCATTCATGAGAGATTTAACTATTCATGATTGAAGCAAAGACGAAAGAATTCATATTCCTGAATACGCAAAGCATAAACATAAGGATATTCGCATGCAAGGGCATACAATTTGACAGATGAATCAAGCACAATTGTATGGAAGCAATAGAGAATTATCAACTTACTAAGAATTTGATGTCAATGGTTCGTACAAGAGGAAAACCAAGCTCCAAGATCAATCAATCAATGTCAAAACCTAGTTCTAGAAGCTTTTTCAATGAAAAAATCGAGTATGAGAAGTTATGGCAAAAGATGACCTAATCCTGACCTAAAAAGGAAAAAATATGTTGAATCTGAGCCTTCTCGCCGCGGCGAGGAAAATAGCTTGCCGCGGCGAGAAACCCCGTGTAGCTCCTCTTTTTGCCTCGTAAAATCTCATCGCGGCAAAAATATCCATTCGCCGCGGCGATCTTAAAACCTCCGTAACTTTTTCCAAAGACATAATTTGCCGATTCTTCCAAAACTAAAATTGTATCCCTTTGAATTATCTTTCCGTGGCCACCGATCTCAAGTCAATCGGACATCATATGAGAGAGTTATGTCCAAAATGGCTAGACTGCTCCGTAAAACTTCACTTTTGCAAGCTTCGCTAAAACGGCTCTCAATTTTTCGTCCGAACTCCGAATCCACTTCCGTTTTCGCCCAGTTACTCTACATTCAAAGATCTAGAACCAATGTTTTCACTCCGATTTTCACCTTCGGAACACAAAAATACTACAAAACACAAACAAAGCACCAAAGCATAAAAACGTACAAAAACACTATAAAACCATAAACAAAAACTAACAAAGATCGCTAAAAATGACCAAATGAGACTCTAAATTATTGTCTCATCAAACTCCCCAAACCGAACCTGGAGATATGTTTTCTTCTGATTTTCTTTTTTTTTTTTTTTTTCTTTTAGAGGAAGAAGTAGATGCACAGACAGCACAGCCACACGGTCACATGGATATTTAAGGAGATATGTTCCCTTCTGACACAGTATACATAGTTCGGTCGGAATCTGAAGTCCTTATCCTATTAGATGAATATAAAATCTTTTGTCGTATCTAGTACTATTTCCGTTACACAATAAATAAATAGTATAAGTGTATTTTGAGTCTTTTGTGTTTCCAGTACGAAAAGTTGCACTACTTTTTCTTTAGGTACATGGTTTTTTTTCCATTTATTTCCCATACGAAACAGTACGGCAACACAATTTCCCACAATACTTTTGCAAATTTTATTTGCAGCTAAAAATATGCTTCTGTACATTGCAGTACCTAAAGGGCTCGAAATCCGAGTTGTTGCAGGGACTTTCCTCTCTCTCTTTGTTCCTTTTTTAAGTTCATTGTCTTCCCAACTTAACTCTTAAAGCTTTATATTACACTATTTTTTCTTTGTCTTTTTACCATTTAAATTTAATTCATAATTGCTAAGACTTTTTGTTTCTTTTCCAGTCAACTTAAAATTATTTCCAGCTTTATATTACTAATTTTTTAACCTACATTTCTAAAACTCTTTTTAGTGGCCTACTTGCACTTTATCAAAACCTTTTTAGCCTACTTATCATTTTCTACTATAATTTACTATTGTATATGTATAATTTACAATATTTTAATGGCTCACTAAATAGTATTATAGCCTTTTTAATGGCCTACTAAATATTATTTTAACCTACATTTATTTTTAATGACCTACTAAATATTATTTTAACATACATTTGTTTTTAATGGCCTACTTACAATTTTCTCACGCTCTCGGATCCCTGAAAATAAAAACAAAACAAATACATTATTTCTTCAAATTGGAAATCCAAATAAATTGTACAAAAAAATAAAAGGTAGTACCTCCAGACATCCTTTCCTAGCTGACCCTTGTTTCCCTTTTCAAATATAAAAAACAAACATAGTTCAACTAATAATTCTTCCTAAATGAAACAAAAAAAATAATTTGATGAGTCAAACAATATTACCTAAATCCTCGATTTTTGATGAATACTCATCGGATACCCTGTCACCGAACTTACGTTTGTGTTTATGATCTGTGACATATACAACTAAATTCAATTCAGGTTTGCAATAGTATACAATCATTAACTAATCAACAATCTAACAAAGACGAATTAGTCGTGTACAAACCATCAAACTCGGGGCGGGCGGGGATCTTGAACTCTCTAACATTCCGTTCATAATCAGAGGAGTCTTTCCATGATTAAAAAAAAAACCAAACATAAATTAAAATCCATACGAAATTTGTCTACAACAAACAACAACAATTAATGGATTTTAACCACACCTGAATTGTTTGCAGCAAAATATCTCAGACGTTTCCTTCCTTTCTTCCGAATTACAACGTGACCATCAGAACCGTCAGAAGAAGGTGAAATACTATTTCCCCTACGGTATACTACAACAACAACGGGAACAGAATAAATAAAAGGGAAAGATTTGAAAATATAACAACTACAACATATGAGTGCTCTGTTATTCAGAAGTGTTTAGAAGAAGATTGTACCCAGCTTCTATAGCTTCATACTTCATCAATGGTTTGTCAATGAAAACCCCAAGTTTTTTTTACAAGAACATACAATAATTGAACTAAACAGTACGGAAGAATGAATTAGTTCATTAGCTTTTGAATAAAATTGTGATTCAATACAAATTTATTGTTGACAAGACAATACAACACAAGGGGCATGAAATATTTTTTGTGGATTCTACAAGTAATAATGACATATCTCAGTCGTTGGATGAAAAACAAGTGCACTGCAGAAAGAAAACTACTCTTGCCGCTAACAGTAGCTACTTGGGGCTAAATTGCAATTTCTGAAAGTAGGTTTAGGAGACAAAACCAAATAATAGAAGTCAATGTAGTGCATCAAAAGTGCAGTTTTTTTCGTACCTAAAGAAAAAGTAAGTCATTGTTTCGTACTGGGAAACGAGCGCCCCCATTTATTATATAGTGGACAATTATCGTATTTGTGTAATTGATTACCTATTTTAAGTTAAATTGGACTCGTTTATAGTATATACATAAATTAGACTTTAATACAAATAGCCAACATAATTTTCAATTTCAACCCTTATTTAAACCCCAACAAAATTAATGCAACATTTAAAACTAGAATTTACATAACACACGGCGTGATGTGTGTTAAGAATTTTGTATAAAAAATGAATTTGTAATTAAAAAAAAGAGAAAACAATAAACAAAAGGAAAAACTTATGTCAACGGGATTCAAACCCTGTACATTTACTTGAACAGTGACACTTGTACGCACCAGATTCAAATTGATAAGTAAATTATGCGGATGATATTTAAATTGAATTACACCCTTAGTTACACTTAGTGAATTATTATACTACTTTGAAAAACACCAATATGCATGCTTCAATTAAATTTGTCGTAATTCAACACCAACAAATTGAATTCAATCATTAAAAAACAAATCTTTCTTCTCCATCTTTTCCAATTAAATTAAAACATATCAATTCACCATAATTCAACTCGAAAAACGACAATCCATTATCAGAAACAACGATATTACTTATGTTCATATACTTTTTTTATATTATTTATAACTGTAGACGCTCAGAAATCTACAATCAAAATTAGGGTTAGGAATTGGGGGGTACCAGCGACCTGCAAGGCAACAAGAGAAGCACACCGGAACGTAAGATCTAAATGGGACACCGGTGTGGTGCCGGCCGAATGGACTCCAACGCTCAAGCTAGTGAGTCTGGAAGATGTGGAATAATAAACACGGAAGAGACAGAAAGTACTTATCCTTTCCGGAATGAGGTAGCTCTTCTGGCAGCTGGATGCGGGCTACGTGAGATCGATGATCGGATCGGCTATGGAAGGAGTAGAGTTGACGACGTATGTAGTCGGATGGAGGCGGAGATGCGGCGGTGATTGTGATTAAGGTTTTGGCTAGGAGATGGGGACTAGGGAGATGATGATGTTCAAAACTCAAGTAAGGATGGAGTAGTAGACGATTGATCAGACGGTGTACACAATTCTTAGTAATTAGGGTTTTGCAAGCCGTAGTAGTTACTTGATATCAGATGAATTAGGGAGTTTCCTTTCTCCTCCTTTTGTTGAGCTAGTTGCCGCATCTTCTAACGGATCCTCATCACGAATCCCTTATTTGTCAGGATGTAGTTGGAGAAGTAGGCTGTCGTTAGAGAACTGATTCTCCATCATCTCTAAGTCCCCGTAATCGATTCCTTATTTCGGGATGTAGTTAGGGATGTGGGATGTCGTTGGATAACGGATCCTCCTTCATCTCTGAGTTCCCGTGACTCAGTCCACTCCTTTCATGTTTGCATCTCTTGGAGTTAACGGTTGATCCAACTCCTCAAGCAATTGGACTTGGCCGACTATTGGGTGGCTCGTTAGTCGCCATGTAAGTCACTTAAAATACATCGCTGGTCAATATGGATTCCGCCTTAGAGGAATGTATCTTAGGCAAGCTGATGTGCACTTAGAGATTTCGTTTTTCGTTGTAGAACCTGTAATCCCTAAATACAATCATGATTAAATTTATAAGTCGAAAGTCCTAAAATCCACAGTTTATAGCGAAAAGCTGACTCGGGATGTCGTTCTCCATGGACACTTAGCATAGGAACAAGATAATAATGTTTGTAAATTGTACGCAGAAAAGTAAACAGATTGATCTCAGACAGATTAATTAAATCGCAGTAAACCCTAATTACATTGTTGTAAATCGATGATGGGAAAGGTGTAAAGGATCCCCGTCCTCCCTTTGCTATGCTACTCACAACTTCCTAGTTAAAATCCTACACGATTACCTCTAATGACAGCATGGCATAATACTACTATGCTAAGGCGCAATCGGCACGAGTACCCCTACTCAGTTCAATGAAACTACTGTGTCACTCAGTAGAACATCACACCACAAGGATGTATAGAGTTGTATAACCACGATTTACATCTAATAACTATTCCATGAATATATCACGGTATATAAAGAATTAGCAAAAACAGAGTTATAGCGGTTCGCCTTTACAAAAGAAAGTTAGCTACTCATATTATTCTAAAGACAGAAATCGAAAACTAGGAAGAAAAGGAAGAAGAAGCTTAGTCTCTGATGTCTTCATGTTGCTTCTAGGGTTTCCTCCTTCTGGGTTCCTGACGGCCAGCGGTTTTGGGGTTTCACTTCCTCGAGTACTGGTTCTCTCTCAGGAGAGCTGTTTTGTGAGCGGTGTAGAATTATGAGACCCAGAGGTCTTATTTATACTGAAAATTCAGAGCTCTGGCCGCCATTGACCATTAAGGAAGGTTTAGGAAGGCGGGCCTTATCTTGACAGGCCAGGAAATAGACCTAGAAGAAATCAGATCCTTGACCGCGGTCGCATGTGGACCGCAGTGGTGCCTTCTGCGGCCACCTGTGGATCGCCAAGTGCGATTGCTGCAGATTCGAATCTATTTTCTTCGTTCTTCAATTTCGGGCTTCGTAAATTCGTTTCCTCGAAAAGTGGTCTTCTACAAAGTTGTTGCATCTTCAATTATCTTCGCATGACATGTTTTGACTCCTCGAACTCCGTTCAACGGCCAATCTGGTGTATTTGCTTAACTTTCTCGATTTCGCACAATTATGTCGTTTTCGCACCTGAAATCGTGTAATTCCTCAAAAACGCGATCATGACCTACAGAAAATACGCAAAGTTGGTAATTGACCATAAAACGATACAAATATTGCATCTAAGGCCAGAAACGAGGGTCTAAAAGCATGCTATATCGCACATTTCATTGTCACATCACACCCCCAAACCAGTTTTTTGCTCATCCTTGAGCAAGGCAATAACGATAATCGAGAAGTGACCATGAAATGAGCAGCAAGAATAAACCACCAAATATACAAGCAGCCAGTTTCTAGGGTTTCAAACTCTACTGTCTCGCTTAGTTTCAACTCCAACTTTATGACTCCACAACAAACAAGTAACAAGTAAGCATCACTCACCAACCAGCGGTTACAAGTTTAACCCAATGTCCTTCTAGGTGTACTTCAAAATCATTACCTCGCGGTAACGTTATGCAATCTTGATCCCAAAAGTCAAGGCACAAATCAAAGTAGTACTCAAGTTATCTTGGTAAGTAAAATAGTTAGGATAATATAGAGGAGTGTATGGCCAAGCATCATTAAAAGATAACAAGGTAGAACAAATGGTATTTTAGGGGGACTTATCCTTTCGGACACCGAGTTCCTTCCTTCGACTTCGTCCTCTCTCAATGACAAATCTTCAACTTCTCTTTTATCATCGTAACTACTCCATCAGTTGCTTCACACATAGACTACTTGCTCCTTTATTTTTTCTTTTTTACCTTTTCTTTTGACATACTATTTTTTGCAGTCGTTTTACTGACTCGTATGCTTTTGGTTGGTCATCATTGGGCTCTTTTAGTCTCTACATTTTTTAGTAGTGTCTATTTTACCGAATTCTGCACTTTTGTGCGTGCTGGTTTGGTATACATGCCATCAACCCTCACGGACATGTAGCTTTTAAGGCCACGCCGGTATGTGGGTAGTATTTGTAACATGCCCAACACGAAAACGGTGATCACAAGGACCACAAATCCACTCCGAGACTTTTGTACCTTTACTTTTTTTCGGTACTTTCTTTTCTATTTTTTTTGGAGAAAGAGCTAGTGATTTTTAGCACGGTAATAATAGTAGGGCCAGCAAAGTTACCTTTCGATGACGATCATGTTTCACTTCTCCCCCAAACCAATTTCTTGAACTGGGGTTAGGGTTTTCTTCTCTACCTTCCCCCAAACAATTCGCGATCATGATCAAAACATTATTCTCCTCCATTCTTTGGAACTCGTTGCTTTGTTTCTTCGTTCAAGCTCGGCGGTAGGTTGCTGTCACCACTTAAGTAAAGCATGTATATGATATATGGTGGAGTTTCATAAGGGCTTAAAAAGCTTTCAGCGGGGTTAGCGAAAGGTAAATAAAATGATTCAGTAAGGTGAGTACTACTAATCATATTCATGCTGCTGACAAATAAAGACTCAATGGTAGTAGTGTTCACACGGTTGCACACAGGAGTTCAATTAGAGTAGCAAGTAAACTCACTCATCAAAGTAGCATGGGTCGGATTTGGTCAGAGCAAATATTCAGCAAGCAGCAAAGCAAGAAAACAAATCAAAAGCCCCTCATCTTAGTTATGGCTCACACTCGGTACTCTCCCACAGATCAAAACATTTTTCAACAAGTAAAAGACCTTAGAAGTAACATATAATCATAAATTAAAATGCAAACTACTAAGTGCAATTATTTAAAGTTATTACAAACCGAGCAAGTAATAGTCAAATTCCTCCCCCAAACCTAGCTAAGAGCAGATAGAGAAACTAGGAAAGTAAAGAGAAAAAGAAAAGATACTCTCCTCTCGGTGTTGTTTCTTCCAACCAGATGGTGGTTTAGGACGAAGATCCTCCACGAGGCGGTGGAGGATAAAATCCTTGATAGCCTTGGTAGTACAGCGATGGGTTGACCTCAGGTGGTGGATAGAGCTGCGGTGGTAGGTAATAAGGTGGATACTCAAAGTGACCATACCCGCTAATGTTCTCCTGCCGGAAAGAGAGTTGCTCGAAGCTGTGTAGGTAGGTAACATGATTGTTCCACTCCGACCTCCAGCCCATTTCGTTCATTTCATCTCACCTTCGCGCACTCCCTTGACTCCCCATCTGATAGTTGTTCACAAATTCGTTGAACGAATTCATGTCAAAAGCTCCTTGCAGCGGATCCGCTACTCCTCTTCTTCTAAGTTCGGCTTTGGCAGCCTTCTCGTGCATCTCAAGGAGGTGGATGGTTCTGTCTTCATCAAAAGATTCTATGAGCGGAGCGTATCCTGACTCACTAGTAGGAACCCCATTCTTCTTGCATATTGCGGTGATATGACCGGGAAATGGCAGCTTCCTTCTTCTATTCCCCTTCACCAATTGCATTTCCTTCATGATGGTTCTTCCAAAATCAATGTAGTGACCCTCCATAATTGCGTAGACGAGTGTGGCTACGTCATCTTTAAGCACTTCGTGGTGTAGGGTTGGCTTTAAGTTTGTCTCTACAAAGTGCATCCAAAACCTTGCTCTTTCGTTGAGCGTAGCCCTCGGGATGGATAATCCCACTGCATCCCCTCTAAATATTTCTCTAAGTAATACCCTTGGGATGTTTAGTAGGATGTCTCCGTACTTCAACTCGTGATATGCCGGTTCCTTGTATTCGCCATGAATGTGCTCCTCGGGTATGTTGAAGAAATCATTGATAGCTCCCGGCCCAAACATGAACTCTACCCCTCATATGGTGATGGGGTGATCTAGAAGTGCATCCTCTGACTTTTCAATCTTCAGTTTGAGTACTCCGCGTAGAACTCCCGGACTATCTCTATGTCGTACCCTTGAAGGATGGAAGTGAAGGTTCTCCAGAAATAGAGATTCAAAACGTCGTGTATCCAATTTAGGGCAGGGTTCATTACCCATCCGATCTCTATGTACCTCTCGAGAATTACTCCTCGGTCGCTATTAACCAATAGCCAACTCCTGAAGGTATATATGTCCTAGAGACAATCATATTGTGGACAAATATACCTATTCACATTCAGTATTTGCATAAAATTGTTATATGTAATTATAATGTATATATGGACATATACATATATTGGTATTACAGTGTTTAAATGTTTATTGTCTGTTTGTCTGGATTCATTTATACACGTGTTCCCATGAGTTTAATGTTGTCACTAAGAATGTGAGATCTTAAGTGATATAACATAAGCTCTTAAATAGCCCCAATCAATGATCATCGAGAATGGGATATCGATAATGCACAATATCCTTGGGATATTAAAGATTGGCATGCGGTCTGCATCATATCCTTAGATGGATGTAGTGGTCTCACAACTACGAATAACTCGGTTATTCATGATGGACACATGGACAATTTAGAGAGTGTTGGTATACCCTACCGAGAAACAATTTGGTGTATGCTATTTATGTGTCTATGGAAGTATCGGCATGTAGGGTGATGTAATAGTCCTTTGACTTGAGGTCAATACGACTTCATGTGTGAAGTGATGTACTTTGGTCACGACCAACGCTTGCACTCCTGAGGGGGTAGATACCAAGTGCACTGGGTACATCATGGAGCATATGGAAGTCGTAGTTGAGCCAAGATAGAATTCATTCCTCGTAATAGAATTTGAGAGAATACTTTACTTCTCATATTTAGTTGATCGTTAGTCACTGGTCAGTGCATTGGACATGTATTCGAAATAGTGTTGGAATATGTCAAGGATCAACTAATACGATTGAAAGATATTGATTAAGTTATTGGAACAGACACAATATCAAGTTCTAGACTTAATCGAGTATTTGTGAATGAAGGGACCGTATCATCATTAGCTCTACATTTCAGGGAGTTTGTATAAGTCCTCACAAACGTCCTTATGTATCAAGAATGTTCAGTGAATCGTCTAGGAGTTCGTCCGGACCTTAATTTGATTTGTGCTTGCTATATATAAGGCCCTAAGGCTCACACAATATAGTAATTGTTCCACCAATCGTATGTTGAAATTAATTAAATGTTAATTGGATTGAACATTTAATTTAATTAAATATCTAATTGGATTATGGATATTAATTTATATTATGAAGTATTTTCTATTTGATAGAAAGTAATTAAATGTTAATTGGATTAAATATTTAATTGAATTAAATATATTATTGGATTATATATATTTAATGAAGAATTTTCTATTTGATAGAAAATATTTAATTAAGTTAAATTGGATTTATTGGACTTAATTAATTATTTATAAGATAGTGCACTTGGACGAAATTTGATTTGAGTCCAAGCCCAAGAAACAATTTAGAAGAGAAGAAGAAGAAGAAGATGTTGGGCCAGGAGGTTGGGCGCGTGCCATGACCCTCTGGCGCATGTAATATAAGCACCAGACAGAAATAAAAACTGGCACGCAGCACGCGCCAGACGGTGCAAATATGGGGCGCGTGTTTGACACGCGCCCTGGTGCTTCTAGAAGGGCTGAAAAGATTCTTTGAATATGCTTTTCTTCCTCCTTACTTCTTTCCTTTCTCTTTGGTTCTTTGTTTTGGTAATTTTCCTTTTGAAGGATTATTGAAACCTTATAAATAGACCCACCCCCTTCCTAATTATTTACACCAGAATTCATCAGATAAATTCACAGTATAGAATTCAAAAGAGAATTCATTTAATGAAGTCTCTCAAGAATTCCAATAATTCTTATAAATAGTTTATGTAGAATTTTCTCTTAGAAGAATATCCTAGCAATTCTTCGAAGGAGAATCCAACAATACGCGAGATTGTGCTCAAGTGATTTTGGTGCTCAATTGATGTGGATCAACTAAGGTCGACCGCTTATACAAACAACCAGAGCTAGGGTTTCGTTGTTCAATGCATCAGGATCCAGGAAGCTTAATCAGCTTCCATAGCAAGTAAGCTTCCGATTTATATGTTATCGCAATTATAAGTATCTATATAGTTTATCAGTTATTCATTGTTGGTGAAAAAAAATTTAACTTTCCGCTGCGTTACCTTAGAGGTTATTTTCCCGAAAAGCCCAACAGTGGTATCAGAGCTCGGTTCTGATTAAGCTATACGGTCTTATTTTGTGTATTATTTTCGCGGGTTTAATTTATACGTAATTAATTATTCCAGAATATAATATTATATTAGATATAATATTTAAAAAAATCAGATTTTGGAAAATCTGGAAGAAGACACAACAGAAACGAACAGATGAACAGAGACCTTCCTGTTCTGTCTCCGCCTCCCGTCCCACCACTCACCACCGTCCCGTCCGGCCACCACCATCCACGACCTCCATCTCCGCACCACATGCTTCCTTCTCCATGTATAATAGTCAAGTGACACCTGCAACATGAGAAAGTGTGAACATTATAGAAAAGACATGTCCATGGCATGTGCTGTGATTGGTAATGATAGTTAAGTATCCATTACGGTAACTTGACAGAGCCAGTGGGAGCACATAGAATAGACAAGCTTTCTACTATGTTGAATCTGGGATTCTGTCACACAGTCTCATATGTTGGAAGATGATTAGGTCAATTGAGATATTGTATTCTTAGAGAATATTGCTCGACAATAAAATCTCAAATACTTCTTGTTGTAATCATTCCAAGAACCGTTTTTAGAATCATTGTGATTTATAAATACGATAGGAATAATGTCAATGGTGTTACTTAATTAGAATGAAACTTCTATCTAGATCATAGTGACAATAGATGCATGGAGCAAAGTATGTAGTTCCTGAAATATTAAAGCAATGGATGCTTGTATTTTCAGAATAAGTGAAATTGTACATTGAGATAATAATGTCTAACTTTTGGGAAGTAATTCAGTATAGGATACTGAATGTGTGATTGAAATTATTGGACTACAAATTTCAAATAGTTGAGAACATTATTCTCGTTCTTGTAAAGACGTTAGTGGATTTACTTGCCAATTGGTTGCTCCAACGGCATATATTAAAAGTCTTCGAGAACATGGATTATTGGTTCCTAAAGAAAGGCATTATCCATTTCGATATGCAATAGATAAGACCTGTGATAACAAACCAAATACCCTACCTTATATGGGTTTTGTCTATCTGTTTAGACATATGAGCTTTGATTAGCAAACGTCAAGCGAAATTGGATCACTTGACACCATTTTTTTTCGAAACATGTCTTGCAAATCGTGTCTCATTATGACAACAGATAAACACTTTCTAGGAAAACATGTAAATGAAAGGAATGTCTTGAGAAAGCTTGCACATGTGGTACATACATTTGTAATCAAGATTGGGTAGTTCATTCCCATCTACTTAGTCCTTTGTGATCCTCTAGGTCTAGACAAGGGTATCCGAAAGGATACTAGTCATAAGACCTTAAGAAATGCCAAGTGGCCACGTTGAAGGAAATGAACGGATTATAAGAAGTATAGATATCTATTTGATTAGGTCTATAAGATTAATACTTAGATATAATCAATGGATTGTTATAATATGCCACGAGTTCCATTAGAGTGGATTTGATAAGGCTTCATTGGATGTTGTTTATCTCGTGATGAGTTCATTTTGAATGTTAGATCATGTTTGACATGAATGCACTCATATCACATGCTACATACAGTACATTCTTCGAAGATACATGTGAACAAAACTCGATAAATATCCTGAATAAGATCCCTATCAAATCAGTTTTAGAAACACCATGATAGTCATGGTTAAACTATTTTAAATATTACATATTTGCAAGTGGGATTTTCCCACATATGTAATTAAAGGGATCCATTGATATGTAGCATATCAAATTATTTTAGTTGTTAGAGTTTGTGGGATTTGTAATAGTTTCAAAACAACAAATTTAACATTGAGGTAAATGACTTGTCGATTAGAGGCGACAAATGATTACATGGGAGAATTATCGATGCTCTTAGCTAGTGGGAGCTCATTACTTGGAAATGTACTTTAGCTAGTGGGAGCATTGTGGAACCCTCCTATTTAGAGTGAGGTTATCCATAAAACGAACTGGTGCAAATTGGAAATTGCACATTCTTCCTCTCAAGGAATGCATTTGATTGCAATTCTTGCCACATACTCATAAAATTGGTTAGAACCAATATTTGAGAACCTCAAAATATTAAGGGTGTACACTGGAACAATGACGTGAAATTTACAAACTCCATAGGTTGTGTGGGATTGTCGTGACAAATTAGATTGTATGGATTCCTCTTGGAGGATCACGACTAAATGATCATCCTTGTAAGGATGAACCAACAACCTATATCAAATCGATATTAGATATCAGCTTGAAAAAGGGTAGCATGAGGCTATAAAATCTTGAGAATGGATTGGTCAAATTATTTAAGTTTATAACTTAAATAATATTGTTGTTGATGTTTGACACATTTGATACAAATAAGTTTTCAAGGAAGACTTATGACAACAATAAGAAATTATGTATAGGACACATACTATATAGTCATTTACCAATTCCATTAAGTTTTTACTTGCATTAATTGCATATGGTGAAAGCAGGATTATTGGATATTAGTCTACACAACTCCCTATAAGGGACTTTATGGTAATGTGTGTATGCCACAGTTGTAAATTATACATCTGAATAAAATCATGCATACATACGTAGATAAAGAAAAGGTCCATTGTGGACTTACGCAAGCCTTTGGAGTTAAATATTTACTTTAAAGAGTTAGTCAAATAGTTTGACTATATTTAAAGGAAAATGAAAGTTTCATGCATCTTTAGAAGGATTCATGAAATGTGATTATCTTAATGATTGTAAATATGTTTGACATACAAATCATGTAAGATTGTTTTCACATTGTAAGTCAAATAAGGTATTGGTTAATCAAGACTTTCATTGTGAAGGACTTGAGTGTGAGTTGTAGAATATCATTATATTACAGTCATATTGGATAAACCTAATAAGATATCTAAACTCTTCATATACTCTGTTTTGAGTTGCATGCTATCAAAATTAGATTGTTTAAATAAGCATGGCCAAGGTGTATATGTAGGATGTCGTATGGTATGACTACGCACCTAAAATGTACATGTGACATATAGTAAATATGAGTCGTAAATTCATACTAAAATATTAGATTGTTCTAATATAGTATGGACCAGTGTTGTCGATCGCATATCGCGACGCGTCGCGCTAGGCCCAAAAAACCGAGATTGCGGATCGCGGTCGCGGGCGGGATAGCTAAGGACAAAGAAAATGCAAAATTTGTAGAAAAACTTATAGAATGAACATATAAGTAGTTAAGTACTTTGCAAGTCATATATTACTCAAAATTAGTCTAAAGACAAGCAAAGTAAACTAGGAAATAAATAAGTCTTACATAACATAAGTCATAATGTCATAAACGAAAGTAAAAAACACAAAAGCAAATAGTTTTAAGTCAACATTCAAGTCTCAAGAAAACATCAAATCATCATCTTCACTCACCTGTTCTACATAAACCTCTTCTTCCTCCTCCTCGTCACTTTCAACATCGTTATACTCATCCTCTACTTCATCATCCTCTGTCACAACTCCTTTCCCCTTATCCTTAGCCATAGGTAGGCCTTGCACTTGAACTTGGAGGTCTAGAAGTAGAAGTGTTTGCAAACAATATTTAAGGAAGAAAAACATCGGGGTTATAGGCTCTTCGGCTCCATATGCCTCACTAACCGCTCTCCAATGCTCCTCATCTAGATCATCATCAAAAACACCTTCAACTTCACCTAGCACCCATTCACTATCATCCAAAAACTCATCAACTTGAATAGGATTTGTCAAGTCATCACAGTTGAAACGCTCTTTAAGAGCTTGGTTATATTTGATGTAAACCAAGTCTTGCAACTTCTGATGCTCAAGTTTATTCCTCTTTTTTTAATGGATCTACATTATGTATCAAATAAGTAACAATAAGTAATAGTGTACTACTAAAATGAACAACCATTTAAGTATAATGGATTAATGGTAATGAATTTATATAATATCTTACCTACTCAAAAGTGCTCCAGTTTCGCTCACACCCGGATGAACTACATGTCAAGCTCAATACTTTGATTGCAAATTGTCTCAAATTTGGAGTGCTATTTCCCCATGCCCCCCACCACTGGGCTGCACATTACAAACAAATGGCGTTATGTAAGTAAAGTGGGTGCAATTTTCTTTCATCTTTTGAGTAAAATATGTAGATTCGTTTACCAGCAGATTGACTACTCCTGTAAGCAATTTCATTTGGCTAACCAAAGCTCCCTCTAGCTTCCTTGTACTTGTAAAGTTCATTTTTGTAAATAACATCTTGAGCATCTTGTGAGCATAATCTTTGCACACATGTGTGAAACCCAGTTTTTATCTTTTCATCACTTTCAATACTTGGATCTCTGTAGTAGTACGCCGGGTTCAAATAGTAATTGGCGGCATGCAATGGGTGATGAAGTTGAAACTCCCATCTCGAGTCAACGAATTTCAACACATCTCCATACTTCTCCTCTTCCTCATCGAAGTTTGTCATAATCATCTTCCTTGGACTTGCCACGGCTTCATAGATGTAACCCATGGCGGGCATCTTCTCATTATCTACTAGCCTAAGCACCCTCACAAGAGGCCCCATTGCCTTAAGAGTGTAAACCACATCATTCCAAAATGAGTACATAAGCACAATCTTTGCCCAACTTTTCCCTTTCTATCTTTTCAATCTTTACATGTCTTCCACTCATCGGAGTTAAACATCTTCCTAAGGCAACCTTTCACAGTATTCAATCGTTGGAGAATGAGGAAAGAGGTAGCAAACCTAGTAATTCCAAACCGCACCAATTCTCCCTTGTTTGTGAATTTTCTCATTAGATTCAAAGAAGCGGAATAGTTATAGATAAAACCTACTATAGTCACACCATTCTTGATTGCCTTCTAGACCCTAGGAATTTTGGTACCAATGTCTTCCAACATCAAATCTATGGAATGTGCGGCACATGGGGTCCAAAACATATTATGTGTTGGTCCAGATAACGACAAAGTAAAAGACTAGAGGGGGGGGGGGTGAATAGTCTTTTAAAACTTTTGACGATAAAACAGTTTCTCAGATATGTGTGAAGATATCTGATACTTATATTTAGAGAGCGGAAGACTTTCTATGTGATAAGTGCACGTGCTTTGCAAGATATAAGTGTGTAAATACTCAGCAAGGTAAATAAAGCAATTAATAAGTTGCAGAAAGTAAATAACACAGATCTTTATAGTGGTATCTGAGGGTGGCGTAATCCCTCAACTAATCCACTCGCCCTTTCTCAGGACTTGAAATTCAATAAGATAGATATTGAGTTCTCCTTACAATAATCCTATCCCTTGATTTCCTTTTACACTAGGTTCCCAACCAAGTGTTCCCCCTGAGGTATTCCCCGACTTTCTCAGCCAAGTACTTCTTGTACTCAGAAACCTTTGAGCTATTCCTTAGTTTCCCAAACTAAGTACTTCCTACGCTCAGTAACCTTGGAGTTGTTCCTTAGTTTCCCAAACTAAGTACTTCATGTACTCCACGCCGTGTGTGGTGTTGGTTAAGGTAGTTTGTCAGGTGAGTAATCTTAATAACTTTCTCAGTTATGTAGGAATACTCTATAGAACAAGAATCACTTAACACACTTCACAATGTGTGGTGATATGTTCTTCACTGACCCAAGTCTATGTTAAATTTTCTAGAGAATGAATCTCAGATACTTGATCTTTTGATTCAACTCCTTCACAGATAGCAATGCTTGTTAAGGATCAGGACACTTAGAACTTTCGTGCTACTTAGAATTCAAGAGCTTGGTCGCAACAGTAAGCTAGAGAATTAGTAGTTTGAAGGCTTGTATGCTTGAATAAATAAGTTCGTAGATGTGTAAATTCTGTGTGTTTTTCAAGCATTTTAAGTGGTGATATTTATAGTTGAAAATCATGCCGTTTGAATAGTATCCGTTAAGCACAATGAAATTCAAACTATTGATATATGTAAATAGTACTGCAGAAGATGTTGTCTTTTCAGAGATTTCCTCTTTTGTTCAGATGTCTCTGTCTGTGCATTTATGGCACTGTACTATTTTTGTCCTGTAGTGCCAACGAAACTATGCACGCTTTCTGAAGCATTACATGTCCTTTTTCAGAGACCTTCACTTCTCCAGATACCTATTGAAACATTGTTTCCCAGAAACATAGTTTTATCCAAGGTATCTGAGCGTGGGTTTCTGTGGGCACTTTTCCTTACTTAGTAACCTAGTGTTCTCATATATCTTTTGCGAAACTTGTTTATTGAAAAAAACTTGTTTCTTCAAGGTATCTGGAAGTAGGTATCTGAGGAGACCAATCTCCTTAGTCTTCAGCAATCTTGTGCAGTCTTCGAATCTTCAATACGTTGAACTCTTCTGCTGGATGCCTCCTTTTTGGTCTTCTTTAAGGATATAAAAAATACATTCAGAGACCTAACATCTTATACAAGACTTGCTAGACTAACATACTCAGTAAACTTCATCTTTTACAATGTTCAAGTGAACTAAGAGTACTAGTTACCTTTTTTAGCTAAGATAAGTCATTAGGTTGCTGATCAAAATCTAAACAGATATTTCTAACAAATTTCCCCCTTTTTGATCAGTCAACGATGACTATCTTTAAAACCTATTACAACTTGGAAGAGGAAATAATCCATCACTTAATCATTTCTTATGATCTTTTCAATTCATTTAATTAAGTGCAGAAAGTAAACATCAACCAAATCACAAGGTGTGATCTTTGCTGACAAATTATCTTTTTATAGATTGATATCTGAGAGTAGGTTCATCAGAAATGCTACAAGGAAGGTTCACAGATAACTTTTACAATGAAGAAAACATATTACAGTACAATCAGCAAGATACAAAATACATAGTTAAGTTAGAACAACAGGAGTAACCAAGCCCCAAGTAAACATTCTAAATAACTAGTCTTCAAGTCTTAAAAAATCTTCAAGTTTTCAGTAACTCCATGGATCAATTTGCAAATTCCCTATCTCTAAATCTTTTGATGTCATCTGAGTAGTCATAGAGCAAAGTCCCGACTAACATCTCAGTCTCCCTTGCATAACCACAGATTTCTCTGTATGATTTGGTGGGATTCTTCTTGGCAAAGTGTTTGACCCACATATACTTTCCCCATTTCCAGGCATGCCCAATTCTGATATCTGATAGCTTGAAGTATTCATATATGATCCTCAAATATATGATGTCACCCTTGCATTGATCTTCAGTCATGTAGAATGACTCAAAGGGTTCCACAGCAAGTCTTGGCCTTGTGCCTATTCCAGTAATGTTTGGTAGTCTGTGCACATCATCAGGTTTTCCATAAGGACACTCATCAGTAAGGTCCTTCCTCATGGCTTCAACTCTCTTGACAACTTCAAAATCCAACCAAGCTTTGACATGATTGGTGTTGATCAAGATTGGCTTATCTTTTCTCCATGCCATGATTTGTTGATGGATGGGTACTGGAAATCCTTTTTCATTTACAAGCAAGTGCTTGAGTTCCAGTATCCATTTTTCTGATGAATACACCTGTAGGAGGAGGAGTTGTTGTCTGTCTTCACATATTCAATCATGGCATCTTCTGGATTTTGTGGAAGTACCCTGCCAAACTTCATATCCCTTGATCTCTTCCTCTTTGTCCTTGAATTTTCCCTTGGGGGATTGCTTGAAGAACCACCCTGGATAGACTTGGTATTTCCAGAGGGTGTTTTAGCTACCAATTGCTTTGCAGCAATAGGCTCAGATGAGCTAAATTCCCTTTTTCTTTTTCTATGAAGAGGAGTTTCATCATCATCAGTTTCCTCATCATCATCATCATTAAAGTTGTGCTTAGGAGATTTGCATGCATGTTTATTGCCTTGGGATTTGATTTGGCCTTCTTCTTCTTCTTCAAAAGACTCTTCAATCCCTATTACTTGTCTTCTCCTTGGGGACTTGGTTCCCTTTGGAGGTCTCTACGATCTTTCCTGTGATCTAGCCCTTTTTGTCACTCCTTGTTCAGGAATCTTCTGAGTGTGGCTACTATCTGAGTAGCAACTTGACTGGAGGAGGGCTCATTTATTCTGAGAGGTGGTAGTTCAGATCTTCTTTTGTTTCCTCTTCCTCTTCCTCTCTGAGCACCTTGACATCCTTCCCCCTTAGTCATTGTTGACTGACTAAGAATCACAAAAGATTCTGAGAGGGAGTCAAAGTTGCCTTGCAGATAGTTGTAAGCAGCAACCAACTTTTGCAGATCAGCCTTGACTCCTAATTTTGTTTGATAAGTCCTGTTTCCTTATCAGTGAACTCTTCCAGTGGGCCTTGAGTAGCATTTGATTTTCCAGCAGCATAGCTAGCCTCATTGAGGGCTTTTTCAGTAAGATTATTGTCATCATCCCTCACCATGCCTAGGTCTCTCTGAGCAATGACCAAGCTTGTTGTTCTCTGAGTGATTAACTCAGTGAACTTCTTCATTTCAGCAGGGACTGATGCAATCACTTCTTTATTTTGCTGAGACAACTCCTTTCTTAGAGTTGTCAGAACCTGGTATCTGGCCATGTAATCATGGGAGTTGAGATTTGGTACCTTACTGAAGCTTTGAGGAGCAATCAACTTTCTCTTTAAATGAGAAACTCCCAAATGATCATTGGCATGTTCTGCCAAGGTTCTGTCTTCTTCATCATATGGGTCTTCATCCTAGTGAGCTTTATCCTCATGGGCATTTTCATCAATATTCTCTAGCCCAGCAACCATCTCAGAGATGGGCTTCTTTCCTTTCAGTGAGGAGGAGGATGGTACATCTTTTGGTAATGCAGCCTTAGCATCATGCTTGTCTTCAGATGCTTGCTCAACATCTAATTCCTCAGCAATTGCCTCAACGGCAAGTCGGAGTTCCTTCATCTCAGCATAAGCTTCAATTTCCTTGATATTAAGATCTTCAATCTTTTGGAGCTTTGCTTTAGATTCAGCTATCTTTTCTTCCAGTTGAAAATTTAGCAGTTGTTTGAGTTGAGCAACTCTGGCTTGTGCATCCAATAAATACTGAGTGTTATCCTCAGAGTGCTCAACTACTTGTTCAGTAGTGTCTTTTTGTTGGGGAGAGGGATGGGTAGATCTCTGAGGAGATGGAGGAGGGGAATTCTGTGAAGTCCTCTCCGTGTGCTTTTGAGCAACTGAGGCATTGTTTCCTTGTGCAATCCCTCATGTCCCTGGTGCAGGGGCATCATCATCATCCTCATCCTTGTGATGGTCAGAAGGAGGTTCTTCATAATCATTTTCATCTGTCTCCTTCTCTTCTTCATCTTCAGAGACCAGATTGATCACTTCTGGAATAGTGATCATTTGCACATTTACTTCCTCTTGCTCAGAGGGTATGATTTGTAGAGACTTGGGAAAGACTGGCTTGAATGCCATGTGCATTCTGGTCTGACCATCTGCCTTTTCAAAGGCTTGAATGAGCTTGTGTGCCACTTACTTGATGAAGTCCTTATGCATTAGAGTAGCAAAAGAGTATTGCTCTGTTAGGAACATTGCATGGACATAGTTTTCAAGATCAAATGCTCTTTCTCTTCGAGTAGGGTGATCAGTGACCCTTGTTATTTCAGCCAAATCAGAGCATCTGAGTTTCTGCCATTTCTTAAAGTACTTGAGATGCTTTGGCAGAGTGTGATTCTTGAAAAATGGAAGTAAGTCCTTGTCTGAAACTTCAGGGACCACTGTGGCACTAGCTTGAGCCTGAAAGAGAGAGAGAGAGTTTTGAATTAGTTTCAAAACTTTAGTAGATATCTGGGTTTTAGAGTAGTCAAGTATTTGTGTTACCTGTGCATCAACAACAGGCTCAGATGGTTGGACTACTGAGGTTCCAGGTGCCTTAGATATCTTGGTGTGAGGAGACTTGGAAGTCTGATCCTCAGCATCCTCTCTTTCTTTTTGAACCTGAGAATAAAGTTAACATAACACTTAGAAATTTATTAAGAGAAATAATTAGACAATTTGATATCTGAGATGTCAATTACCTCCACATTAGGAGGCTCAGATGTTTGTTTCTCAGAAACTTGTGCAGTGTCTAGAATTCTCTCAGATGATGAAGGCTTGGTGACCTCATCAATTTCCATTGGTTGTGGGGATTGAGGTGGCACATCCCCAGCAACTTCTACTTCTTTTTGAGCCTGTAAGTAGAAAGTGTTAAGTATTTTTAGAAAAATGATCAGAGTATCAATGTGGGAAGTATAGATATCTGAGGTATATACCTTCTCAATAGAAGGCTCAGATTCTTGTTCCTCAGAGACTTTGTGAGTCTCTGGTTGATTCTCTGATGAGCTAGGCTTCTCAGCCTCATCATTCTTCTTCTCAGTTGGAGCCTATTAGAAACAATCACTTAATTAGTCATGTGTATAAACATATATCTGAAAAGTAATATCTTAAGGAACTCTCTATCACCTGTAGCACAGGCTCAGATTCCTTAAGTGGTGAGGCTGTGAGAGACTCCTTCTCAGTCTCTAAGGCAAGCTTTGCAACTTCCTCTTGTTCTTGTGTTTCTAATTCAGCCTGTAACAAAGAAATTTTAATAAGTAACAAGATTTAAGCATAAGTTATCACAAGTAAAGAGTTAAACCATTCAGCTACCTGAGCTATGTCAGGCTGACTGGTCTCTGAAACTTGTGAAGTTTCCATGCATTGGTCTTGTTGTTATTGGACCACTTCTTTGTTTGAAGTTTGAGGTACTTCGGACCTATCCTAAGTTTGGGACTCAGTTGCCTCCCCTGTTTGATCATTCTAAGTGGAGGTCTCAGCTTGATCCCTCTCATTGAGTTGGGGAACCTGCTCTCTTGTAGGAATTTCTTCAACATTGAAAAATACTGGAATATCATGTTGTAACTCAAGTACCATTTCAACATCCACTTGTGGATGTTGTGGTTATTGTGGTGATCTTGATCCGGATGTTGAAGGTGATGCTGTATAGGGCCTATCTAGATCTGCTTGAGACAGACTTTTAAGTGCTGAGGCATTGGCAGTATCCTCCAACACTAATTTACCACTCATCAGAGCATCTTCAATATGCTTAAGTGTTACTTGCTTTGATGATGTGTTTTGTCCAGTGACCTTGGACACAGTTGCTTCTTCAGCAACCTTTGGTGTGTGTGCTTCTTCAGCAACCTCTACACTTGTTGCTCTCTGAGCAACCTTTGAACTAGTTGCTTTCTCAGCAACCTTTGGACTAGTTGCTTTCTCAGCAACCTTTGATTTAGTTGCTCTTTCAGCAACCTTGGGAATTCCCCCTGATATTCAGATTACTCATCGAAATCTGGGACTAAATTATCAACAATCCCTGCTACTTCTATCTGAGTTTGAAGTCTCTCACTGCCTTTATTAGCTTTTATAAGTTCATCAGCAAGGTACTCAGCAGGAGTGATGAGTTCATCAGCAGTGGGGACAGATATCTGAGAGTCGACATCCACAATGGGAGCCTCTTTTGTCTTGCCAACAGACTTCTTCCTTGAAGTTCTGGGCTTTTTAGTCGCAACGGAACCTTTACCTCATCAGTCTTTCGTTTCTTGGAACCTTTCTGAGACACAGTAATCTTTTTCATCATGTTTGTATACTCATATTTGTAGAGCAGATTACTGTTGGCTATGTCAGCCTTCTCTCTGAGCTCAATGCCAAGTTTCTCCAGCAAGAAGCATATCTTTAGTCCAAAGCTCACTGTGGCTTTTGGCTCAGCAAGGCCCTTGACGATCATAGGCTCAAAGCCTTGTAGCTTCTTCACAAACTTCATGAAGGCGTACTTTCCCCAGTTGAATGGATTTTCCAGCCTTTTGTTCTGTTGAATTAATAAGAACATCATCATCCAGCGTTCTTGGCTTATCTGGTCGGCACCTCCTTGTAGACCATCAAAGCATCTATGAAGAATGCATGCCAACACATCCCAGTGAACTAACAGATGTCTGGTTCTGATGTCAGCAAGCTTGAAGTCGATGGGTGTATCTGATTTTTCAAGAACACACACAGCACTGTATAGCTGCTTCACACCTTCAAGGAGATCATCATCCTTAGTGTTTATTTCAAAATCATTTCCAAGATTTTGAAGTTCAAACAACTCACAGAAAGTTGTTAAGTTCAAAAGGATGTCCTTTCCTTGAACTTTTGATTTTGCAGACTATCTCAGTGCCTTCAGAAACACTGGAAATAATCCTGGAATTGTTGAAAAATTACAACACATCCAGTGAAGAAAATCCACTGGGAATGGCAGACAGGAAACCCTTGATTTGTGCCTTTTCAAGCATACCAAGGATCAACTTCCTATCAGCCTGGTTCTCAATAGCAGCAACTGGGTATTCCTCAACCATGGCACCAACCCAAATCATCATGTGATTTGAAGTCCAATGGCCAGGATTGAAGTCTCCTACCAACCGATTGTTCGTGATAACCAACACTGGTGCTTGCTTTTTAGCAGTACCAGAGGTAGTAGCCTGGGATTTCTGGGTAAAAGCACGTTTTGGAGCCATCTCTTTAAATAGTGAAATTTCTGAAAGTCAAAACGAGATTAGAGTGTGAGTTTAGTGATTCTTGCAGAATAACTAAGCGAAGAACAGAGATTTGCAGAAATCTTTGAAGGGTTTTTGCTATTTTTGTGTAAGTATGAATGTTGGATTAGGCGAAAGTGATTTCTTTTGCCAAAATCATATATATATATATATATATATCTATATATATGTATGTATGTATGTATGTATATGTGTATATGTGTATGTGTGTATGTATGTATGTATATGTGTATGTATGTATGTATATGTGTATATATATATATATATATATATATATATATATATATATATATATATATATATATATATATATATATATATATATATATATATATATATATTCATTTTACCCTCAACCTTTGATATCTGAGTACCCGTCTCAGCTATCTTTTTGCTAAGTGTTTCACCTTTCGCCTTTTATATCTGGATTCCCGTTCCAGATATCTAATCCCTTCTTTTTTCTTCATTTGTCTTACTGAGTTCTTGTCTCAATGACCACACTTTTAGCTCCTTGATAGTTCCATTAACCCAAGACTATGTCTCAAGGTTAGGAATCTACTTTCTTGCAGAGGCTTTGTGAAGATATCTGCAAGTTGATCTTCAGTACCAATCTTGAGTATCTCAATATTGCCTTTTTCAACATGATCTCTAATGAAGTGGTGTCTAACATCAATGTGCTTTGTTCTAGCATGAAACTTAGGATTATGAGTGATTGCAATAGCACTTGTGTTGTCACAGAAAATGGGATTTTTCTCTTCATTAATCTCATAGTCTCTGAGTTGTTGTTATATCTATAATATTTGTGAAGCACAACACCCAGCAGAAATATACTCTGCCTTAGTGGTTGATGTAGCAATTGAGTTTTATTTCTTGCTGAACCATGATAGTAGTCTAGCACTAAGGAATTGACAAGTTCATGAGGTACTTTTCCTATCAAGCATTGATCCAGCATAGTCGGCATTAGAATAGCCAACCAAACTCATTCCACTATCTTTTGGATACCATAATCTAACTTCTACAATACCTTTCACATACCTTAGAATTTTCATAGCAGTGTTGTAGTGTGATTGCAATGGATTTGTTTGAAATCTTGCACACACACCAACTGCATATTGAATATCTGGTCTCCTTGCAGTGAGGTATAGTAGAGACCCAATTAATTTCCTATACTTGTGTTCTTCAACACTCTTGTCAGATTCAGTATAGGTCATTTTGGTTCCAATGCTCATGGGTATCTTAGCATTCTTTTCAGAATGCTTTACATTAAACTTGTTGAACATATCTTTTGCATAATTTGTTTGACTAATGAATATTCCATCATCAAGTTGTTTGACTTGCAACCCTATGAAGTAATTCAATTCTCCCATCTTGTTCATCTCAAATTTACTTTTCATGAGCTTAGCAAAGTCTTCACAAAGTTGCTTGTCCTTAGATCCAAAGATTATGTCATCAACATATACTTGGACTAAGAGTAGTTTTCCATCATGGTTCAATGTAAAGAGAGTTTTATCAACTTCTCCTTTCTTGAATCCACTTTCCAGCAAGTATTTAGCCAATGTATCATACCATGCTCTTGGAGCTTGTTTCAGTCCATATAGAGCTTTCTGGAGTTTACATACCATCTTGCTTTCTGAGGAAATTTCAAAGCTTGGTGGTTGATCAACATAGACTTCTTCAGCAAGCTCACCATTTAGAAATGCACTCTTGACATCCATTTGGTAAACTTTAACGTCATTATGAGCTGCAAAGGCTAGAAATAGTCTGATTGCATCCAATCTTGCAACTGGAGCATATGACTCATCAAAATCTAGTCCTTCAGTCTGAGTGAATCCCTTGGCAACCAACCTTGCTTTGTTTCTGGTTATTTCACCAGACTCATTCATTTTGTTTCTGAAAACCCACTTAGTTCCAATGACATATATTCCTTCAACAAATGGAACTAGTTTCCAGACTTTGTTTCTCAAATTGATCCAATTCTTCTTGCATTGCAGAGATCCAATCTTGGTCTTTTAATGCTTCTTCAATAGTCTTTGGTTCAATATTTGAAATGAAACATCCATAGAGAGATTTTGCATTTTCGGCAATTGCTCTCCTAGTTCTTACCCCTTGGTGTAATGGACCTATCACATCCTTTGCAGGATGATCTCTTATCCATTTTATAATGGATTTTGAACTAGTGGGATCACTATCATGTTGATCTGAATGTGAATCATTATGATTGTGATGAGATACTTGTTCAGTACCTGAGATATCTGGCACAGGTGATGTGCAATAGATATCTGACACTTGTTCAATGTTTGGGGTATCTGAGTTAGGTCTTTCAGTAACCTCTGACTCAGAAAACTCTTCATAATGAAGATTCTCAGTGATTTGATCCATTTCTAAATTTCCTAGAGCAAACTCTTCATCATGCCTTAGAGTCATCTTGTTGTTACTTGACATTGGTTGTCTTTCATCATCAGACTCATCCTCTAAGTGTATGACATTATTATTACCTCTCTGAAATTCTTGTTCAGAATCTTTGATCATTAGTTCTTTGAACCTATCTGAGAGTTCTTCATTCAATGGTACTTTCTTGTTTCCTTCATAGAATACCACATGGACAAATTCCTCAATCTTTTTTGTCCTTTTGTTGTATACTCTATAGGATTTGCTATTCATTGAATAACCAAGAAATACACCTTCATCTGCCTTTGGTTGAAATGTTCTTAGATATTCTTTTCCATTGTTAAGAACAAAACATTTGCAACCAAACACCCTTAAATGTTTGATACTAGGGGGTCTACCAATCAATAACTCATAGGGAGTCTTCTCATGGTGTTTGTTGATCAAACATCTATTCTGAGTGTAGCATGTTGTATTTACAGATTCAACCCAATAGATTTCACTTATTTCAGTGTCAGTTAGCATTGTTCTCGCCGCTTTTTTTAGGGTCCTATTCTTTCTTTCAGCAACACCATTTTGTTGTGGTGTCCTTACTGAAGGTAGTTGATGTTGTATACCTTTGCAGGTAATGTGTTCTTACTACTTGGTCTATCTTGATGTTGTATACCTTTGTTGTTTTTTTCGTTTTTGCTTTTTTGTATTGTTCTTATTATTTTTTTACAAAAGAATATTCAATCGGAAAGCGAAGATCCGTTATATTACACACACGGGGTTAAAGAGTATTCTACTTCATTGCCAAATGCCTTCCAATTTCTATCGGTT
The DNA here is from genome assembly GCA_026545765.1 of Plantago major. Classification (NCBI taxonomy): domain Eukaryota; kingdom Viridiplantae; phylum Streptophyta; class Magnoliopsida; order Lamiales; family Plantaginaceae; genus Plantago; species Plantago major. The sequence continues at coordinate 41,004,437 of CM048843.1, read as the reverse complement.
GCTAGGTACCGACAAGTTCTTCTTCAAGCCAAGTGACGTTTCTGGGCCTTTCACACGGATTCACAAGAACCTACTCTAAAGAGGGAATTCCTCCTTATTATTATTTTTATTATTAACTATAAACTTTTCAACACAAGTAGTACGTACGCATTTAAATGATTTAAACGAAAGATAACCAAGCTCACGATAAAAAAAATTTACATGAATCTGAGAACTCTTTTATATACTGGTTTACAAACTCAGTACCATGGTCTGTTCTGATCACAGATACCTTGTCATTTTTCATGACTTCAAGCTTACTCAGTAAGCTAGGTATCTCGACCCTTGCGTCAGATTTATGTTTGAGGAAAACAACCCAAGTGAATCTCAAGTAGTCATCCACAACAACCAGACCATACTTCTTTCCTGCATAACTTGTTACAGAGGACTCAAAGAGATCCATATGTAATAGTTGCGATTCCTCCTAATGGAATGTCTAGTTTTAGACTTGAAAGATGTTTTGGCTTGTTTCCCTAATTGGCAAGTTGAACATACACCATACTTTCTGTATGCCATTTTAGGTAATCCAACAACCAACTCTTTCTTGGCTAGCTTGTTCAGAGTTTTAAAATTCAAGTGACTCATTCTTTTGTGCCATAGCCAATTTTCTTCAGTGTAGCTAGATTGACTCACCATGAGGTATTATTCAATTGTGGCAGATTCCCAGTCGGCAACATAGAGACTTCCTTTCCGCCTAGCAACCAAGACTACCTGCTTTGACTCATTATCAATCAATTTGCAGAATTTTGATTTGATCTTTATTGAGAACCCCTTGTCAGCAAATTGACTCATGCTTAGGAGATTATATTTCAATCCCTTTACATGAAATACAACAGAGATTGTAAGGGCTCCTAATTTAGGATCTCCAAATCCTACAGTTGGATTTACTTCTCCTCCAGAAAACCTGATATCTGATCTAGTGTTGCAAACTTTGTAGTTACCAGATTTGCTTTATCTCATGTCATGTGCTTCCCACATCCACTATCAAAATGCCATGTTGGATTCTTCTTTAGAGTGTTCTGCACAGATAGGAAATAGGAGTTAGGTTCTCATTTCAATTATGGAACCTTCTAGACTAAACATTCTTCCAGTAGGAATCCATTTTTGTATGTATTTCTTAGGAACATGCTTTTGTCTAATAGTAGCATAAGGGGGAATTCTATGTAAATGAGAAGTGTCATTATTAAAAATTATTTTCCTTCTTGGTGTGTTCCTTGGTGCTCCTCGTGGTGCTTTCAGATACCTGTCAGGTTGCTGAGTTTGCTTTTCAGCGAACTTAGCTTTCCTTATCAGATTTCTTCTAGCCCTGGCATTGTGATTGTTTGTGGCTTGTTCTTTCTTCCACTTCTGATGATTGCTATGAGCAATCCTAGCTTTTATCCATCGTTCTTGCTCTTGTTTATATTCATGAGCAAGTTGTTTCCCGATGGCTTTGTAGCCAATGCCATTTCGAGCACCTGGTGCTATCTGAGTTCTCCTCTCAGCGGCTCTGCTAGTCTCTGGAACGTCTTTCTTTCCAGAAAACGTAACATTGGAAAATTTGTCTACTCCAGCAATCTTTCCTTTCTGAGAGACATAGCACTGTGTGTGGTTACACTTTTCAGTGTATTGTCCTTTTACAGGAACTTTCCCAACAGATTTCTTTGGAACTTGTTTTTCCCTTAAAGGTTTGGTCGCAACTGCCTTTTCTTTGTCAACAGCCTTAGCTTTCTGATCAATGTTATAGGTTGTTTGGGAACTACCTTTCTGAGCACTAACAAATGTCATTCTTTCATCACTCTTATTCAGAGTGGTAGAACTATTTGTTTGTGTGTTCAGCCCAAGTCCTCCTTTTTCTGAAGAATCTCTTAGGTAAGAATGTACTTCAGTGAGAGTGTCACTTGCTTTGGCATAAGATTGGAAGCACAATTCTTTCTTTTTGAGTTCCTCATTCTTAGAAAGAAGACTTTCGCACTTCTTTTGAAGTGTATCCATTGCCTCTCTATGTGACTTCTCTGTCTCAGATATCTATGCTTTGAGAAATGCATTTTCTGCATCCTTTGTCTCAGATATCTTGGTCAGTTGTAAATTCTCCTTTTCAAGAGATTTCTTTTCATCTTCAAGAATTTTGGTTCTAGCTTGGCCCACCAAAAATTCTCTTTCATAAAGATCAACACTACAAAAAAAAAACCAGTTTTAGCGACGGAATTATCCGTCGCTAAAACAGTGCCGATCCGTCGCTAAATCCTTAGCGACGGATAACCCTCCGTCTCCAAACCAATCGTCACTATTTTTTTTTGGCGACGGATAAGTATTCCGTCGCTACATAACGACGAACTGGCGACGGATTAATCCGTTGACCAGTCCGTCCGAATTGGCAACGGATTACTTATCCGTTGCTAATTACAGACGGGATTTAGCGATGGATTTGTTCCGTCGCTAAATCCCAGCACTAAGTTGGCCTTAGTTCGGTTGACATTTAGCGACGGAACAAAATCCATCGCTAAATTCAATGGGCTAATTCGCCCTTAGTTCGTGAATTTAGCGACGGATTTTCTTCCGTCGCTAAATTCACTGTTTAAAATATTTTTTTTTTAATGTTTCCGTTTCACCTGTTTTTTCACATAATATAATCATAGATAATATACCCGAAACAATTAAATTGCATTAATATATCCGAAATAATATAAATTATCCGAAACAAGAAGAAGGTGAAATAGTGTCAAATTATCCATAACAAGTCCATAATAAGTCTGATGTAACTAAGAATAATCGGGAGGAGGCGGTGGGTGAGACTGGGAAGAACTACTGAACATCTGGGTCAAAGCGTCCATCCATTTGAGCCATCTGAGCTGTTCCTCAAACACTTGCTCGTAAGTCGCCTTGGTCATGACTATTTCACAGTGGAAGAGTCATCATCTCTTGAACCTGCTCCTGTGTGTAGAGATTAGATCGCGATCCTGATCCCTTGGACACTGAGAAGCTACCAGAACTCATGGAAGGGCCCAAATTTCCCAATCCATACATTCGACCCTTACTGTCCATTGAATTGACCTCGAAGAAGATCTGATCTTGCTCTTCAATTGACAGCTCATGACCGTCGATCATCCTCTCGTCCATCCTCCTCTCGACCTCACTCTGCAATTGTTGGTTGCATACGAAATGAGATGAATTTTAGGAATCACTTTAAAATACTCAAATACACATGTTAACCTTAAGAAAAGCGTCTGTAATACGCTCGGCCCTCACGTCGATCAGATGCCATTCTTGACTTAGCCTTCTTGAAGTGGTACATAGCACTCTTGGTACCTCTATTGGCCTAAAAAAACATATGTTCAAACAAGTAGTTAGTTGACAGGTGTGAAAGCAAAAAACTGTTATGTATCATATTCCAAGTCATAAACAACATATTTACTAACCTCCATCACGTGATCTGTAAAAACAACTCGCGACCCATAGTAATGTCAGCGATTGCCGTGCCATCTCATGGCTCGGATAAACGATTTTTGTCATTCTTATGCGCTTGATCACGGGCGAAGGGATCATTCCAAGACGTCTCCCACGTGCCCACTCGTCATCCCCCAGAGTTGGTTGCTGCGTGTCTCCTTCATTTTGTAGACCATTTTCCGTAGATGTCGACCACAAAGTCTCGAAAGCGAATCTGTTGGGACACCAGGGCATTGGGAATGTAGTAGTCCTTTTACAACAATTCCATTCAAAGTAAAAATTACAAAAGTTTAAAGAAAGATAACAATTTAAATATAACACTCAAATGTAGTTGTCCTACAACAATTCAATTCAGTGGCTAACATACCACTCAAATGACACAACAAGTTCATAAATGGTGACTAACACATCAAAACAAGCTTAGTGGCTAACATACCACTCAAATTGTCCTAAAATTGACTAACACAATGGTGACTAACATATCACCCAAGTTCAGTGGCTAACATACCACTCAAATGACACAACAAGTTCATGAATGGTGACTAACACATCAAAACAAGCTTAGTGGTAACATACCACTCAAATTGTCCTAAAATTGACTAACACAATGGTGACTAACATATCACCCAAGTTCAGTGGCTAACATACCACTCAAATGACACAACAAGTTCATGAATGGTGACTAACACATCAAAACAAGCTTAGTGGCTAACCACTCACAGATATAGTGACTAACATACCACACACATTAACACAATGATTAAAAGAACAAATAAAGCATTCATTGTAACATTTAAGCTTACGCGCAGCTCGTCGAAGTAAAAGTGCTTCATCCGGTCCGGGACGTTTGACCACTTCTCGCCTCCCTGTCCCGGCATCTCCCGCCTCCCCCTGAAGATTTTGCCTAGTTTGTCCGAGGCATCCGGAGGCCAAAACCTGTTATCAATGAGACAAACAAGAAACAAATATTCATTAGTATAATCGTGTAACATATATTTATCTTAAGTGTATGTTCTACAAATCCATAATACTTACTTGTTCCTGCCGTTGGGGAACAACACCGGCTTCCCCTGAAATGTAGCACCGTCCGTCAACGTCAAGTAGGGACACCCGTCAGAGGGGTAGTCACCAGGAGCATGTGCCGTGTAGTAGGTGGAGTCTCTGGTACTGAGGCCTGCTGCTCCCTGATGTCGTATCCAACGAGAGGACTAGTACCATGACTCGCTGGTATACTACTAGAACCCGCTGGACTAGCACCCCTACACCCGGGAGGAAGGTATGTCGACTTACTTTGGCGCGGCATCTGCAAGAGCATATAAGAAATTGCAAGAAAAAATGTGTTAGTAAAGAATACATGAATATGCATGTAAATTAAACATATACATTTGACAGATATTAACGCACAAAAAGTAATAATAATCAACAACTAAGCATATATACACATAACAACTAAGCATACAATACACACATACCCTCGTCCTCCTCGGCTATTGTTAAGTCTATAAATTGATCTTCATGCAGGTCTATGAACTCATCATCAGCTTGTACAGGCTTTCTCGCTGTGTGATTGGCGACCTCTTCTTGATACGAGTTGGTAATTGAGTCGTCCTTATCAATGTACTCTAATCTGGAGCAGGCCTGTATATGCATCGCAGCCAACCAGTCCGCCTTATCGCGTTTGAGGCTTGGATATTCAATAAACACCACCTGCCGTGCTTGAGTCGCCAAGATAAACGGTTCATACTTAGTACGATACCTCTTCCTATGGTTAATTTCTACCATCTGATAGAGCTCGTGTTTCTGCGTACCACTTGAAGTAGGATCATACCATTCAACATCAAACATAAAGGTTCTTTTCAAAGGAAACCCCGGATATTCAAGTCGCACAATTCGTCTCAGGTTCCCGTAGAAATCATACAAATCATCAGTTGCATCTTGATCTTGCCCCCTGACACACACCCCAGAATTGCTTGTGGCCATGGCGATGTTAGACTCAATTGTTTGAAACCTAAGGCCATTTACTATGTACGATGAGAATGTGGAGACCTTTCTGTTTGGTCCCTCTGCTAGAGATTCTAAGTAAGGACATGTGACTTTGTTGACAGGATTTCGTACGTACTCCTTGAACCAATCTACAAATTCTGTTTCCAACTTCTCTTGAACCAGTTCTTCAATTACGTCATCTGCCATTGTTGGATTCTTCACTCTGAAAAGGCTGTGGACACGATTACATGATTAGATATATATAGTAGTTAGAAGTTAAAATCCATGTGTTAGCGTAAGAAAGCTACTCACCGAGCATAAATCTCCATAAATTTGTCAACTTGACAGATTCGAGAGGACATAATATGGTCGCCTTGACTCCTTATCCATTATTCATCTTTTCTTCTCCAATAGGTCTCCCGGAGACCCTAAAAATTGAAATGGAAACGTCATCATCCTCTTGAACTTCAAATGTGTCTGCGTTTCTGGACGGCCTAGATGCCTTCGTCGGGACATGGTCCCCAAAGTAATAGGAGCAGAAGATTGCAACTTCCTCTCGCACGTAGGCATTGGCCATCGATCCCTCAGGCTTGCCTTTGTTGCTGACATACCTCTTCAATTTCCCCAAGTACCTGTAATGCATATATGTTGATGTAACACAATGTAACTTGGGAAAATTCAGACTTTATAAGTAAATGATTGCCTTGATTACACACCTCTCGAATGGATACATCCATCGATACTGAACCGGTCCAGCAAGCCTCGCTTCATGTGGGAGGTGAACCGGCAAGTGCTCCATAGAATCAAAGAAGCTCGGAGGAAAGATACGCTCGAGCTTACATAGAATCAATGGTATGTTGCTTTCAAGATTTGCTAATACTACATCGTTAAGCACCCTTGAGCATAAATTCTTGAAAAATAAGCTCAGCTCGGTGATCGCAATCCATACAGGTTTAGGTAGCATTTCTCGAAATGCAACAGGGAGAAGCCTCTCCATGAACACATGACAATCGTGGCTCTTCATCCCGTACATCTTTGTCCTCTTCACATCCACACACCTCCCCAACTTTGAGGCGTAATTGTCGGGGAACTTCAATCCCCTCATCCAATCAAATAGTTTGTTCCTAGATTCAGTGTCAATTGTGTAGCATGCCTTGGGCCACTGCTCCTTATGATTCTGCTTTGTCAATTCGGGCCTTTTCACAATGTATCCAACTCGGCTCTAGATTTAGGGGTGTCCTTTGTTTTTCCGGGAATGTTGCAAATCGTGTTGAATAAGTTCTCGAACACGTTTTTCTCAATGTGCATGAAATCCAAGTTGTGACGTATAAGAAGACTGCTCCAATAAGGCAAGTCCCAGAAGATGCTTCTCTTCTTCCATCCACAATTTTTGCTAATTTTCTCGTTATGCTTATCCGACCCACTTTCATAAGACCCAACCTATCTATCTCCGCAAGTATTTCTGCACCAGTAAGTTGTCTCGGGGCGCCTTTGTTCACTACAAAGCCCTAAGCGTACATTTCTAGGCTCGGCTACAAACTCCGGGTAGGTCTTATCGAACTGTTTCCATGCGGGTGAGTCTGATGGATGCTCGATTCTACCCTCTTCCGGGATTACTCGCTCCTTGTGCCACCGCATTTTATCGGCACAAGCACTTGAAGCGTACAACCTCTTCAAACGAGGTGCTAGAGGAAAATATCACATTTTGTTATGTGGTAGATTTTTCTTCTGACGTTTCTTTGCAGCCCCCTCCTTGTAACGCTTGTACCGGTCCTTACCACAGAACTTGCACTTCAGTAGATCTTTATCCTCCCCCCAATAGATCATGCACATATCCTCACAACAATCTATGGTTTCCATGGGCAACCCCATACCCCGCATCTTTTTCATCGCCTGGTAAAAGTTGGTGGGAACTAGATTTTCTTCCGGACAAAGATCCGACATTACTTATACCCATTCATTGAAGCTCGCTTGATTCTTTTAGCCTTCTGACTCATTAATGAGGCAACAAAGACAACTCGCTTCACTACATCCGGATAAATCGGCTTCTTTGTTGATTCCAAAGAAGTCAAAGAACACGATCCGGGGATTCGGAGGCTCCTCCACATTCCCCTCGGTTACTGGCTCCCTGGTGTCCATGAACTCTGGACCCGCAACATCATACACCATTTGCTCCATCCGTTCATGATCATAATTAGCATCAGATGTAGACGTATTTTGAGTACTTACGATCACATTTTTCTCCTTCCTTTTACGCTTTGAGAGATGCTCATAATCCATGAACGGTGCTCGTGTCTCACCATGATAACACCATACCTCATACTGAGACACGAACCGCTTACGTTTCAAGTGCTCCACTACCGTTTCAGGAGGCAAAAATTGTTTATTCCTATATTTGTTCGCATTGCAAGGGCACTTCATCTTACCCCCACTCAAACAAGTAGTTTGTGTAAGCGCAAAAGTGATGAAGGATTCAACCCCTTCCACAAAACTAGACTGAATTCTGCCATTCACTATACGACGGTACATCCATGAACGATCGGGATTCATAATTATATGATTAGCCTGACGCGTCTACAATTATTAGATTTATAACATGCATTTTACGTTAATATAATCACCAAATAGTATCAAAACACTTAATTAAATCTTCATAATCTAGTGTATATATACGAATTTATCGAATCAAAATTACTACGTACTTACAAACATCCTAACATTATACTAATTAACAATACAAATTCACAATCAATATATCAATTGCACAAAGTTAACTAGCTAGTATACTATAGCTCTCATAAACATACAATTGATATAATTAGTCGAAATTAACAAAATTTCCAATTTTGTCAACAAATAAGGGTTCCAAAACACTCAACTAAATCATTCTAATCCTACTACATATACGAAAATATCAAATTAACAACCCTACATACTTCCAAACATCTTAACATTATACTAAAAATCCAAATTCACAATCAATATATCAATTGAACATCTCAAAGTTAACACACTACGTAATATAAGCTAAACTGACTACTACATGCTTACAATAAACATGCAATTGCTCAAATTAGTCGAAATTAACAAAATCTCCAAATTTGGCAAAGTTAGGGTTTTAGCCAAAATACCTTCGATTTAGCTGAAAAAAGATGAAATTTATTGACCACACGAGCTCCTTGTCCCACAGGCTTCGAGAAGACTCCAAAATTGGGAGCAATTGAGATTTGGTCGGAATTTGGAAATGGCGAATGAAGAAGGAAGAAGGAAGAAAATGAATCTGCTGAAAAATAGAGAAGACTGCCCGATTCTATATTGATTTTAGCGACGGATCGCTATCCGTCGCTAACGTCCGTCGCTAAATAGCGACGGATATCGATCCGTCGCTAAAATTAATTTTACTTTTTTTTATTTTTTTTATCCGGTCAACTTATTTAAGGACGGATATAATATCCGTCCCTAATAACGACGGATATTTTTATCCGTCGCCACATAGCGACGGAAACACATCCGTCGCTAATTTAGCGACGGATTAGAGACGGATTGAGCAAATTCGCTCAATCCGTCTCCATTCCGTCACTAAACCTAGCGATTCGTCGCTAGTCTACGTCGCTATTTGACAGATTTCTTGTAGTGCAAGTTCCCTTCTGAGATGTTCTAGATCACTGATTCCTCCCACGTCACTCTCATAATTTATAAATTGAGAAATGTTGGTTACCTCATCAGCCATTAGGCAAGACTCAATATTGGAGCAATCTGGATAGATCTCCTCAGCAACCCCACACATTTCTCTTTTCTTTTGACCAAAGTCAACCAAATCATGAGTGATGCCACACAACTTAGGTGAAGGTAGCTTGGTGTCATCTGAGTCTTCTTCCTCAGGTTCCGACTCAATATCAAGAGCCTCCAGTTGGATTTGAATCTTTTTCATTTCTTCATTGAGCAAAGCTCTCTGACCTCTCTTGAAATTTCTTCTATCTTTCTTATCACCTGTCTTTAGCTTATTGAAAGCAGGGCAGTCCATTTTAAAATGACCAGGTTTACGTGATAGAAAGCAGATATCGTTTAGATTTCCGCTTCCTCGATACTAGATGCTTGATGGTAGAAGCATTGTTCAAATGAGCTTGCATATTTTTGTACTGGTGATAGTTTGAGCCTAGATGCTTTTTCAGCTTCTCTTTGGCTTTTCTTCTCTCAATCTCCTGGCTGACATATTTTCTCATTTGCTTTACATCAAGAGCATTTTCCTCAGTCACTTCTGTGGTATCCTTCTTTTCATAAGTACCTTGTGTCACTAAAGCAACATTGTGAACATTCTCAGCAACCACTTGTCCTCTCTGAGTAGTTTCATAGTTGACAGTAGCTAAGTGAGGTTGAAATAGAAGTACTGAGTATGTTCCCAGTTTTGGTTCAAGCTTGTCACGATAGTCTTAACCTTTTCAGAGTTAGAGTATCTCTCACTTTCACCAAGTGTAGCCATTTCACTCATCAGTGTGGTAAACCGGAAATCTAGTTCTTCAAGAGTCTCTGAGGGACCTTGTTTGAAGTTTTGGAATTTGAGCTTCAAAATTTCGAACTTATATTCCTTGGTTTTCTCAGTACCGGCACAGATTTCTTCAATCAGTTGCCAGGCCACTTTCGCCGTTTTTGCACCCCACAGTTTACACTGTATGTGCTCTAGTGTAGAATGTATGATGATATTACGAGTTTGACCATCCAACCTATTTCTCTTTGCATCTTCCGATGTCCAGAGTTCTATGGGTTTTGGCTCATAAACAATTCGACCGGTAGATCTTCCACTGGTTGACGCATCTGTTTGTGGGGAACCATCACTATCTTTATCAGTGGGTTCTTTGTCAGTGGAGTCCTTGTCTCGAACATTAGAAACCTCCATGACTTGCTTGAGTTGTTGAATGACTATGGGGCCATTCTTTATAACTTCGATCATTTCGTCACTGATGGCTTCTAGGTGGAGCATCATGTTGTTCTTCCATTTCTCATAGTTCTCTGTCTTGAGAACTGGAGCCTCACTTAAAGACATCCTGCAGCAAACACACTAAACAATCAAATCAAGTGTAGGTGAAAAGCAGTTAGTGGGCACTTATCTGGGATCTAGGTTCAGTGCATAAGGCTTGGGAACCTGCTGCTCTGATACCACTTGTTGGTCCAGATAACGACAAAGTAAAAGATTGGGGGGGGGGGGGGTGAATAGTTTTAAAACTTTTGACGATAAAATAATTACTCAGATATGTGTGAAGATATTTGATACTTATATTCAGAGAGCGGAAGACTTTCTATGTGATAAGTACACGTGCTTTGCAAGATATAAGTGTGTAAATAATCAGCAAGGTAAATAAAGCAATTAATAAGTTGCAGAAAGTAAATAACACAGATCTTTATTGTGGAATCTGAGTGTGGCGTAATCCCTCAACTAATCCACTCGCCCTTTCCCAGGACTTGAAATTCACTAAGATAGATATTGAGTTCTCCTTACAATAATCCTATCCCTTGATTTCCTTTTACACTAGGTTCCCAACCAAGTGTTCCCCCTGAGTTATTACCCGGCTTTCTCAGCTAAGTACTTCCTGTACTCAGAAACCTTTGAGCTATTCCTTAGTTTCCCAAACTAAGTACTTGTTGTGCTCAGTAACCTTGGAGTTGTTCTTTAGTTTCTCAAACTAAGTACTTCCTGTACTCCACGCCGTGTGTGGTGTTGGTTAAGGTAGTTTGTTAGGTGAGTAGTCTTAATAACTTTCTCAGTTATGTAGGAATACTCTATAGAACAAGAATCACTTAACACACTTCACAATGTGTGGTGATATGTTCTTCACTGGCCCAAGTCTATGTTAAATGTTCTAGAGAATGAATCTCAGATACTTGATCTTTTGATTCAACTCCTTCACAGATAGTAATGCTTGTTAAGGATCAGGACATTCAGAACTTTCGTGCTACTTAGAATTCAAGAGCTTGGTCACAACAGTAAGCTAGAGAATTAGTAGTTTGAAGGCTTGTATGCTTGAATGAATAAGTTCGTAGATGTGTAAGTTCTGTGTGTTTTTCAAGCATTCGAAGTGGTAATATTTATAGTTGAAAATCATGTCGTTTGAATAGTATCCGTTAAGCACAATGAAATTCAAACTGTTGATATATGTAAATAGTACTGCAGAAGACGTTGTCTCTTTTCAAAGATTTCATCTTTTGTTCAGATGTCTCTGTCTACGCATTTATTGCACTCTACTATTTTTGTCCTGTAGTGCCAACGAAACTATGCACGCTTTCTGAAGCATTACATGTCCTTTTCCAGAGACCTTCACTGCTCCAGATACCTATTGAAACATTGTTTCCCAGAAACATAGTTTTATCCAAGGTATCTGAGCGTGAATTTCTGTGGGCACTTTTCCTTACTCAGTAACCTAGTGTTCTCATATATCTTTTGTGAAACTTGTTTATTGAAAAACACTTGTTTCTTCAAGGTATCTGGAAGTAGGTATCTGAGGAGACCAATCTCCTTAGTCTTCAGCAATCTTGTGCAGTCTTCGAATCTTCAATACGTTGAACTCTTCTGCTGGATGCCTCCTTTTTTGTCTTCTTTAAGGATATAAAAAATGCATTCAGAGACCTAACATCCTATACAAGATTTGCTAGACTAACATACTCAGTAAACATCCTCTTTTACAATGTTCAAGTGAACTAAGAGTACTAGGTACCTTTCTGAGCTAAGATAAGTCATTAGGTTGCTGATAAAAATCTGAACATATATTCCTAACATTATGCCTCTTGGTTTCCAACATTTCGCCTAGATAAAGTACATATGAAATGTGAAATAAGTTAATAATCTTATAATCGTTAGAAATGAAATGAAGTTAAATTAACTTAAAGATATGAAACTAATCCTACCGGCCAATTTGTAGTTTGCTCCATTGTCCCTCACAACTTGCACCACATTCTCTACGCCCATCTCAACCACGAACGAATCAAGAAGCTCACAAATCCTTTCTCCGATTTTGGAAACCGAAGAAGCATCAATACTTCTCACAAACATCGACCCGGATGGAATATTCACCAAAAAGTTAATAAAACCCCTATTCTTTCTATCACTCCATCCATCCGACATGATAGAACATCGAACCTTCGATCTTTCTTCCAAGTAACGTTTCATCAAATCATTGGTGTACTCCACCTCCTTCAAAAATGGAACTCTTATCTCATGATAACTTGGACCCTTAAAGTGTGGTCCATATTGCCCAACCGCTTCAAGCATCAACTTGAAGCTCTTTGACTTCACAACATTAAATGGAATGCCATTGGTGTAAAAAGACCAACATACATATTGGCCAGTTCTCTCCCGGGCTTCTTTGTCATAATGATCATTAATGGATGTTTGCCTCTTCTTGCTTTGGATGCTTACTTCCGGAGATTCATACATGTACCTATCCAATGGGCCTTTTGGAATCCTCTTCGAGGCTTGAGAGGAAGTTGTCATTGTATTTGGTCTCTTTCCCTTTGACCTTAGATTTGAAATTTTTTCAATCTCTACAAGTTCCACATCATCCTCTTTTGCATCTTGCTTCTTATTTTTTGCTCCTCTCAATGTCTCTTTAACATGTTCTGGAGTTTTAGCACAAGAAGTGAAGTGACATCTCCTTTCTTTCCCATTTGATGGTCCTTTGCCCTTATAATACTGTTGAGGGGTTGAGCCTCAAACGCTAACTAAACTACTACAAGTCCCTAATCTAAGATCCGCATCCAACTTGATGTCCGACCTGAGAACTTTGTCCGAGCAGGAGCACCTGAAAAGACTAGGGGGGGGGGGTGGTTAGATGGGTAACTCAGTTTGCTAGATGTCAAACCAGGAAGAGACTTTACTGAACAGAGAGTAGAAAGCACTCAATGTAGTAGTTATGAGGGAAGTTATGATATGAGTTGACTATCACTTTATGACTTATGACTTGAGACTTACCTTAATGTATGGAACCTTGTGTTATATTTATAGTCATCATGTACTTATGAAGTGGTTCATAAGATGATGCCAAGTGTATGTTCAGGATTTGGACAACAATGCTCCATTGGCCAATGGCCCAATAGTATGTGAGAGTCCAACACCATTAGATGGGCCAGGGAGGGTAGATTGGTCCTTTTACCTCTCAGAGTACTATTCCTGCTGATGGGTCCGCGTGAGACCTTTTAGAATGATCCAAGCTCTGTTGAGTTGGTTTGTTCCTAGGTAATTCATTGACGGTCCGAGACAGTAGCTGCTCGGAAGTATCTTGGAGGTTCCAATTTATACGTTTGGTCTTATTGTTAAGATGGCGTCCGAGTTTTTCTCGTCCGGTCCGTTTGGCATCCTAGGATTGACAGTGTGTGGTACTTTGTGAGACCATGTGACCTCTTGTCAGGTACGGAAGTCGTGCACCTAGCTAGGTTGGACCAGCTAAAAAGGTGTATTGACATGAGCATACTGGTTGACCCGAAAGGTTTTCCTTAAGGCGGACTAGCCAAGGTCGGACAAGTACTGAATTGGCTATTTTAGCCTTGATGCGCTCTAGGACACGCTCTATGGCGCCCTTAACGGATTGGACATATATCCATATCAACATATGTCCCCCTAGTTTCCAAGTATCTTAGTATAAGATAGTTGTGGAACTATAAGTAGAAGGACAAGTGTGTCTTATAGTGTGTCCAAATCATTAAATGTGAAGGAGAAAATCCCTTCTTTCCGTGCTAAAAATCCGTATCCGTGTTTCAGAAATATAATATATCTCTCTCCCCCCCCCCCCCCTTCGTTCTACAGTCCGAGATAGAAAAAATCCCGGACTGTAGAAGGAAATGGTATTTGTATCTGAGATATATCGAGATCCGAGTACAGATTTAGGATTTAAAGAAGTCTCATGTGGAAGAGTGTATAGAAAGTGATCCGTTGCGCTGGATATGTGAAATGGTTCACCTGGGCCGATGAATAGTGATCCAAGAGGCCCAATAAGTCGTCCGTCCAGCCCATGAGTGACGATCCCGATGTAGTGGAGAGTTTCCAAAATAAATTTAATGGGGCGTGATGTAATTTCGCCAAATGTGAACCGATGCAACCGTTGGATTGAAATGATCAACGGCTGGGATTTAAATCCAAGTGATGCGACGTTTCGGCTTCCCCAACTATCCCTCTATAAATAGTTTGCCAGATCTGTCATTTTCACACTTTAGCCAAATCGAATCCAGAGCAATCCTAAGCAATCCGAGCAAATAAAAAACTTCCGAGCAATCAAAACTTCCAGTGAGCAATCTAATCTTCCGTGCAAGTCACTTTCGGAGAGCAAGCAAGGCTTTGGCGTTCGTCCATCTTTCTCAAGTTACTTTACAAGTAAGTAAATCTTGTCTTTTTTAAATTCTGACTGAATGTTCTTCTGTCTCGGATGTGTTTTGTTGAATTTCCATGCTCGTATGCTGTATAGATGGGAAGTTTTTGGCCAAGTAATGTGTTGTATATTGAATGTTGGTGACTCTAGTATTGCATGCTTTCCGTAGTTGAATTATGGTGCCAATTTGTACTCATGACTTGTAGATTGGCCCTGTGAATGTGCCATGTATGGTAGATTATATCGCCCGTAGGTTTGTTGAAATCCTTATTGCCTTGCTTCGTGTATTAGATAACAGTGCCAATTGGCACATAGAATTCCCTTGTGGCACGGTCTAGTGCGACAGGTTAGGTGCCAGTAGGTAGGGAAAAATGACCCATAGGAACTCCCAATAAATTAGGATGTCTTCGGACAATTGGACTTAATAAGATACATAAACGAACTCTCGGACGACCACAACATCATTTTCTGATCCGTTTCCTTGTGCCTTAGGATGTCCGGGAGTGATAGTCAGAACCAACACGAAGTTCAAGACTATGATGACGGAATAATCCAAGGGTCCGAGTCTGTTACGGTAACCCCATCCATGTCAGACCACCCGGAGTTGGAGATTCCGCAAAATAGACTTCCCGCGGAGGTACGCAACGCGGACGTTGTGGAGGTCGTCTCGTCCGAAGATTCAGATGCTGGACATGGGGTCCGTGGCACTGCCACTACTCAGAATGATGCTGTGGGTAGCCAGACCAATGTTGCGAGAACAAGGGTACGAGTCCAATCTCAGACCATTGGCAGTGGTGGTATGCCTGCTGGTGGGAGTGTGCCTCGGATAGAACATGAAGGCGACACTGGTCGTGAGTCGGATGATGTAGAAATGTTTGAGGCTGGGGAGGAGGACCGTGTTGTGATAGAAACAGGTCTGACCAATCCAAGTACATCCAGGAGACACGAAGTTGGAGAAGAAGAGGAGGAAGAGGACGAGGAGGAAGCCTCTCAAACTGCTCGTCCGCGGGGATGCTCTGGGTGGGAACAATCGTCGGATTGTCCTGCACCCTAGAGTGCCTGCACATCCTAATCCGCCACTAGCTGCGGGTTGTGGAGCTCAGGCAGCACGGACTAAATTCCCTCGTCCTGCGTCCGTCGTTGTAATAGTAGATCCGTACGGTGAGCTCAATGCGGATGGTTTGCTTCCCACCTGTCCGTCCAAGGTGAAGCCTGAGGATATTCCGGAGTGGAGGCGGAAGTGGAAAATTCCTGAGTCCGTCGAAATTATAGTTCCAGGTCCAGGGCACGCCTTCTACAATCCGCCTGCTGGTTATATGTGCGTGCATGAAGCGGCCTTCTCCTGTGGATGGAAGGTTCCCATCACGTCCGACTTTAAACATATCCTGAATTCATCGCGATTGGTCCGAGCCAGGTTATCCCCAAATCCTTGGGAAACCTTATTTGTTTCGCGGTCTTATGTGCGAAGAAGGGGCAATCCGTAAACTTTGAGAACTTCCGACAGTTGTTCAATGTAACTTTTAGTCCGGGAAATCCCCTCTTCTATACGTTTGTAATAAGGAAGTCGTACAACTTCATTTCCGATCCCATCTCCTCGCTCGGATCGAAATGGTGGGAAAAATATCTTCGTGCGGATGGCTTTGAAGCCTGGAGAGTCCGCGAGGAGACGAGAGCACCCACAAAGTTTTTGAGGGAAAGTATTCCGGACTGGCGCCCTCTCCCCAAAAATGTGGCTCCATGGGTGGCGGAAATCCACAAGAAAAACAATCCACCGACATATCCGTTTCACGGATTGATCTGTCAGTCGTTGTCGTATTTGTGCGGACTGACTGACGTCGTTGAGGTCGGAGGGAAGACCGACTTCTGTAAGAATTCTTAAATTAGGACTCGTGTTCTCTCTCCTTTTAAGTGTCATACATGATTGGCTCACTGTTTTCCGCTATTCATAGTTTTATAAATCCGTATCTGACATCATTTGTATGTTCCGCAGCTTACTGGTTCGAATATATCATGTCGACCCTCCGAGAAAAGAAGAAGCAGAAGAGGGAGCAACAAGCCCTTGAGCTTGCCACTGGCCAGAGGGCCAAAATTATAAACACTTCCGCGGGTCTGCCTATGGCGGATCCTAAAAATGCAGCCTTGTTTGTTGCGGAGGAGGAAAGGCGGAAGAAGGCGGGTGAGGATCCGCAAACCTTGGAGGTGCCAAATAAAGGCAAAGGTCCTGCTACCCGGAGTGCTGCTGCTCCGAGGCCGCCAACCTCAGCTGCTCTGAGGACCTCTGGGCCTGGTGGTTCCGCTGCATTCGCACTTTCTCGGGACGTGCTGATGCGGGACGCCATCGTTTCTGGCCGAAAAAGGAACGCGACCGGATGCCTCTCCTGCATCGAAGAGGCAGCTTTTCTCCGCCGTCCTGCCGTTATCCGACCAAGCAGCCATTGATGTAGAGTATGAACGGAGTTGTGGGCTCCCCGAGGTTGAAAAGGTCAGAGAGATCCACAAGTTGCATCAGAGGGTAAGTGAACTCCTTATGTTCGTAGTTTCTTAATGATGTTGGAGAATATAACTTTACTCGGATTTCTTGTAGCTCGGATGCATGATCAGGGCTATGCAGTGGAAGGCCAGTGAACGGGCCACCATTGAAGAGGATCTGCCCAAGGCGGTGGCTGCCGCGGCGGAGGAGGCGGACAAGGTCAAGCAGGTGGAGGCCAAATCGAAGAAGGACACGGTCATCACCAAGCTGAAGGCTAATTGGGACCAGACCAAGGCGGACTTGGAGTGGCAGGAGCACTTCATTGATGGGGCAATGAAGTTGTTCTTGGAGTCTAAGGATGCGCTCCTCGAAGATCTCCAGTTCGCTCGGCTCCAAGCTGTGAAGGACTTCATGAAGTCGGACTCGTTCAAGTTCTTCATGGCGGACAAAGCCGATGCTCTCCGCCTGGAGGGGGTTCTCATCCGCCATCGGCCAATTGCAAGCGAAGGGGTTGGTGCCTCCGAACTTTGATTGGAAGAAGAAAGGATTGGATCCGTCCGCGGATGATAGTGGAGTGGAGATTCCATTGGAGGTCGTTCCGGATGAGCGGTTGGCGGCATGTGAGTTTGCGGAAGTGGTCATCGATGAAGGTGATATTGAGATTAACAACGGCGGACCTTTTCTTCCTGAATGTGTTCTGAAGGCTCTGGGGAAGGTCTGCTTCATGCCTTTCAAGAACTACTCAAACTTCTTGCAGAACTGGTACTTAATGCCCTCCTAGATCGTTGGCTGTGACGCGGACTATAACATGTTTTAGAGTATAAAGGCCTCCTTCGATGTTGTTCATGAGTCCCGCGCGGATGCCTCAACTGCCAATCCGTCCACCGCCAATCCACCTGGAACCAATGAAGCCGGTCCAAGCCAGCCTCCTCCTCAATGAGAAGTCCGGGGTATGCCCCGTAGAAATTATGTAACAATTGAATATTGATTTTTTATGGCACGGATATGTTGCCACGTATATTTATTTTCCCTTCTCGGCCTGCAATAGTAATGTAAGTACAATATCCTTCTTCTGATATGTCAACGCTTTAGTTTCTATACTTCCTTGATCCGTCACAATATGCGTAGTTTTAGTAGACTGCATAAATATACAACTCTTGTAAGCTCGTATCACTTTGAACAACATTTGATTTAAGAAAACAAATTATTAACTTGTTGATCTTCGGACTACTCGATAGGCTTAACCTTCGGGTGTTTCCGCAAATGAAGTTTGTCGGACTCGTCGATGAGTGAATGCTCGGATACTTTTATAGGAAAGTTAAAAACATGGGCTCAATATGATCAGATGGGGTAAGCCCAAATGATCCAATACTGCTTGGCCCATACGGATGGCCCAAGCCCATCGTCGACGTCAATCTTCTTACGTAGAGGACGCTGATTGGTTCGTCCTATCTATAAATACCCGAGTTCCCCACTGCATTGATCGTACAAGTTTGATTCTAATCTCCATCCGGTTGAAAATTTTGTTCTTCTTTCTCAAGCTCGGACTCGTCAGGCAGTTTGAGCCTAGTGGCCCCAATAGGAAGATGATTTCTTGACCAATCTCCCCCTCGAGACTCAAGTCCACTCTCAAATCGGTATATTTTGCCTTGAGTTTAAGAGTGGCGTGGGTCTAGAGGGACGGATTGCTCGAGATCTGTTGATAGGAAACATAGATCTTGGAAAATGTTCCGATCTGATGAGTAAACCGACGAACGATCCCATCGGTCGTATGCGTGATCCACCCGGTAGGAGCTTGTCCTGTCCGATGAGCTGCTGGCAGGTGGGTCGTGATATGATCAATGTGTTAGATCCATGCTTTGGATTCGAATGAATGGGTGTTTTGAAGAACCTTAATGTCCGGAGACTGATTATTGATTTTTCCGTGTTGCAGGTACATCCCACTACTCGATATTTATGGAAGGATTGTTGTTGTTGGTGTGCCGAGAGACCCTTTGCTTGAGAGATCCTTTGGTGAAGTTATGGCATATCTCGGAGAATATGACAGGCTTTTCCATTGTAATGTAGATGTTGTATGGATCCGAATAGATATATCGGATTGTAACATGTACAAAGGGGATTTATGTGCATTTTTGTTCACTGTACAAATATGATTGTTGTTAGAGTCTCTTTGCCATGTAAATATTCGAATTTCGTTTTGAATCGAAAGATGAAAGTTGTATTGATTTGCCGTAAATTCAATTACAACTTGTGGGCTGCGTGGCCAATGACAAAAGAGCAACAAAAATATAACTGACGGAGTTCCGTGTAATAAACCCTAAGCGTAGAACTTTTGAAGGTTCTTAGCATTCCAGGTATGCTTGAGTGGGCGTCCGTGCTCATCCTCCAACTCATAACTTCCAATCACTCTAGCTCCGATGATCTTGTAAGGTCCCTCCCACTTGGGCTTGAGTTTCCCAATATTGCTCA
The DNA here is from genome assembly GCA_026545765.1 of Plantago major. NCBI lineage: Eukaryota > Viridiplantae > Streptophyta > Magnoliopsida > Lamiales > Plantaginaceae > Plantago > Plantago major. Next base: position 40,984,700 of record CM048843.1, on the reverse strand, counting down.
ACATATCAGCTCTGCGGAGCACTAGGTCTCCGACCTGTAAATCTTTAGCTTGAATATTCTTGTTGTAGGCCCAGGCTGCAGTTGCTTGATATCAGTGGATATTAGCCAATGCCTCGGTCCTCTTCTGATCTAGCATGTCCACGTCATAGATCCGAGCTTCCTGATTGGCGGAATCATGAAACTGTTGGATCCTCATTGTTTCGACCGCAATCTCCGCTAGTATAACTGCTTCCGTGCCATAAACTAGAGAAAATAGGGTCTCCCTAGTTGCAGTCCGTGCTGTGGTGCGATGAGCCCAGAGTACACCGTCCAGGTCATCCGCCCAACTATCCTGAGAGGTCCTTAGTCGCTTCTCCAGGATCTTGACAATTGTTTTGTTCGTGGATTCAACTTGTCCATTAGCCTGTGGATATCTGACATATGTGAAACGTTGCTCAATTTTGAAAGAAGCCAACCACTCCTTAAGTCTGTTGCCCGAAAATTGAGCACCATTATCCGAGACAAGAATTCTCGGTAAGCCAAAGCGACAGATGATGTTCTTCAAAATGAAGGTCCGCACACGGCTTTCCGTGATAGTGGCAACGGCCTCTACCTCTACCCATTTGGTAAAATATTCCACAGCTACAATTAAGAATTTCTTATGTTGAGTGCTTCTTGGAAAAGGTTCGACAATATCAATGCCCCATTGATCAAACGGACAAGCTATTACTGACGGAATCATTGGGTGTGTCCGACGATGAGGAATGTTTGCATATCACGACAATCGGGGCGATTCCATAAGCTCGAGGAATCCTTGTCAATAGTAGGCCAATAGTAACCTTGTCGGATGATCTTTTGGGCAAGAGTCCGCCCTCCAGAATGACTTCAGCAGCTTCCACTGTGAATTTCTTAAAGCACCGTCTTTGTTTCTTGTGGATCCAAACATCTCATATGGGTTCCAGTGAAGGATTTCTTATACAAATCTTCCCCAAGTATGAAATACATGTTTGCTCGGCATTATACACTCCTTGACTCCTTCGGATCAGCAGGTAATGATTCGTCCTTGAGGTAATTAAAGATATCAGTCATCCAGTTTCTTCCTGTTCCAGCGACCATAATGGCCGGATTAGGACTCATGACGGATGAGTTCCTAATTGTGAGTAGAATGACCCTTCTTGTGTCTACAGCAGCTGTTGCGGACACATATTTTACCGGAGTGTCCGCTCTTTCATTCCATTCCCTATCAAATTTCTCCAGGGTAAACTCCTCAAAGAGACTTACTTCCCGCTTAAGCAGCTCGAGATACTTAATCATTGTTGGGCCTTTTGTGGCAAAAGCACTAGAAAACTAGGCTTCAACCAACTGTGAATCCGTATAAGCTCTGAGTTTCTGAACTTGTAGAGACTTGGCTATACGTAGTCCAACCAACAGTGCTTCATATTCAGCTTCATTGTTTGTAACCTTGAAGTCCAAAGATATTGCATAGTCGAGTTCCTCTCCATCAGGGCTTTTAAGGTAGATTCCAATGCCTCCCACTCTTCCGGTGGATGAGTCATCCACATCCAATGTCCAAACATCGATGGGCTATTCCTTGGCTTGGGGATTTTTTTTGGGCTCCTGAATTTTTAACCTTTGTTCCTCCTCTTTCTGAGTGTCCTGGTCGGAGTTATCAGTTTTTGATTCGTTTGAGATATTATCAAGGAGGAACATGTGGTAGATCCGAGTTTCTTCCCATGATGGAATCCGAGATTGATTAATGGATTGAGCATCTTCAAAGTTGTCCGGGTTGATCTTTGGCGGAACTGACTTATGTTTGCTCTGCTTGGTAATCAAGCACCCGAACGCCTGCTTATCCGAGACTTTTCCTGACTCTGCTTTAGGGTACTCTGCTAGGAAGTCAGCAATAACTTGAGCTTTCTTGGCTGTCAGAGCCTGATAGCTAATGTCTTATTCGCTCAGCTCAATTGCCCACTTAGAGAGTCGTCCGTATTGGTCGGGCTTTCCAAGTACCTGTTTCAAAGGTTCCGTAGTTAGGACCACTATCGTATGAGATTTAAAATAAGGTTTCAACCGCCTTGCGGTATAAACCAAAGCATATGTAAATTTCTCAATCTTTACGTATCTTGTCTCCGCCCCATCAAGGGCTTTACTAAGATAGTAAATTGGCATGTGATCATTAGACTGGATCCGTACTAACACGGAACTCATTGCCTCTTACGTAACGGCTAGATAGAGGTAAACTGGTTCTCCTTCTACGGGTTTGGAGAGAAGTGGAGGGGAATGGAGGTACTTTTTTAAGTTTTCAAAAGCCTCGGAACATTCCGCAGTCCACTCAAAGTTCTCTCCTTTCTGGAGGATTTTGAATAACGGAAGATTCTTCTCTGCGGATCGCGAAATAAAACGACTTAAGGACATGAGACGTCCGATAAGATGTTGTACCACATTGATGTTCTTCGGTTGGGGCAGGTCTAGGATGGCTTTTATCTTCTTAGGATTAGCACTTATTCCCCTTTATGTGACCATGTAGCCTAAGAACTTTCCGCCCTTTACTCCGAAGGTGCACTTTTCCGGATTGAGTTTCATTCCGTACTTCCTAAGGATAGCAAAGCATTTGTTCAAGTTCTCTATATGCTGCTCCTCATTTTTGCTTTTAACAAGCATGTCATCCACGTACACCTCCATGGTTTTGCCGATTTCCTCCTTGAACATCTGATTTACCAGTCATTGGTAAGTAGCTCCTGCATTTTTCAGTCCGAAGGGCATCACTTTAAAGCAATACACCCCTCATGCAGCAAAGAAAGTTGTTTTCTTAATATCCTCCTTGGTCATCCGAATCTGGTAGAAGCCCTGATACGCGTCCATAAAACTCAGTAATGCACATCTGGCTGTGGAGTCAACCAATTGGTCAATCCGTGGCAGTGAGTATGGATCATTTGGGCAAAACTTATTCAGCCTTGTGAAATCATTGCACATCTGCCATTTACCCGGTGATTTCTAAACTAAGACAACGTTTCAAACCCAATTGGAATAACGGACTTCTTCAATGTGTTCGGCCTTCATGAGCCGGTCAACTTCCGAATCTATGATGGCATCCTTAATTGGACCAAAATCTTTTCTTTTCTGGCGGATATACATAATCGATGGGTCCATGTTCAGACGGTGAACGGCAACCCTTGGATCTATCCTCTTAAGATCGTCAGTACTCCAAGCGAAGACATCCCTGTTATCTCGGAGACAGGTGATAAGCTTCATCTCTACTTCTGCATTCATCTCCGTTCCAATTCTAGTCTTCTTGTCAGGTCTTGCAGCGACAACTTCAACATCTTTGAGAGTTTCTTGAGGTTCGATCCGTGTGGTTTTGGGAAACTTGTCCTTCTGACTCCCTATTCCAATGTTGGGATTCTCCTTTTTCAGAGGGAGAACAATCTGCGGATCGGAAGTCAAAGAGACTACTAACACAAGAGCGGATGCTTTCCTGGTAGACATGATGTAACACTCCCACGCCTCTCGGATGTTTCCTACTTCTTCTCCAATCCCGCAGGGAGTTGGAAACTTCATTCTGTTATGGAGGGTAGAAGATATAGCTCAGAACTGATTGAGCCCCGGATGGCCAAAAATGGCATTGTAATCAAAGGTCCGATCCACCACTACAAAACGGACTAGCTGAGTCACTCTCACGGGATGTGTTCCCAATGATACATGAAGCATGATGCTTCCTAACGGACGGACAGTTCCTCCTCCGAATCCTAATATGGAGGTATTGAATCTCTCATATTGAATTCTTCCCAGATTCATCTGATCGATTGTTCTTTTGGCGATAATGTTCGAGGAACTCCCTGTATCTACCAGGATCTTGTTCACTCGATAGGTTGCTATGGTTAAGGAAACCACCAGTGGAACATCCGGATCATCTATGTCCTCGCCTCTTGCCGTAGGAGGAGGAATCTCACTTTCATCAAAGGATATAGTGTTGGTTCCACGGATCACCGGAGCAGCGTAGGATCTATCATTTTTCTGCAGATTCTGAGCCGTCCGTTGCGCTCCTACTATCGCCACCAGTCGGACCTCCTGCTATGGTGTTGATCACTCCACTATACGGAAGATTCTCCATTTCAAGATCATCATCATACTTGTATTGGTGATGATCTGTCCGAGATGGATGATTGGTTGGCGGAGGGGCAGGGATAGTGGACATGGTTGCAGTTCTGCTGTTCTGTCTTCCCTTCTCCGTTCCGTCCAATCATGCCTAGAAGGTTCGTCCGTATAGACGTGCTCCTTCAACTTTCCTTCTCTTATCAAATGCTCAACCTCAGTTTTCAGTTGAATGCAATCATCCATCTCATGTCCACGGCTCTTATGAAACTTGCAATACCCTTTTGCATTCTTGTTCTTCCGATCATTGTTGAACATCCAACTTTTTCTCAATAATGGTGGCCAAGATGTCGGATCTTGGTTTATTGAGATGGGTATAATCCGCATATCTTCTTGGTGGACTCCTTTCCCTGTTGAAACCTTTATCTTTATATTCCTTCTCCGGATCGAACTTTCCATGGCGTTGCTTTTGCTTCATTGGCTCTTTTCCTTTCTTGGATCCCGCTCTCACAAGAACATTCCTTCGATACTCCTCTCCGTACATTACCTCTTCACAAATATCATCCAAATGCTTTTCACCTCTCACTTCCTGGCTAGAGAGTTTCCTGCGGAGTTCTGCATTGTAAGTATTAGCACAGTGACTAATTCCTTATCTTGTGAGACTCAACTCGGAGTACCTCCGCATTGAAGCGATCTAGGAAAGTCCTAAGAACCTCCTGCTCTCTTTGTATAACTTCCGCCAGGTGCTCCACAGTCCGTTTCCTTCTTTTCGATTTTCCAAATTGTCTCAGGAACTTGGAAGTGAGGTCCGCATAGGATCTTACTGACTTGTTTGGCAATGCAGTGTACCAATCCATGGCTATTCCGAAGAGAGTGGATGAGAAAGTGAGAGCTTTTGTATTATCACTCATCTCTTTGGAATCCATCTTGCTATTGTACCTTGTCTAGTGGCCCACAGGATAAGTATCCCCGTAGTAGTATTCCAAATTCGGAATTACTTGATCCAAGTTCTTGTTTCTTTCCTTTTCTTTCATGATATCATCACACAAAGGATTTGGTGCACTAGTAGCTATCTGCTCATGATCCTTCACCAGACGTCCGAGATTGAGAATCTGAGCTTCCAAGGCCTTTTGTTGTGCATAGATTTCTTCCGCACTCATCATCTCTCACGTCCTTGGATGAACTGCTACATCCGCGGGAAGTTCATCTAAGTGGACCGGAGGAATGGTTTCCGCTACGTGATCTCTAGCCCGTGGAGGTATCTGTTGCAGAGCTCTAGGTTGCCCGTTTTCGTCTTCCTGATATGCTCTCAGCCCATGTGGACTTCCTTCTCGTCGAATCTGGAAGCAGAGGCTCTCCTGTCTAGGAGATTTCGCAAGTCCTACTATGGTAGCTGATTCCCCAACCTTTGTTGGATCGGACGCTGTTCGTTCCTTGATAGAGCGGGCTCTGCTTGTCCCGGATTAGCCACTGGCGGAGTGACTTGGTGGGGTTGCACATTGTTAGACCCAAGAAAACCTTGGATTATCATAAGCAGTCGACCAAATTGATTCTCACTTAATCCAAATCACTAGTGCGGACTATACGACCATCAGGCATGGTAAAATGTTGACCTGTAAGATGACCTTGTGTTCCTACCGGAGGAACTTGCATGGCCTCCTCTCCGTGATTCTCTGGTGCAGCATTCTCAGGAACATCACGGACTCTTCTGGATGGAACGTCTCTTCCTTCATCGGAGGATGGGCTTGTTGTGTGACCATCACTCGGATATCTCCTTCCTCAGTGTTCCTTCCCGCTGCAATGGTTGTCAATCCTCTGTTGGGTGGACGTCCGCGGGGACGGGGAGGTGGAGTTCCGACACCAGCAGTAATGGTCCGTGCTGCCCTTCTTGTTCTTGCCATCCACATGATTAAAACACGGAACCCTTTGTAAGCGTTTCCCACAGACGGCGCCAAATGTTGAGGGGTTGAGCATCAAACGCTAACTAAACTACTACAAGTCCCTAATCTAAGATCCGCCTCCAACTTGATGTCCGACCTGAGAACTTTGTCCGAGCAGGAGCACCTGAAAAGACTAAGTGGGGGGGTTAGATGGGTAACCCGGTTTGCTAGATGTTAAACCGGGAAGAGAATTTGCTCAAGAGGGAGAAGAAAGCTCTCAATGTAGTAGTTATGAGGGAAGTTATGATATGAGTTGACTTATCACTTTATGACTTATGACTTGAGACTTACCTTAATGTATGAGACCTTGTGCTATATTTATAGTCATCATGTACTTATGAAGTGGTTCATATGATGATGCCAAGTGTATGTTCATAATTTGGACAACAATGCCCCCTTGGCCCATGGCCCAATAGTATGTGAGAGTCCAACACCATTAGATGGGCCAGGGAGGGTAGATTGATCCTTTTACCTCTCAGAGTACTATTCCCGCTGATGGGTCCGTTTGAGACCTTTTAGAATGATCCGAGCTCTGTTGAGTTGGTCTGTTTCTAGGTAACTCAATGACGGTCCGAGACACTAGCTGCTCAGAAGTATCTTGGGGGTTCCAATTTATACGTTTGGTCTTATTGTTAAGGTGGCGTCCGAGTTTTTCTCATCCGGTCCGTTTGGCATCCTAGAACTGACAGTGTGTGGTACTTGGTGAGACCATGTGACCTCTTGTCAGGTACGGAAGTCGTGCACCTAGCCAGGTCGGACCAGCTGAAAAGGTGTGTTGACCTGAGCGTACTGGTTGACCCGGAAGGTTTTCCTTAAGGCGGACTAGCCAAGATCGGACAAAATCTTGAATCGCTATTTTAGCCTTGATGCTATGACACGCCTACTACGCTTTAACGGATTGGACATATATCCATATCAACAAATACCACCATTACTCACATGATTACAAAAATTGCACCTCACTTTCTTGGTGTTGTTAGCCTCCACCATACTATTGTATTCCCATCCTACATCAATATTTTTACCCTTCGGAATCATCCTTTCCTCCGTTGATGCCATATCTACGGAGATTCAAGATAAAATACAACAATTAAAGAACTATTATAATGAACTAAAAGTCTAAAACAAATTCAAAGAAAAACCCCAATTCAATTTCATAAAATTCTAACTCAAAATCTCAAATAATGTTTAATTGAAGTATAGTAGGTCCAAATTAACTAAATAAACTAAGTATAAGATAGTATTGAAGCAATATAACAACAATTAAGTAAAAGCCCCAATTCAATTTCATAAAACCCTAAGGCAAAATTTTCCAATTAAAGTGAAATAAGTCAACATAGCTAGCTCAAATTGTTGGCCAGTGATGAATTGAGGTAGGGCGGTAAGAATCCACCGGAGATGAGGCCGGAGATTCTGTTCTTCTTCTTTTCTTTTCTTCTCTTCTTTCTCTCTGTTTTTCTAATTGATTTTGCTTGCTTTCTACTTCTGCCCGTTATTTGAGCCAGCCCTATTCATTCCTAAGTGGGGGCTAAGTGGGGGTAAAATCGAAATTTTACCCCCACTAAAGCATCTATGACATCGTATCCTGTCATGACTGCATCGCTATTCCTAATCGCCCGCGATCGCGGCGCGATCGACAACACTGGTATAGACAAGGTACATATATAGGATGTCGTATGGGACGACTATACACCTAAATGTACACATGAAATGAAGTATAAGTCATGACGAACTCATATTACCAACACTACGTTTAGAAAGTGGTCTAGTTTGATCGATCTCAGCCTGTAATTAACTGAAATGTAGCTAAATGATCATTGATTGATACCTAGTAATAGTAACTAGTAACCACTAACCACCACAGATCATGCATTGACTTAAAGAATATAGGGACCCAAGAATATATATATGTAAAGAGATGCTACACGAAACCTGCTTTACGCATTATCAAAATTACCTATCATCAGCTGAGTCTTCCTAACACCCTTATTATACATGGACTAAAATTGACCGACAAATATTAATGCATTAATATGTAATTTGCGAGTATTTTACAGTCAAAGTTCGAAAAGAAAGTCCCCCTGGGAATCTTGTGCAATACCGGAGATAGTATGAAACTTACGCCATGGACTTTTACAATATAATTTTGATATAAAATTTTACGGTATAGTTTTACAATGCAGTATAATTTTCATGATACTCTAATTTTCGCACGAAGCCACCAACCCATGTCGCATTGACTCGGTATTGAGAAATGTTAATTACAAGAAATTAAACCTGGTTTAAGCGTTATGAATTATTGCATGTACAATGAAGAATTTATAGGGCATATTCCACCATGGCACAAATTAATTACTTTTATATTCCAGGTCTCAGCTTGATTTCACTTGTAATATACGAGAGGCTTTTGCTGCCGCAATTTTAAGAAATACTGACTGCGAACCCATTCATCACACGAATATATAAGTGTGATGAAGAACTTAAATCCACAAAAAAAAAGAACAATCGAGCAACACGGGATGTAGATTCTACATTTAGCAGACAACCAAACGGTAGATCATCAAAGTTAGCATATAACCACACGACAACAACAATTTTTTCCTTGACAATTTTGATCTCCACTCAAGTTGTTGTGTAAAATGAAAAGGAAAAAAGAAACAAAGAGAGAGGATCATTTCTCAGGTAAGAATAAGAGCGTGCTTGAAACTAGCAATGTCAAGATTCAATGCAGTTCTACTACACACTTCAGCTACATGAAGTGCATCCCTTCGATGCTAAAGAGGTAACAACAAATCAGGTCAAATTCTATCGCAATTCGAAGGAGATGGAAAATTAGGATTAATTAGCCTATTAAAAAAAACAAATTACAAAGCCATAAACACACAAACAAGGGGTTTTATTTTCCTAAAATCAATAAAAACTTTGACGTAAAACCCAATTCCGTCGCTTTATCCAAATATATTCAATATTATATTGCTTGATGTCGATGGTGTTTATGTATTTTTCCAAATATATGCAATTTGAAGGAAAATAGAACGTCTCTAATGTGTTTTTATCTATATAAAAAAAATAGATGATTAATCATGCCCAATTAGATAAATGCTTTGAATTGGGTTCAAATTTGACCTAATTTAAGTCCACCTACCAAAATTTCAATGGGTCTAAGTGAAAAACTTACAGTACCAGATGGGCAGACTGGAAAACATGTGGTATCAAATGGAGAATTTATCCGTAAACAGGCCGTTTACATATTTGATATTTATTTGTGTTACTGCAGATTAGTGTCATTTCTTCAGGTTTAAGGTATCTTTCACATTATAGAACAACTGAACTTAAAATTAAATCAGTCTAATAATCCGTACAAAAGATGATCCTAAACATAAGCTGTGAACCCTGACAACCTGACAAAGTTAAGAAAGTATTTTCTGAAGCTGAAGATATAAGATTGAGCTGTTTGAGCTACGTGCAAGTTAATATCAGTTCATATCGCTTGCTTTCTTTGATGAGAGGGGTCATCATCAAATCACATACTGTAAACTAAACTTGTGGTCTCTGAACTTACTGCTGAAATTCCACATATTCTCTTAAACAATGATTCAGTTCACATGTAATAACTCCCTCGCCTCACCGCTATGTAGCGCTATGTAGAAATTCAGATTATTTGAGTTGAATTCAATCCAAGTTCTCTTCCTTTTTACAGCTTTAAACTCAATTTCATCTCTCCCTGGTCAATTCATTACATGTGAAGCTAATTTCCTACACATTTGCATAAATAAACCAACAACGTTTATCTTGAACTAAACAGCAAATTGATCTCAAATAGCAGAGGAATTAATTTAAACCAATAATTAACTGTATACTAGTATCAAATAGCACTGTAATCAGTAACAAAAACAAATCCTATTGCCTCAAATAAATCCTAGTAAAAGTTTTTAAAAAAGAAGAAGAAATGGAAATAGATTGGACTTACTTGTTTCCACCCTTTTCACTAACTTGATTGCCGAACTGGATATGCCGGCCAGCGAAAAGCCCGCGATGAGCCCGGCTCATGATGATTTTAGAATTGGGAAGACATTTGAGTAACTTTTCTTTCACTCCGGGAGCCAAATTTTTCTCGCCGCCGACATTTTTGACGAGTTTGTTCATCAGCTGTCGCGCTCTGAACGACATTGTTGGTCGATGATCTATTGAAAAAATAATGGAATGGATTTCAGAGAGTAACAAAATGCAATTAGGAAGAATAAATTCCAAAATTTGCCCTTGAGCTTCCGATGGAAGGAGGAGCAAATCGCGTATGAAGGAGGAGCGATGAATGCCAACATCATAAATGCATAATTAAACTAGGACGGCTAAAAACTGTGACAGTCATACAACGTACAGCTAACTATATACAGTTACATAGATTATGTAGAAAACTAAAACAAATACTACAATCATAAGCAGGAGAGATACCCAACCAAATTAACAAAACGGAAACCCTGACGAAATGGAAAAGGAAATCAAGATACTGTTTCAATTCACCGTCGCCTAGGTGAAAAAACCATATAGTTTCATGCGTTTCGAAACAAATTAAATGATGAATGGTATAGACAATCTACAGGACGACAGTGGATTGTTACCTTGAAAGAAATTCGAATTTGCGGCTAGCTCAGAAAATGAGGAAATGGTACAGCTAGGGCTCAATTCTCTCTCTACTCTTCTGTACTTTTTCTTAAAGAATAATAATTACAAAATGACGGATCGAATCGATCTGATTCGTAAATGCGGATAAACGGACCGGATCCACATATCCGGATCATATGAGCAGCCCCTAACTGTCGGTGCTGCTTTATATCAATGTTTGTGAACAATCAACCCGTTCATTAAAGACACTCTAACATGTTTTGGTTCGGTCAAATTAAACTCGAACATTATGTTTACGGAGATTTTTTGTAAAAATTATGTTCCTTGCCACCCTAAGCGCAACTAATATTATTACCTTTTTTCAAACCGATGTACCACAATTAAAATAAACTAAAAATTACAACCAAGAGCATATTATTAACTATAGTGGGTTGATTTAGTGTGCTACACACTACGCATCATTAGAGCATAGACGAAACTCCAACATCTATATGTGATTTTGTATAGTTTTAACTTTACACGTTAATGGAACACATGGTCCACAAAAAAAAGTGGAACATTAGATCCAGTCATGCCGTGTGGGATTGGGGGGGGGGGGGGGGTTGGCATATTTAACAATGCCCCTGCAAAACCAAGTCTTGTTAGTATTTGGTTAATTTAAATAAACATCACATTAACTACTACCGGTGTTTTTATTATGAGTAATTCTTTTGAAATACCGTCTTTAAACATGTGCTAAAAAAGGCTACAATAGTTATAATCATAAACATTAGAGAATGTACTAAATATATAGTAGGTTTTCTAGCATAAATGCAAAATATATAGATCTGAGTCGAGCCCCTGCTCGAACCAGATGGCGTCTCAGGAACCGTAGAGCGGTTGCTCTGACTAATCTGCTCCTCTGAGTCAGACCCTCCTGCTCGACTAGTACTACCCCCTGACTGGCCGCATGGGGGAGGACAGTATGTGGGGCGCCTATGTCGCGACATCTGCATTTTACATTTAAAGTTTTTTTCATGAACTTTTATTATATTCCCATTAGAATTACCAATTTATAAATTAAAAACATTTCAATTATACGAATTATAAATTGTAATTTATAAATTATGAATTACCAATTTTTTCTACGAAATATCAATTTATATATATTCCTATCGAATTATACGAATTACCAATTACCAATTTTTTTATACAAATTATAAATTACCAAATACTCAACCAAATCCAATACATACTTACAAACATTAAACTAAATCAAAATAAATAGCATAAATAACATACATACTTACATACATACCATATATACTTACATACTTCATACTTACAAACATCAAATTAAACACCATACTTACAAACATTATACTAACTACTCAATTTCACAACAAATCAATCAATTCATTAACCCACTTCTTAATATGAGTTATACTAGCTAGTATATGAGTTTTGAAACATACAATTGATCGAAATTAGGCAAAGTCCCAAATTTACAAAAGTAGGGTTTTAGACCATTACCTTCAAATTGCGGGAAAAATAGTCGAAGATCGATGAAATTGAACGGACACCCGAGTTCCTTGTTGAAAGAGCTTTCAAAAGAGCCAAAGATTCGCCGGAATGGTGGATGTTTGGTCGGAGAATCGGGAAGACGAAAATTTCGAAGACGGGAGAAGAAGAAAGAAGTAGAGAAGAAATGGGGGAGAAGGAAGAAGCTGTTCCCGTTTATGTCTGGTTATCCGTCGCTACCTGTTTTTTTTTTTTTTAATTCTTTTTTAACGGATAGAATTTCTGTTTTTCTTTTTTTTTTTCTTTTTAAAAAGTAAAACGACAGATAACTATCCGTCGTTACTTAACGACAGATAATTCTATCCGTCGCCATTTAGCGACGGATAAATATCCGTCGTAGAATTTCTGTTTTTCTTTTTTTTTTTAAGTCAAACGACGGATAACTATCCGTCGTTAAGTAACGAAGGATAATTCTATCCGTCGTTACTTAACGACGGATAGAATTATCCGTTGCTAAATGGTGACGGATAGGGCAAAATTCCCTATCCGTCGCCAAATAACACCGATCCGTCGCCAAGGGGCGACGGATAACTTTCCGTCGCCCCTTACCGTCGCCAAAACACATAATTCTTGTAGTGAATGCAGTAATGCTCATCACTGGCTCACTGCATTAGATTAATGTCATACTCGTTTTCAACTGTGTTCAATCCATTAATTATACTAGATGATAAATAGATAGGTATTGTATATGGATGGTACCTTGAATGTGTATTTGGGTGTGATACTCGAGATGTTGGTGTACCATGTCTATCTGAAATCAACTGGTGTGTATTTCTCTCATGATCAATGCCCTGTAAATAATTTGTAGACCAAAAGTTATTAAAGAAATATTCAGTATGTAATATACTATACTTCCTCCGCCCCAGAACAAAAGTAAACGAGAAGCTTGCTCGGGACGGAGGAAGTAGTACTTTGAGAAAGCAGATGGAAATTTATATGAACACTCCTGAGTAACTGATGTGTAATTACATAATTGTTCATATCTAAGAACAACAAAAGAGGCAACATGTGAAGTTCAGATCAAGTTTTGCATGTGTACTCTAATTAATCGCACTTCATGATCACATAGGGATTTGATTCAACAATTTTATTGGATAGGCACATAAAAGATGCATCAAACAAGTAACATGAAATGCATAAAGGATTCGATCATATCCATTTGTGAAATCTTATATTGAAAGACAAAGATATTATTGAAAGACTTGTGTTATCTTTGTCACAAAGACACGAAATTTAGCTAATTTGCCGTAAACCGTACTCATATATGTCGTTGGAGTTGTTGAAATAGTAGTACTCTTCAAAACGGGTGCTCCGTGAGCAACCGTGGGACGATGATGGGGATTTGCAAACAAAGCCCTCTTAATTCTTTCCCATCTCCGCATGATGATCTGGAATTGTTGGACGTTCTTTTACAACCAATCTTGAACAAAGCCACCTTTTGAACCAAATCATAATGCATCAATCAAATCGATAATATCTTCTATAATGGCATTTTAATGTTTTAATGCAACAATGAAAAAGTAACAACCTCCATATTGGCTCCATGGTGGTTTAAGTGAAGCCATTTCCAATCACTGCATCCAAGGCTCCATATATCTACAGCAGGATTGCACTCGTTCGAGTACCTTATCATCTTATGTGAGCAACATAATAGTAAGGTTAATAAACTAATAAAGTACGCTATAGACGCCTTGACTAGCAAGAATCTTAGAGCAACTAACCTCAGGTGCCAACCAATAAGGGAGTCCCTCCAATGCTAACAATTTGAATCGCCTTAGAGTCTGTAAGAACACGCATGTTTATAAATGTTTGCCAACATTTAGGACATGTTTACTTCCAATCTTTCGAGTGACTTACATGCTTTGAAGTGCCAAAGCCAGTTAACTTGATCTTGCCATTGGATCAACAAGTACAAGAGCCTTTAATATCCTCGCAAAATTATTGTCGAATGTTTACATATGAATGAATGATTGACCTAGCAGGTTGAAATCAATGAAAGTAAGTAGATGTACCTGTGTATAGTTCCTGTGGAATGTAGATATGCAAGCCCAGACAACATTTGTTGTGTATAACTACAGATGGCCGATTCTCCTAATCTACCGTAGTCTTGAAGAATCTTATGGACGGATCCACCAGATACATATTCAGAATATATACAAAGTTTCTCATCCACCTGTATAAGGATTACAGGACCAATTAGTATATGTGAGTTCAAACATGAGTTTATTGAACATTTGAGTACCAATTAGCTAGATGAATCCTTAGGTACTCAGCTGTCAGCATAATAGACAAAATCGAGTCACAAAACCGGACGTTAGGCCATGACAGCAATTGCGTTGCTAGTAGTCTAAGATAAAAAAAAACTTCCATAAATTTTCAATGAGTCAGTAAAACATGCACCTTCTGCTTATAGGATTGATAAGAAAGTTTATGTGAAATGTTGCAAAATGAAAGCAAAGAAGTTGTATCACACAACTGACCATTTCGGATCCATAGTACTGTACTATATTGGGATTCCGTAAACTGCTCAACATTGCAATCTCCTGTGGGAAATTATACACTTTAATGTGATGAAGAAGTCCTTCACTAGGAAATATTAGTGCACAATATAGTCGATGATAACTAAAGGACTTCGCATCAAACATATATGCTTTTTTCATAAGCAACTCACTCGTTCTAACGGCTCTGCACTTCTCTTTGACTCTACATCATCAGGATGTAGTATAACTTCCTTCATCGCACACATTTCGCCAGTTTCACTATAACAAAAGGAATTAGCTAGCACAGATAAAGGAAAGTGCGAATTTGAGATTAAGACAGATAGATGAAGTATATACCTGTTAAAACCGACATATACGCTTCCAAGAGGGCCTTTTTCAAGTAACTTCCCTTTCTTCCAAGGAGATCCAGGAGGTGATAAAACTGATGTTGGAGAAGGTGTTTTGAACCGGAGGAAGTGGAGGATGACATAAGTGTTTTGTATCATTAGGCCACTTTATATTAGTATTATGCGGTTGATCATGGTGTCCTGCTCCTTGATTAGAAGTAGTAGGTGGTGGACTTGGAAGCGGAGAAAGTTTCGAAGTAGCAGCACAATCAAAGGCATCACAAGGCCGAAGTGTTAATTTTGGCACTTGAATAACCAGAGAAGAACACGATTTTCTAGAACGGATGGAGGAGTTACGTTTCAAAACCGAATCGGTAAAGCTGAGACAAGATTGACTAGCTCCAGAACATAAGAATCGAGTAATTTGTGAGGTTGAAGAGGTAGTGTTAGAGTTGTCATCTTGTTGAAGAGTGGAAAAGGTAAAGTCGAAATTATCGTCGTCTTGATTGAAGGTGAAGGTGAAACTCCTGCAGCACGATGAATCAGAGCTTAGGCTAGGACTTCTAGATTGCTGGTGAAAGAGTTCCCATAGTTGTTGTTTCTTGACAACTGCTGAAACCAGTTTCTCCCAATTGTCGTAGATGCATCTTCTTGACATGATCTAGCTACACACTTACTGGCTACCTAGTATAGTATACTACTTGTACTTCCTATCTAGTTTGATCGATCTCAGCCTGTAATTAACTGAAATGTAGCTGAATGATCATTGATTGATACCTAGTAATAATAACTAGTAACCACTAACCACCACAGATCATGCATTGACTTAAAGAATATAGGGACCCAAGAATATATATATGTAAAGAGATGCTACACGAAACCTGCTTTATGCGTTATCAAAATTACCTATCATCAGCTGAGTCTTCCTAACACCCTTATTATACATGGACTAAAAATGACCGACAAATATTAATGCATTAATATGTAATTTGCGAATATTTTATAGTCAAAGTTCGAAAAGAAAGTCCCCCTGGGAATCTTGTGAAATATCAGAGATAGTATGAAACTTACGCCATAGACTTTTACAATATAATTTTGATATATAATTTTACGGTATAGTTTTACAATGCAGTATAATTTTCATGATACTCTAATTTTCGCACAAAGCCACCAACCCATGTCGCATTGACTTGGTATTGAGAAATGTTAATCACAAGAAATTAAACCTGGTTTAAGCGTTATGAATTATTGCAATGCAATTCTGCATGGACTTGGAAGGTTCTTCCACAAAGTAACAAACACTAATTTAGTGGAAATTGCTTATTACTATGTAAACTTAGACATAAACATACTCGTAATAATTGAAAGTGACAGTAATTTTGTTGAAACTAGTGAACCATTGCCTCCAACAAGCACAAAGTTAAGGCTTCAGGCTTGAATGGGTGTAAGATCGTGGGGTTTACTTTTTCCTATTTTGAAAATGTTGATATATTAACAGGACGGCGAGGTTTTGTGTAGCCGAGTATTGGAAAGAGGTGATAAGAAGTAAGAACTGGTAGATACGTCACTTCTACCATGTACAAGAAATACAAAGGTTTAAAACAGAAGGTTGATTGGAGGAGGATTTTTTATAGCAATCTAGCTCGGCCTAGGTCCTTGTTTGTACTATGGTTGTGTCTATGGGCAGATTACCAACCAAAGACAGGCCATGCTACATCCAATACTTGCCAAATAAACTACTAGCAAAACAGTAGAAAAACCAGGACACCAAGCCGATGCCACTTCTACGAACCAACAAAAAATGATTCACTTCTTCGTCGGCAATGGCAGACAGTCATTAGATTAACAAAACCATCCATCAATATACAATGAACAGAGCCGTTGAGCAGGGTAGTAACAAGTACACATCTTATCATATCAACAATGAAAATATACTGGAGTAACTGGACAGAGTGAAGCAACATCTTATGAGCATCAAACTAAGCTAGTACAAACAAGGATTCTTATGTCTTAACTTAATGGTCATTTATCCCATTCAGAATTGCAAAACATTTGCTTCCTTCGCATCATTCAAATGTTTTCAGGATCACCATGTCAAATATTAGTGGATTTGACAATAGCAACATAAAGCATATAAAAATATGCAGCCTACCTCTACTATTACAGAAGCCAGCATGAGAATCCATAATAAGATGGGAAAAAACAGCTATATATCAAATTAGACCAATTATCTGGCATTGGCCTACAGTTGACGAGCATCAAACTCACCCTGCGAGCTTCCTTCATCACTTCTTGAAACTTCTTCTCCAGCTTCTGCATCCTCTTCTACCAGCGCTTCTAATTTCAGTCCATTAAACTGTTCTTCAATATTGGCCTCTTCTTCCGGAGAAAAGAAAACCACCTCCATCTCCCCAAGCTCTGCATACATCTTCTCTATCTTCAATTTCCACCGAATCCCCATTTCAGTGTCCATCTCACTGAGTGGAGTCTTCAGCAAGTACTCGTCAATTCCACCAGCCTGGTCTATACACCGCAAGGCATGGGTACTTACCTTCACACGAATGTGACGATCCAAGATGTAGCTAAAAAGTCGCTTTTCTTGTATATTGGGCTTCCACGACCTCCTCGACCTGGAATTTGTGTTAACACAAGAAGAATGAACAACTGGAAGTTCCATGAACTTGAGAGGGCGCAAAATGGAGATACAAAATAAATACAAAATAAAAAGTTCAATTTTATAAAGACAGCTGGAAAACCTGAAAAACTTCATGTTTGCTACTACTTTAGACTTGTGAATTAGTAAGCCACTACAAAATTAGCTACCAGCTCATGAATTGGGGTGTCATTATTAACCAATAACAAAACCATTTTTCTTAGAAAACGGGACATAAAAAACAGATACCTTTACATATCCCCAGGTGTCACTCACCTCTAAAACGAAACTATACTAGTGATTTCCAAGCACATACCAAGGAGCATTTACTGGAACACCAAAACCATCAATAAATAATGAACAGCTAATATCAGGAAAGGAGAAGTACGTTTCAGGTTGTTGACAACTACTGAACAACAAAAACATACAGAGAAACATGGCAGTTTGACTATATCATTCTGCAATTCCAAAAGGGCAGCGTTTGTACAATGAAGAATTTATAGGGCATATTCCACCATGGCACAAATTAATTACTTTTATATTCCAGGTCTCAGCTTGATTTCACTTGTAATATATACGAGAGGCTTTTGCTGCCGCAATTTTAAGAAATACTGGCTGCGAACCCATTCATCACACGAATATATAAGTGTGATGAAGAACTTAAATCCAAAAAAAAAAAGAACAATCGAGCAACACGAGATGTAGATTCTACATTTAGCAGACAGCCAAACAGTAGATCATCAAAGTTAGCATATAACCACACGACAACAACAATTTTTTCCTTGACAATTTCGATCTCCACTCAAGTTGTTGTGTAAAATGAAAAGGAAAAAAGAAACAAAGAGAGAGGATCATTTCTCAGGTAAGAATAAGAGCGTGCTTGAAACTAGCAATGTCAGTATCTGACACTTCTGCAGTTCTGTTTATGAGTGCATCCCTTCGATGCTAGGCAGTAGGCAATAGTCAAATCAGGTCAAATTCTATCGCAATTCGAAGGAGATGGCAAATTAGGATTAATTCGCCTATTAAAAAAAAAATTACGAAGCCATAAACACACAAACAAGGGGTTTTATTTTCCTAAAATCAATAAAAGCTTTGACCTAAAACCCAATTCCGTCGCTTTATCCAAATATATTCAATATTATATTGCTTGATGTCGATGGTGTTTATGTATTTTTCCAAATATATGCAATTTGAAGGAAAATAGAACACGTCTCTAATGTGTTTTTATCTATATAAAAAAAATAGATGATTAATCATGCCCAATTAGATGAATGCTTTGAATTGGGTTCAAATTTGACCTAATTTAAGTCCACCTACCAAAATTTCAATGGGTCTAAGTGAAAAACTTACAGTACCAGATGGGCAGAGTGGAAAATATGTGGTATCAAATGGAGAATTTATCCGTAAAAAGGCCATTTACATATTTGATATTTATTTGTGTTACTGCAGATTAGTGTCATTTCTTCAGGTTTAAGGTATCTTTCACATTATAGAACAACTGAACTGAAAATTAAATCAGTCTAATACTCCTTACAAAAGATGATCCTAAACATAAGCTCTGAACCCTGACAACCTGACAAAGTTAAGAAAGTATTTTCTGAAGCTGAAGATATAAGATTGAGCTGTTTGAGCTACGTGCAAGTTAATATCAGTTCATATCGCTTGCTTTCTTTGATGAGAGGGGTCATCATCAAATCACATACTGTAAACTAAACTTGTGGTCTCTGAACTTACTGCTGAAATTCCACAGATTCTCTTAAACAATGATTCAGTTCACATGTAATAACTCCCTCGCCTCACCGCTATGTAGCGCTATGTAGAAATTCAGATTATTTGAGTTGAAGGGTCATTATTTGAGTTGAATTCAATCCAAGTTCTCTTCCTTTTTACAGCTTTAAACTCAATTCCATCTCTCCCTGGTCAATTCATTACATGTGAAGCTAATTTCCTACTCATTTGCATAAATAAACCAACAACGTTTATCTTGAACTAAACAGCAAATTGATCTCAAATAGCAGAGGAATTAATTTAAACCAATAATTAACTGTATACTAGTATCAAATAGCACTGTAATCAATAACAAAAACAAATCCCATTGCCTCAAATAAATCCTAGTAAAAGTTTTTAAAAAAGAAGAAATGGAAATAGATTGGACTTACTTGTTTCCACCCTTTTCACTAACTTGATTGCCGAACTGGATATGCCGGCCAGCGAAAAGCCCGCGATGAGCCCGGCTCATGATTATTTTAGAATTGGGAAGACATTTGAGTAACTTTTCTTTCACTCCGGGAGCCAAATTTTTCTCGCCACCGACATTTTTGACGAGTTTGTTCATCAGCTGTCGCGCTCTGAACGACATTGTTGGTTGATGATCTATTGAAAAAATAATGGAATGGATTTCAGAGATTAACAAAATGCAATTAGGAAGAATAAATTCCAAAATTTGCCCTTGAGCTTCCGATGGAAGGAGGAGCAAATCGCGTATGAAGGAGGAGCGATGAATGCCCAGGTTTCAAATGCTCAATTTTCCAACAACATCATAAATACATAATTAAACTAGGACGGCTAAAAACTGTGACAGTCATACAATGTACAGCTAACTATACACAGTTACACAGATTATGCAGAAAACTAAAACAAATACTACAATCATAAGCAGGAGAGATACCCAACCAAATTAACAAAACGCAAACCCTGACGAAACGGAAAAGGAAATCAAGATACTGCTTCAGTTCACCGTCGACTAGGTGAAAAAACCACACAGATTCATGCATTTCGAAACAAATTAAATGATGAATGGTATAGACAATCTACAGGACGACAGTGGATTGTTACCTTGAAAGAAATTCGAATTTGCGGCTAGCTCAGAAGATGAGGAAATGGCACAGCTAGGGCTCAATTCTCTCTCTAAAAGAATAATAATTACAAAATGACAAGGAGTAAAATTTGGGGAGAAATTACATCCGTTATCCGATATGTTAGGTGACGGATCGAATCGATCTGATTCGTTAATGCGGATAAACGGACCGGATCCACATATCCGGATCATATGAGCAGCCCCTAACTGTCGGTGCTGCTGCTTTATATCAATGTTTGGGAACAATCAACCCGTTCATCAAAGACACTCTAACATGTTTTGATTCGGTCAAATCAAACTCAAACATTATATTTACGGAGATTTTTTGTAAAAATTATGTTCCTTGCCACACTAAGCGCAACTAATATTATTACCTTTTTTCCCACCGATGTACCACAATTAAAATAAACTAAAAATTACAACCAAGAGCATATTTTTGTAATGCTACACTATAGGGGGTTGATTTAGTGTGCCACACACTACGCATCATTAGAGCATAGACGAAACTCCAACATCTATATGTGATTTTGTATAGTTTCAACTTTACACGTTAATAGAACACATGGTCCATAAAAAAAGTGGAACATTTGATCCAGTCATGCCGTGTGGGACGCCCCTGCAAAACCAAGTCTTGTTAGCATTTGGTTAATTTAAATGAACATCACATTAACTATTACCGGTGTTTTTATTATGAGTAATTCTTTTGAAATACCATCTTTAAACATGTGCTAAAAAAGGCTACAATAGTTATAATCATAAACATTAGAGAATGTACTAAATATATAGTAGATTTTCTAGCATAAATGCAAAATATATAGATCTGAGTCGAGCCCCTGCTCGAACCAGGTGGCGTCTCGAGAACTAGAAAATTGCCTCGACTAATCTGCTCCTCTGAGTGACCTCCGCCGACTAGTACTACCCGACGGCCTCATGGGAGGATAAGATGTGGGCGCCTATGTCATGACATGCATTTTACATTTAAAGTTTTTTTCATGCAATTTTATTATATTCCCATTAGAATTACCAATTTATAAATTAAAAGCATTTCAATTATACGAATTATAAATTGTAATTTATAAATTACGAGTTATCAATTTTTTCTATGAAATATCATTTTATATATATTCCCATCGAATTATATGAATTGCCAATTACCAATTTTTTTATACAAATTATAAATTACCAAATACTCAACCAAATCCAATACATACTTACAAACATTAAACTAAATCAAAATAAATACCATAAATAACATACATACTTACATACATACCATATATACTTACATACTTCATACTTACAAACATCAAACTAAACACCATACTTACAAACATTATACTAACTAATCAATTTCACAATAAATCAATCAATTCATTAACCCACTACTTAATTGGACTTAATTAATTATTTATAAGATAGTGCACTTCGACGAAATTCGATTTGAGTCCAAGCCCAAGAAACAATTTAGAAGAGAAGAAGAAGAAGATGTTGGGCCAGCCTGCTGGCCCAACATATGGAGGCTGGGTGCGTATTATTTTCGGTCTTATTTTGCGTATTATTTTCGCGGGTTTAATTTATCCGTAATTAATTATTCCATAATATAATATTATACTCGACCTCCGTCCCAGTTTAATTTTCCCATTTGACTTTTTCTGGTCAATGCTTACAAACTTCGTCTGCGAATTACTCATAAATATTGTTGGTAAAAAAAATTAAAAATTTATATTATTAAATATTTACATTTTATTTTTTCATTATATATTTTTTTTAAATTCATCAGAGGTATTATAATTAATTAAATCAAACTCAAAGTTGAACAATGTTGACCAGAAAAAGTCAAATGGGAAGGTGAAACTGGGACGGAGGGAGTATTAGATATAATATTAAAAAAATCAGATTTTTGGAAAATCTGGAAGAAGACACAACAGAAACGAACAGACAAACTTCCGCAGATACGAACAGATAAATCTAGAGAAAGATAATCCTAGATTCGAATAAACAGAAATATGAAATTACGTGTTTTTGGGTCTTTTAATTAATCAATGTAAACAGATAAACAGATGGCAATGAAAATGGAACATTTAAAATCAGGTAGAGAGAACATGTAAGAATCAACCTTCACTTTGATAATAAGCTTATATCAGGAATAATAGATAGCGATAGTTACGGCTGAAGAGTCACACAGGTCACATATCTTATACTAATGCGCAATCAGTATAGATACCCCATGTAGACTATCGTCTAGCTCAAAGCTGTCACCAGTGGCTAGCTCAACAACAAACCTCAGGCAGAATATCAACTTATAGACACGGCTGACATCTCCTAATCTAATGCAATGAATACTCATGTCACGCGACAAACATAAATAAACAATGCATCTTTCCTCAAATAGCACAAGTATGAATGACAATCGCATAACCAACATAGATGCTAAAATTATTCCATCATGTAAAAACCAAGTAATCAAAGATCCCGGCTAACCCTTACATAAGTAAGTTAGCCTGACATAACTAAAAGTAAACAAACAAATACTGAAAAAAAATATTTTTGGATTTTTTCTTGAGGAAATCGATTCCTACAAATTATATATAATTTTTTTTGGGTTTATGTTGTACGACTTGAAGTAAAGCGAAAGAAAGAATTCAACTTATCTTGGATGATCGAAACTTGCTTGAGCGGTCAAGTGTCCCCGGCAGCGGCGCCAAATTTTGATGTGCACTCAGAGATTTCGTTTTTCGTTGTAGAACCTGTAATCCCTAAATACAATCAAGATTAAATTTATAAGTCGTAAGTCCTCAAATCAACAGTTTATAGTGGAAAGTTGACTTGGGATGTCGTTCTCCACGGACACTTAACATCGAAACAAGCAATTAACGTTTGTAAATTTTATGCAAAAAAGTAAACAGATTGATTACAAACAGATAAATTAAATCGCAGTAAACCCTAATTGCTTTGTTGTAAATCGACGATGGGAAAGGTGTAAAGGATCCCCGACCTCCCTCTGCTATGCTACTCCCAACTTCCTAGCTAAAATCCTACGTAGTTACCTCTAACAACAGCAGGGCATAATACTACTATGCTAAGGCGCAGTCGGCACGAGTACCCCTACCCAGTTCAATGAAACTACTATGTCACTCAGCAGAACATCACACCACAAAGGATGTATAGAGTTGTATAACCAAGATTTACGTCTATTAACTATTCCATTAATATATCACGGTATATAAAGAAGTAGCAAAAGTAGAGTTACGGCGGTTCGTCTTTACAAAAGAAAGTTAGCTACTCATAGTAATAAACACAGACAAAAATCGACTAGGAAGAAGAAAAGAAAGAAGAAGAAACTTAGTCTCTGATGTCTTCGTGCTGCTTCTAGGGTTTCCTCCTTTTGGGTGCCTGACGGCCACCGGTTTTGGGTTTTCACTTCCCTGAGGAGTGGTTCTCTCTTAGGAGAGCTGCTTTGTGAGCGGTGTAGAATTATGAGACCCCTGAGGTCTTATTTATACTGAAAATTCCGAACTCTGGCCACCTTTGATCATTAAGGAAGGTCTAGGAAGGCGGTCTCTTGCCTGACAGGCCAGGAACAGACCCAGAAACAAACAGACTCATCACTGCGGTCGCCTGGTGACCGTAGAGAGCCCTTTTGCGTTCCCTTGGTGACCGCCATGTTCGATTTCTGCAGATTCGAATATGTTTTCTTCGTTCTACGATTTCGGGCTTCGTAACTTCGTTTCCTCGAAAAGTGGTATTCTACAATGTTGTTGCATCTTCAATTATCTTCGCATTGGTTGGTCGCATTACATGTTTTGACTCCTTGAACTTCGTGCAACGGCCAATCTGGCGTATTCACTTAACTTTCTCGATTTTGCATAATTATGTCGTTTTCGCGCCTAAAATCGTGCAATTCCTCAAAAACGCGATCATGACCTACAAAATACACACGAAGTTGGTAATTGACCATAAAACGATACAAATATTGCATCTAAGGCATAAAACGAGGGTAAAAAAGCATGCAATATCGCACATTTCATTGTCACATCATTTCCCTACAACGAGTTGACGGTTGGAGCGATGTGGATGGGGAAGTATGTGTTGTTCCCCAACGGCCCAACGAAGTAAGTGTTATGCATTTGTAGAATTTAGCTTAAGATAATTTATGTCACATGATTGTCCTATACTAATTAATATTCGTTTCTTGTCTTATACATTGATAACAGGTTTTGGCTTGACGGTGCTTCCAAGAAACTAAGTGAAGCAATCAAGGCCAAGAGGGAGATCCCAGGCGGCAAGAAGTGGTCCAAGATCTCGGACCGGATGAAGGCAGAGTACTTTAATGAGTTGCAGGTAAGTTTAAATTTTACAATGTTTTATTTGTTGTTTTATTCGTTGTTTTAATGTGAATTGTATGTTAGTTACTATATGTGAGTGATACGTTAGCCACTGAACTTGGGTGATATGTTAGTCACCATTATGTTAGTAAATTTTAGGACAATGTGAGTGGTATGTTAGCCACTATATGTGAGTGGTATGTTAGCCACAAAACTTGGGTGATATGTTAGTCACCATTGACTTTGTTGTGTTATCTTATTAAATTGATGTCTTTATTTACGTTATGTAATTTGGATGTTGTGTGGAATTGTTGTAGAAACACTACTTCCTTCCCAACCCCTTGCTTCCCCGGTTGTGGTCTGTTTTCGAGACTCTTGGGTCAGAGTTGTATAGGAAGAAGATCAGCAACGTTAAGCCATCTGGCAAGAGGCCAGAATAGATAGGAGTTGAGGAGTGGGGGCATTGGCTGAACTACTGGAAAAATAAGGCGGTCATAGATGTTGCGGCCCAGAACTGAGTGAACCGGCTGACTGAGTCGTTTGATGTTACGGGGGTGACCAGACACCATTTTGGGTCGCAAGTTGTGGTTACAGCTCACCATTTAGCGGTTAGTGTACATGTCACTTATTTCTCCGTTTATTCGTACATGTGTTTTGTGTTTAATTTCTACCCACTTACTAATTGTTTGCATATATGTTCTTCAGCTCGATGCTGGACAGGAGAAGACCGTGCTACAACTCTTTAAAAGAGCCAATCTGAAGAACGGCATATGGTTAGTATTTATAGCAGAACACACTACCTTGCATACTTCATCAGATTTTAAACCCCAGACTTTTACAGTTTTGTGCGATGTGGTCTTCACTGCTGGTTTAACAGTTACTAGGGGGTTTGTTTTCAGAGAAGCTGGTAAAAAATTGGTATTGACAGTACTGTTGCAGTCAGGTTTCTGGATATTTAAAAGAGTTTTTCGATAGAGTGTACAATAGGGTTTTAAGTGACGAATTTTGGAGCAGTATTGACACACTATCTTTTTCAGTTTACGATCATAACCCCCCTCATATCCAAGACCTGTAGTACATTCATTACCTTGTAATAAGACCTCATCAAGTATGTTTGTACTGGAGTTCTACTTGGTTAGTAGTTTGTTTGCTTCAGAAACTTGGGTGGTCAATTTCTCCAGCTCAGCATCCTGTTTGGTAAGTTGAACTTCCAATAGCATGATGCCTTCTTTTAGGTTGAGATTTTCCTTTTCCAGCGGTTTGATAGACTTTTTAAGTCTTTCCATCTCAGTCAGCAGAGACTCATACATCAGCCTTAGTTCTTCAATCAGTTGTTCTTGGTTGATTTTTTCTTCAAGAGACAAATATGTAAACAAGTCAAGAGAACCATGTAGGCAATGAAGATATGAGTTTGAGGATTTTACCTGTTTACTTGTTACAGGAACTGTTGTTTCTACATTGACTGAGTCTTCATAGTCGAAAAAGACAGTTTTCAATTCATTGACACCGTTATACGAACAATCCTTCTCACCAGTTTCCTAATCATTCACCAGACCACTTATCACAGCAGATAAAGATGTTATAGCTTGAGTGGATTCTTCTGGAGTATCTTCTGGATCTTCTTTGTCTTCAGAACCTGCATCTTCATCATCACTCATATCCACCCAGTAACTTTTGCCTTTCTTTCTAAGGGTATTGGC